>JARHVA010000780.1:3465000-3975000 GCA_037957365.1 Torreya grandis | reverse complement strand
TTTTAAATCATTATGACTGTTATTGTAATTGAGTGGTATGTGCAATATACTATGAGAATGTTGTTTGTACTACATTAGTATTTCTTAAAAAGAGTAAATCATGCAGTATAAGTATGTATTATACCTATTTGGTATTAAAACTATACTTGTAATGATTATTATTTATATGATAAATAATATAGAAAAGATTCATTCATACATTTGATGAACTAAATGTATGCATAAAAATTATTCTTGTATGTGGCATGTTTTTATACATGCTAGCAAAAATAATATGTATGAATCTATTGGTTAACATATTTTTAATCAAATCTGACATTGTTGGTACTAACTAAGTAGTGAGATAGACTTCACTAGCTTACTTAGCATCACCAATTCTAGATGAAGGTAATCCGATTAAGTGGTGTGTATGAATTTGATTGATCCTAGAGATTAATAACTATCTGAAAACTCTATCCAAAGTATTTTTTAGTTACACATTATCATTTCATATGTATGATTTACATGTTTGTGAGATATAATGTTAGAACATATTTTCTTTATGGTACTATTTGCCATTTTGTCCCACATACCAAGCTTCTTGCCTAGATAGAAAAGGTGAGTTGAGTCCCTGAAGGAGCAAAGATTAGGTGGCTTAGAAAAGGGGTCTAGGATTTTAGAATGGAAAAAACCATGTAGGTTCTCATGTGTTTCAATCATTCAAGAGCATGGACCAGGTTGCATAAATCTTATAAATTCATTATAACTTTTAAATATTAGTGAAAGGATAAATTTGGCAAGTTTGAAGGACTAGACCATCACCAAAACGTCATAGATAAATGAACAAATCTGAATGATATAACAATAAGGATCTATGAGGCCAATGAGATCAAAGATAATTTAGTGTAATTTGATTGGCCCAAGCTAATATCGATGACCAATGAAATTAAAGATCGAAAAGCTAAGGGACTTTATATAGATCAAATAAATGACTAAGGTCAAACTAGGGCGAGATTTTCAAAGGGCACATGCCACCATTAAAGCTCAATTGAATGCCATGAAAAATACATAGTGATGCATCAAAGGTGATCAAAAGAATAAAATGAATGCCATTAGGACTTAATATAGACCCCTATTTCAACATTTTATGTCATGCAAGGTTCATTCTATGACTGAGTTCACCATTCTTAAAAGAAGGATCCATCTATATGGTGAATTCTTTATTATTGCAATGACATAGTGTGTCTATTTGGACCTATTTGGATCAAGAAAGAGGCTATGTATTCTATAGGTCTGCATTGACATAATGACTATAGGAAAACCAATAATCTTATATTGGTTTTCTGCCTATAAAATAAGCCTATGATCCAGATATAAAAATGGATCATATATGTGATTAATGTAAAGGGTCTCATCTATCAATGTTTCCCCATCCTCAAAAAAGTAGGTACTAACCACCATTCATGGCATGGCTCTATCAATTTCAAGATTCGAGGATTTGATCCTCATGACTAAATCAAGTGGGCTTAGGGTCCCAAGGTGGTGAACTAGTACTTCAAGGAATAGTTAAGGGAATTCATTCTATTCAAACAAACATTGTCATCATACTAAATAAGCCCTATCTTCTAATGGATATCTTAGCCAATGAGGAGAGCTTAAAGGCTATTGGATTAATTAAAGGACAATTTTTTGATAAAGATCAATCTTGTTTGGAGAAAGGCATGCATAAAGGAAATGAATCAATGAATTTTCACCTCACTTCTTGATCATGATGACTCTTTATCCACTCTCCTATGCATTATTCCCATCTCTCTCCCTTCTACTATATATAGAGGCTTTTGAGCCAAAAAAAATTATCCCTCTATTTCCTCTCTTGGGCATGACTAAACTCTATCAAGATTGAGCTTGTAACCTATTGAGATGATTACAAGTCTATTTTTAATTTTCATTATTCTGGTATAGTGTGTACATGTTAGTTTTATTTTCATATGAATTATAAATCTCTCCCTTGTCAAGTCTTGATCTCACTTAGTTACTAGTTGATCTTGTTATGAAAGTCATGTTTAGTGTTCAAATTTCTTATAATCAAATCTTGCATGTGGATACTTTGATTGGTTAGTGTCTTGAATTAGACCTCTCCATCACTTCTCTCAGCTTCTGATCATTTGGTGAACCTCTACATGAAATATTGATGCATGATAGATACTTAGAGTCTTGGATATAGTATTTTTATTATCTCATTAGTGTTTAATAGGAGTTCAAAAGGAGTCGATAAACCATATTTTAGGTGCATCACTATTTTTATCTTAGGTTTCCCTTTCATGTTATCTCTCTCTCCCTTTTCCTTGGTCACTAATAGGTTTAAGTAGTGAAAATGTGCTAAAATGATACATTATAGGAGTTATCCTTGTTAAAATTCATATATTTATAACCTCATTATAGGATACCCATATCTTATGGTTAGTCCCATGTTGGACTAGATTTGGGTAGAGGACCTAAATAATCATCTACCTAGCTAGGGTGCAATCTAGACCACTAACAGTTCTGGCATGGCTAGTGGGATAAGGTCCAAAATAGTGGGAATATATTGGTGTGTCTTTCCTCTAATTAGTGTTTGGAATAAATCAATTAGTACCAATGGTGACTCTAAATCAAGGTTTCTGGTTATAAACAGACTAGGTATGTCTCAATGAAGTTTTATTCAACTCCTACATCTCATTTAATATATGAAGATAACATGAAAAATTATGGTGAATACCCTATCCTTCACCCCCTTATCATCAATCCCAATATGATCCTTATTTTCACTTTGATTTTCACCCCTTGAAGAGATGTCTCAGCTCTCCTCATCCAAGTGGCACAATTGAAACACCTCTAAGTTGTGGGTAGCCTAAGAATGAGGAGAATCTCTAGATAGGGCTAGCTCCCTTGATGTACTAATTTTAGATCACTACTATACTTATGATTTCAAGGAAAAGGGAGAGAAAATTTAAAGTAAACTATCCTAAATACAGTGATACACCAAATTAATTGATAACTACCAACAAGTTTCATGTCACATGAGACCAAGAGACTAGCTAGGCATACACTTCTCTAATATGAATCTTCTTATATCAATATTTCATTTATGAGGTTATGATTAATGTTTATGATATGAGGAATAGACAAGAGGCCTATAATTACACTATTGATTAGACTAACTCACTCAACCTTGACACTTCATAGAACACTTCACATGACCTGCAAGAAGAAGCTTTCAAGCTGTAAATAGGTGGGAGAATAAGACAACAATGCTAAGGAAAAAATATCCATCATGAAGAAAGATCAATAATTAAATTAAACACACTATGAATATTCATATGAGAGGTAAAATTAGTATTATTTATTTATCCATGGTATGCAAATAATCAGGGCTTCGCCATACTCAGGTGGAACATTCCTTATAATAGCTAAAATGCCTGGTTCTTAAAGAACGTAAGAGAGAGGAGAAGAAAGAAGTCCAAAGATCATAAATACAAATGTCAAGACAATAAAAGGAGTTAAATTTTAATGATAATATAAGTAGGAGATAGGCCATGCAAGGTTTGATAGGAAAAATGGCTCTCCAAACTATGCAACTCATGAAATGTGGCATGAAACTCCTTATTCTACACAAGAAAACTGTCTTCATCATTCACCCATGTTAGAACATCAAAAAAATAAATATGGATATGTCTCATGATTTAAATGAGATTTAGGGGTTGTAGACATGTTATTCCATGAATTATCTACATTCTTAATCAGTTGGATCCCTTTAAAAGTGAGCCATCACTGCTTTCAATCAACAAAACTCTTTTTTCAATCACCCATCACACTTGGCCTCAAAATTGGCTTCAATTTTCCATGAAAATATATAAAATGGGGTTAATTACATATGTTAATTCCATCCATGAATTTAGATTCATCAAGAACACCTTAAAATCAACTTACTTAAAAATTTTACCATTCTCACCACCTTACTCACTTTTCCAATTTTGACTTGCTGAGATGAAGCTAATTATAGGGAAACTTATGAATTATTATTAATCATTAAATGGACATGAATATTTATCTTAATTCCTAATCTCACTCCCAAATTTTATTTCTCCTCTTGAAAGTCCCTAGAACCTACACAATACACAAAATAGTCAAAAAAATCAATTTTGTACCTTGTCCCTATAGGTAGGGTAGCACAAAAGTTGATGAGGGTGAACCCTGAAGAGTTTTGTGTATCATACATCCACTTTCATGGTCATTTCATCCCATTTAGGTATCCTTCTATTCTCATTTTCTCAATCAGTTAATTATCCAAGGGTTTACAAGGATTTTAGGTCTTTTAGGCTCTTAATCTTTGTTCATAAAGCTATGATGTTATACCTACCAAAAAAATTTAAAAGAGTTATTTTTGATACCCATATTTACCCCTCCAAAATTATTGTATCTCCATGAAAAGTTCCATAGGATATGTGAGAATTTTAAGTTGTTCTATTAAGCTTTAACCTTCATTTTATATACCTTTGAGTTGTCCTTGAGATCAAAAGTGGATTCCTTGTACTTTATCTATAAGGTGTAATCATAAACACATCTGAAATGACCCCAAAAACATTATCCAATATGTTATAATTCCCACCTAAGGATATAAATTACATTTACCCCCCATTTGGGTACTAGGCTTAAACCCTACCTAATAGGCATGATTGTAACCTTGAGGATTTAGAGCTCCTTATTAGGATTCTCCATTTTTTGCTTAGTTTTCCATGTTTATCTAGGTGTATTTAAACTTTCCACACCTTATTTCAAGGTTCACCTATCTCCTGGTCCATCTCTTTATCCCTATTTCTCAAAAATTCAGGGTTTGCTCACAAAGGGAGTGTCCTTTGACTGAGACAAAATAGAGGGAACTTTCCCTATTTTTATAGATAAACCAAAAGTTTGAGGGTCTTATCCAAGTTTTAAATACATTGTACATAAAAATTAATCCCTCTATAATATCATTTGAACTTCAAACTCTCTCAAATTTCAAGACAGACTATGGAAGGGCAAACTGTGTGCAGGATTTTTTGATATGGATTATGTGTTACTTGTTTATATTTCCTTATCTATTATATATCCACCATGAGGGTGTCATGAGACTATTTTGATCATGATTAAGGTGTTATAATTTTTCTCATCACTTCAACTCTCCATGTACCCTTACAAATACCTTCAATTCACAAGACTATATGCATTTCTTGACTATGCTTCTTGCTTTGAAGGGGTACCTATAGGTTTATTTTCATGATTTAAGCTTGAGAAAATGTTTATAGACCACCCTATAGTCCCTTAGGATCATTTTATACTTTTTTAGGCCCATTTTTAATCATCCTTATGTTATACTAACACTCAAACCTCACTCATCAACCTATTATTACCTATAGATAACTACAATTGATTGTATTAGAGCAAGTAGAGGCACATGGGTGAGAAGTCATATTGGGACATGTGACACCTTATATTTGGACCATATGGATCACTTATAATCATTTTTCATAAAAAACATTGATATTTCCATCTTTAAGTCTCTACCATGGATTGTGTGCTCCTACAGTTAGCTATAGGTGGGTATTCTTGCATGATAGGACAACTGTAGGTGTGTATAGGACTTGAAACACCACATATCATATTATTTTGATGATAATTTAGATAATAAAATATAATTTCAATATTTTTAACCATTCAATCATGGTGGCATGGTCTAGTTTTGTAACCTTGGAAGAAGAAGTCTCTTTGGGTTCAAAACTGTAGATGATACTGACTAAGTTTAGTGCATAAAAGTGTATCTTTGGGCTCCTCTAAAAAGAAAACATCACTTCCTCATTTTTTCAAGTTGGACTCATATGTTAAAAAACATAGTCTCTTATATTCATCAATATTGTTTGTAACTTTGTTATAAGATATCCACAAAATGGCTCAGACCTTTATTTTCACCTTTTAGGCAAAATGTCCCTGAACTCAGTCATCACATCTTTGAAGGTGGTTTACACTTCTATTTTTCAATTTGAAACTTAAAATAGGTTTTACCTAATCATTCCTAAATAATATGACTCTAGAGAAGATTTTACCATGCTCCAAATTCCTTGTAAAAATACCTTCATGGCTCTGTGTTACCACCTATAGGTGGATATTTTCACATACATGTAGTGGGTATAAATTTGGACAATATGTGAGATATATGTTCTTATGATGAATTAAAGGCCCTCATAAAGTGTTCAAATAATTTTTTTTCAATATGGGGATCTTGAGACAAGTTTTAAAACCTTTGTTCTAATGTGATAACCTCTTACAAACACTTGTTATAGAGAAAGCAGTGGTAGCTAGTGGTTGGTTTGTGTGGTGCACGAACTTGCAACAAATATTACATAATATTAAAACACTAAAATGGACTCTCTTTATCTATTTATGACCTAAACATGGTGATATACTTTCATTATAACTCTATGAATAATCTAGGCAAGTTTCACACACATGACTGCCATTGAAATTGTCATGTCCCCTTTTTCGTGGACATTGACAGACTTGATGATTAGCCTATTATGCGACCTTCGTAGGCTGATTGGATGGATAGAGGGTCATGATGGAGATTGGCTTGGCTTCGATTTGAAAAATTCCTATAGTTTGATTTCATTCAGGTTATTTCAGACACATTTGGCCTAAGCTCCTATTATTTAGGGATATTTGACATGCAGCAAAGCGCCTTTATTTTGGTATGGTCATGTGCAAAATCACTCCCTGGTTCACCAGCTTCAAACGGTTTGAGGATCCAACATGTATTGAGGGAGATATTAATATTTGATTTATTTAATCAAATATTAATTATTTAGTCTATTTTTAATTAGAAACCCTAATTCTAATTTAAGAAACCCTAATTAGGGAAAGCATATATTTTTGAGGGTATAAGGGTTTCTCATGGAGGCCATTATGGATTATGCATTGATTTTTGATATTAAAGAATTCTTCTATGAAGACTGAGCCAAGGGTTCTAGGATTCCATCTACATTGGAGAACGTCCACTCTTCAGTGTGTGCAATTTAGAGGCTATGAAATATCAGCTAATTTATTGCCAAATTGAGAGATAGCTTCATACAGAAGTTATCACAGAGGTTTACAGATTTGAGAGGTAACTTCATACAAAAGTTGTCACAAATCTCTCCAGGTATTTATTTTATTAGGTTTTTGATTCAATAAATTATATAGATAGAGATCTTTTGTATTAGAGCTAGATATCTTCAGATCAGGGGTTGAAAACAGATAGGCTGTGCTTTATTGGTGGCTATACGAAGTCTGTATAGGTCCGTACAGATCCATGTAGATACTGACCTCAGTAGACAGAGATCCCCAATGATCGACATCAGCTGACTGAAGACCGACGTCGGTAGAGAAGGACCGATAGAGACCGACGTTGGTAGTATATCGATCGACGTCGGTGACTGTGTGTTCAACACAGTAGGCCGAGACGTCTAGATTCAAGCTCAATTTGTAGATTTGCAAAAGCCCAGGGTTTTAAGATAGAATATTTCATATTATTTTATTTGTGTGATAGAGATTCAATTGTGTAATCATCTAGAAGAACAAGTGATAAGATCTATGATTTGCTATTGAGAGACTATATTGTGATTTATTTATTTATTTGGAAATTATTTTGGCAAAATTTGTATCTTTGTTCAGAGCTTTATTTTTTCTATATTCCTAATTGGTTGGGGATATTATAGTGGTATCAGAGCTTTTGTGTTTCTATATTCCCTGTTTAAAGGGGATATTACAGTGGTATCAGAGCTAAATTCCTGTAAAGATCCATATGATGCCAATCACAATTGTCATTTGAGGCCTAAGGGTAAGGCATATCGTGTGATATGGGAGTATTATGAGGATTCAAAATCAGAAGATTTCGAATAGCATGATAGTTCTAAGGAGTCAGAGGTAAAGGCTTCAGAGCCTCAGATAGAGGCAATGAAGGTGGCTCACCAGGATTCTGAGAGACATGTGGTTGAGCTTAGTCATGAGGATTTGGACTCTCAGTTAGTTGTAGAGGATGAGGGAGCTAGAGATTGTGATGATGAGGTAGTTTCAGTAGCAGCTTCTTCAGAGTTAGATGATGATGAGCTTGATGTTGGCATTCATAGTGTGGAGGTGTACTCATATGTTAGTACACTGAGTGTTGGTTGTCTTGAGGTGAGTTTAGATCAAGAGTTATCACATTTGGCGGGGACTCAGCGTTCCTTTTATAGTAAGGTCACATGTCGTTGATGATATGAGTTTGTCTAGCATTCACACTCTGGAGTTAGAGATTGTAGTGGGTACAGGAGACATGTGCATGAAGTCAGTTGGTATTGTTCACATTATTCAGGTAAGGAGTTTACTTGAGTTACCAGTTAATTTCCATTCATGGATTAGATGTTGGGATCTAGGAAAAAAAATTCCCACCTCGTTTTTTGTTTACTAGTAAATTTGTTGTAGAAATTTCTAATATGAAACAAGAAACTCAAAAAAATCTGCTGAGGTCTCCTACAGCTAAAAGGGAGCAGCGCAAGAACATAGTCATCAAAACCACTAAGTGATTTTGCTATCTACATTTTGGTGTGCAGCCAACAATATATCATAGAGACATCAAAGCCACTAACATTTTGATTGACAATCACATGAATGCCTGTGTTGCAGATTTTGGTCTGGCAAGAATGACCACAAAAGGGCAATCACACCTCACCACAAGACTTGCAAGTATGCATGGGTACTTGGCCCCTGAATACGCCCTCTACGGCCAACTTACAGACTGAAGTGATGTGTACAGTTTTGGCATAGTGTTATTGGAGATATTGAGTGGTAGAAAAGGGCTGAATATGTCTGTGGAGTCGGTGTCTGATTACCTAATCACAGATTGGGCATGGAAACTTGTAAAGGTAGGGAAAATGATGCAAGTGATTGACAGTGGAATCTAGAACAATGGGCCTTAGGATACCAAGGAGAGATTCATTTTAGTGGGCATTCTAGGTGCACACATTATGGTGGCATTTAGGCTGAGTATGGGAGGCACTATGATAGAAACAGAGAGAGATAGAGAGCGAGCTGTAAAACGTAGGAAGAAACAGCTCGAGAGGGACATAAAATGTGAATAAGGGTAGAAGGATACGATGGAGGACATGTCAGAGGATTTATTTGAGGGAGAAAAATCTGATGTCACCGCCATTGTTGAAACCCCAAAATGCGCTTTTTCTAGAAACTTCTCAGACATCCAGCTTTGGTCCGATGAAAATAAGACAAAGCGCCTCTACATTGTGCTCATCAATTTGAATGGTTTGGTAAGAGGAGAAAACATGGAATTAGGTAGAGATTCTGATACAGGTGGATAGGTTAAATATGTTTTGGAACTTGCAAGGGCACTGTCAATGATGCCGGGAGTATATCATGTCGATTTGTTCACAAGACAAATCTCCTGTCTAGATGTTGATTAGAGTTATGGAGAGATGACAGAAATGTTGGCCTCAGGTTCATATGATGCTGAAGGTGGAGATGAAGATGGACATGGCATGGAGATTGTGTTGACTAATAGTGGGGTGGCTCATGATTTCATTTGGGATCCAGGTGGATTGATTGGTTTATCATTCAGCGATTGCTTAAGGGCAAGCAATTTTAGGAGGGGTGGATTGTCATGTCCCCTTTTTTAGTGGACATCATCAGACTTGATGGTTAGCCTATTATGCGACCCTTGTAGGCTAATAGGATGAATAAATGGTCATGATGGAGATTGGCTTGGCTACGATTAGCAAAATTCCTACAGTTGGCTTTTGTTTGGGCTCTTTCGAACATGAATTAAGGGAGATATTAATATTTGATTGATTTAATCAAATATTAATTATTTGGTCTAATTTTAATTAATTATTAATTATTAATTATTTGGTCTAATTTTAATTAATTATTAATTAATTAATTAGTAATTATTAATTAATTATTAATTAATTGGTCTAATTTTAAGACCCTAATTCTAATTTAAGAATTGGTCTAATTTTAAGACCCAAATTCTAAT
Source organism: Torreya grandis (assembly GCA_037957365.1). Lineage (NCBI taxonomy): Eukaryota > Viridiplantae > Streptophyta > Pinopsida > Cupressales > Taxaceae > Torreya > Torreya grandis. The sequence goes on along the minus strand of JARHVA010000780.1, from coordinate 3,964,946 downwards.
TTAAGAAACCCAAGTTCTAATTTGAGGAATTCTAATTTAATAAACCCAAGTTCTAATTTGAGGAAATCTAATTTAGCAAGCACACCTTTGGAGGGTATAAGGGTTTCTCATGGGAGAGAGTTTGTATTCATGATTGATTATTGATATTGATTCTTGTTAAGAATTCATCTATGAAGACTGAGCCAAGGGTTCCAAGATTCCATTTGCATTGAAGAACGTCAACTCTTCATTGTGTGTGATTCAGAGGTTGTGAGAGATCAGCCGATCTATTGCCAAATTGAGAGATAACTTCATACAAAAGTTATCACAGAGGTTTACAGGTTTGAGAGATAACTTCACACAGAAGTTATCACATGTATTACAGGGATTTATTTTATTAAGTTTTTGATTCAGGGTATTGATTTAGATATTACATAGATAAAGATCTTTTGTATTAGAGCCATTCCAGATTTATAAAAGATCAGGTTTTGAGATGATATTTGTATTCTTTTATACGCATGCCAGAGATTCATTATTGTAATCATTCTAAAGAATAATAAGAGCACTGATTTGCCAGTTAAGAGATTTACTGTGGTTGATTTGTTATTTGAATTTATTCTGGAAAATCGCATCTTTGTTCAGAGCTTTTGTGCTTCTATATTCCCTATTTGAAGGGGATATTATAGTGGTATCAGAGCTTTTGACAGGAAAAAGGAGCCCCTAAGTAAGGGACATCACAGTGGTATCAGAGTTAAATCCTGCCATCCTAAGGGTTTGACAATCTTATGCAGCCATAAGAGTTGGGACCACATAGGTATAACACACGCAGTAGAGCCTTGCTTGAAGGTACCCAGTTAGAATAGTAGCCAATTATCATGAGTGACAGACGTGAGGGTAGCCCACCCAAGGGCCACTGACATAATGATGATCTAGGTACCAGAGAAACCTACTGTGAGATGACACAGGTACTACATGCACTTACTACTATGATAACGAGGATGAACACACCTGATAGATAGAATGGGGAACAAAGAGATAACAGGAGTGCTACGGTTAATCAGAGACCCCAGTAGGCCCACTCCAGAATAGTGGATAGACCTACACATCTTACGTTTGTTCAAAAGGAACTAGAAGTTCCAGCAGAGGAGGAGGTAGGAGATTCCCCATTTGCAGATGTTTACATGGCTGCAAATGATGAGTGGGACTTATTACCTCCTCATGTTCAAGAGAGGACATCCTTTGATCATTTTGTTAATCTGAGGATAGAGCACTACAAATTGGTTAGACAAGACAGGAGACCTAGACACCAGAATAATGATCTTAAGCATGCTACGAGCAGGTTCACACTCGCGATGTTTGATGGTAGTGGTAAGGTCATAGTGCAGGCCTGGATTAGTAAGTTAGACACCTTTCTCACATTGCATCCAATGGATAAGGAAGATGCTATCAGATATGCGACACTACATCTTGAGGGAGTAGCTCATGATTGGTGGCACCACAGGATGGTGACACTCCATCATGATCGAATCACATCTTATTAGGACTTTGTGGATAGGTTGGTGGAGCACTTTGACAAGAAGGACCCAGAATCCTATTTCAGAGAGTTAGCTCAGTTGTGCCAGAGTGGGAGTCTAGAGGCATACATTAGTGACTTCCAAAAGTTATCAGTAATGGTTCCTGACATTTCAGAGAGGCAACTTGTAGTACTCTTCATGGAGGGATTGACAGAACCATTGAGAGGTTAGATCAAAGGCTTTGATCCTCCTTCATTATAGGTAGCTATGAAGAAGGCACCTAGCATGGAGATGGTAGCCCCATCTAGTAAATTTAACTCAAGAGATACTTCTTCATCCAGGGACCATAAGTGCTCCAACAAAGATAGAGAGGGATTAGATTTTAACATAGATAAATCAGGTGTTAAAAATGATTCAAAGGCCAACCCAGTAGCACCACCGTTGGATAGAGAGGATCTTAATGTCATGTCCCCTTTTTTGTGGACATTGACAAACTTGATGATTAGCCTATTATGCAACCCTCGTAGGCTGATAGGATGGATAGAGGGTCATGATGGAGATTGGCTTGGCTTCAATTAGTAGAATTCCTATAGTTGGCTTTTATTCAGGATCTGTTAGACACATTTGGCTTGAGCTCCTATTATTTAGGGATATTTGACATGTAGCGAAGCGCCTTTATTTTGGTATGGTCATGTGCGGAATCACTCCCTAGTTCACTAGCTTCGAACGGTTTGAGGATCTGACATGTATTGAGGGAGATTAATATTTGATTGGTTTAATCAAATATTAATTATTTAAACTATTTTTAATTAGAAACCCTAATTCTAATTTAAGAAAACCTAATTAGGGCAAGCATATCTTTTTGAGGGTATAAGGGTTTCTCATGGAGGCCATTATTGGTTATGCATTGATTATTGATTTTTGATATTGAAGAATTTTTCTATGAAGACTGAGCCAAGGGTTCTAGGATTCCATCTGTATTGGAGAACATCCACTCTTCAGTGTGTGCGATTCAAAGGCTGTGAAATATCAGTTGATCTATTGCCAAATTGAGAGATAGCTTCATACAAAAGTTATCACAAAGGTTTACAGAATTGAGAGGTAACTTCATACAAAAGTTGTCACAAAAATTTCCAGGTATTTATTTTATTAGGTTTTTGATTCAATAAATTATATAGATATAGATCTTCTGTATTAGAGCCAGATATCTTTAGATCAGGGGTTGAAAATAGACATGTTGTGCTTTATTGGCAGCCATACAAAGTTTGTACAGGTCCATACAGATCCACGTAGATACCGAACTCGGTAGACAGAGATCCCCAGTGACCAACATCAGCTGACTAAAGACCGACGTCGACAGAGGACCGATGTCGACAGTATATCAACCGACGCTGGTGACTATGTGTTCGACACAGCAGGCTGAGACGTCCAGATTCAAGCTCAATTTGTAGATTTGCAAAAGCCCAGGGTTTTAAGATAGAATATTTCATATTATTTTATTTGTGTGATAGAGATTCAATTGTGTAATCATCTAGAAGAACAAGTGATAAGATCTGTGATTTGCTATTGAGAGACTATATTGTGATTTATTTATTTATTTGGAAATTATTTTGGTAAAAATTGTATCTTTGTTTAGAGCTTTTATGTTTCTATATTCCCTATTTAAAGGGGATATTACAGTGGTATCAGAGCTTTTGTGTTTCTATATTCCCTATTTGAAGGGGATATTACAGTGGCTAAATTCTTGCCAACCTGTTGAGTAGTTTGGGTAGATTGAATCAGTGAAGTAATCATGGGCATTCCAAGTACTTCAAGTACTCAGAGACAGTGGGACTATGATATGAAGAAGTTGAAACTAAGTTTGAAGAGGTTAAATGAATTTCTTTCATACCCTAAATTCAAAGACAAATCCACATGGTATATGATAGTGAATGAGGAGTGGGACTTATTAACTCCTCGAGTTCGCGAGAGGTTGTCTTTTGATCACTTTATTAAGTTAAGGAGAGAGCACTACATATCAGTTAGACAAGAAAGCAGCATGTCCCATAATTCTTATGAGATAGGAGATAACAAGTGTGCTACTATTAATAGGAGAAAGCTTTGCTTATACTACAAAGATCCATATGATTCCAATCACAATTGTCATTTGAGGCCCAAGGGCAAGGCATATCGTATAATATGGGAGTATTATGAGGATTCAAAATCAGAAGATTTCAAACAGCATGATAGTTTTGAGGAGTCAGAGGCAGAGGCTTCAGAGCCTAAGGTAGAGGCAATGAAGGTGGCTCACTAGGATTCTGAGAGACATGTGGATGAGCTTAGTCATGAGGATTTGGACTCTTAGTTAGTTGTAGAGGATGAGGGAGCTAGAGATTGTGATGATGAGGTAGTTTCAGCAGCAGCTTCTTTAGAGTTAGATGAGGATGAGTCTGATGCTGGCACTCATAGTGTAGAGGTCTACTCAGAGGTTAGTACACTTAGTGTTGATGATCTCTTAGTTATGACAGAGATTGTAGAAGAGTCCCAGGATCTGATTATTGTAGATGACACCCAGGAGAATGTAGTGGACCATTTTGAGGACTTAGTTTCACCTACAATTTCTTTTGGTATGGAAGAGTTAGTCAGTGATGCTATAGCTTTTGATACTCTGGATGTTGATATGAGCTTTGGAGTTGATTCATAGAGTATGGATGGTAGTATTACAGTGGTCAGTGATTTTGAGTATACTCTTTTGGACCGTGCATTAGTGGAGGATTGTAGGAGACAATCTAGCCAGTGCCATCATGTGTCTAGTCAGCTAAGAGTTAGTGAGCAAGACATTGCTACCGCTTGTAAGCATTTCGATGCTGCTCGTCAGTTGTTAGCAAGTTATGGATGGGGTTCTCCTACTAGCATTGAGTAGGGAGGTAGTTATTTGTCCTTGATAGAGATCCACTCTTTATGGGAGGCTATCCAGATTTTGAGACATGATTATATGCAGTTGGTAGCTGACAGAGATTATCTTATGGAGTGGGGTAGCATAGCGTATGATGCATTATTGGTTAAGGAAGATAAGGTGAGTGAGCTTACTCAGCAGCTCGAGGTGACTTTTAAGATTCTTGAGAGTACACAGTTGGCTTATGAGGAGTCACAATTTCATTTGGCTGAGATGACCATAGAGTTAGAGCATTTGCGGTCTTCACTAGCCCCAGACCCAGTTCATTTGTATATTGAGGTGGTTGGTGGTGAGTACATTCTTGCAGTTGTTGCTGAGGAGCATGTTGTTGAGGTTGACACACATGTTCAAGATTTGGGAGTACCTAATTCTAATGAGTTTGAGATACCAGTGGAGTCGAGTCTCCAGATTGATTCTTCTCACACATATGATAGTGTGGTACCATTCGTTGTGCCACCTTTATAGAGGGATCAATTATGGGATGGATTGGCACCATCTTTTGTCGATGGATTTGGCATGTTGAGTTGTCCATGCTACTTGGGTTATGATACTCTGAGAGTTTGTTTCTCATGTGTTCCTGACTATGGCTGTTGTGCTCTTGGAGTTTGGTTGAGTTGCATTCCATAGTTTGGTTATGGGTTCCTCTTTGATCTACTTTTGATGATATTGTAGGAACTTGCATTGATTTATAGCAGTACAGAGCATAACTACATTTGGAATCCAGGTGTATCGAGTGGTTCATTGTTCTAAGATTGCTTGGGGACAAGCAATTTCTGGAGAGGCAGATTGTCATGTCCCCTTTTTTGTGGACATTGATAGACTTGATGATTAGCCTATTATGCGACCTTCGTAGGCTGATTGGATGGATAGAGGGTCATGATGGAGATTGGCTTGGCTTTGATTTACAAAATTCCTATAGTTAGCTTTCATTCAGGCTATTTTAAACACATTTGGTGTGAGCTCCTATTATTTAGGGATATTTGACATGCAATAGAGCACCTTTATTTTGGTATGGTCATGTGCGAAATCACTCCCTGGTTCACCAGCTTCAAATGGTTTGAGGATCTGACATGTATTGAGGGAGATATTAATATTTGATTGATTTAATCAAATATTAATTATTTAGCCTATTTTTAGTTAGAAACCCTAATTCTAATTTAAGAAACCCTAATTAGGGCAAGCATATCTTTTTGAGGGTATAAGGGTTTCTCATGGAGGCCATTATGGATTATGCATTGATTATTGATTTTTGATATTGAAGAATTCTTCTGTGAAGACTGAGCCAAGGGTTTCAAGATTCCATCTGCATTGGAGAACGTCCACTCTTTAGTGTGTGCGATTCAGAGGCTATGAAATATCAACTGATCTATTGCCAAATTGAGAGATAGCTTCATACAAAAGTTATCATAGAGGTTTACAGATTTAAGAGGTAACTTCATACAAAAGTTGTCACAGAGATTTTTAGGTATTTATTTTATTAGGTTTTTGATTCAATAAATTATACAGATAGAGATCTTCTGTATTAGAGCCAGATATCTTTAGATCAGGGGTTGAAAATAGACAAGCTATGCTTTATTGGCAGCTGTACGAAGTCCATATAGGTCTATACATATCCACACAGATACCGACCTTGGTAGACAGAGATCCCCAGTGACCAACATCGGCTGACTAAAGACCGACATCGACAGAGAAGGACCGACAGAGACCGATGTCGGTAGTATATCGATCGACGTTGGTGACTGTGTGTTCGACACAGCAGGCCGAGATGTCCAAATTCAATCTCAATTTGTAGATTTGCAAAAGCCCAGGGTGTTAAGATAGAATATTTCATATTATTTTATTTGTGTGATAGAGATTCAATTGTGTAATCATCTAGAAGAACAAGTGATAAGATCTGTGATTTGCTATTGAGAGACTATATTGTGATTTATTTATTTATTTGGAAATTATTTTGGCAAAATTTGTATCTTTGTTCAAAGCTTTATTTTTTCTATATTCCCAATTGGTTGGGGATATTACAGTGGTATCATAGCTTTTGTGTTTCTATATTCCCTGTTTGAAGGGGATATTACAGAAATTGGTTAAAGAGTTGATTGTGAGCATGATAAAAACGCAAGTTTAATCAAAGCATAATGTCATGAAACCAAATGTTGAAGTGGGAATAATTATGAAATTTAGACATGGTAAAACACATATATCATTCACATGAGACCTTTTAAGAGAACCAAACATTCTATAAACAAGGAAACTTTGATTGAGACTTCATCTGGTGACACCTTCATGCAACAAGAGAAGACTTGCCTATAAAAACACCATGAAACATGAAACCAAAAATGGAGAGAATTTTAGGATAGATCTAATATCATATATAATCAACATAATTATATATATATTATATATACATGTCCAAATTAGAGAAAAACCTATAGGGTACAAGAAATAGTGAGCAAAAAAACATAGTCAATTTGTTAGAGATGATTCATAAAGCACACTTGACCAATATTTGAAAAATTATTATGTAAATTAATCTATATAAGTTTAATACCACATCCAGAATGTTTTTGACCTAGAACCTCTCCAACTACTCATACTAAGCACAAACCTATTGATTGGTTTTATGTGTCTAAAAGGGCAAAGAAGGAGCAAAATGGTTTTGGACCTTTTTTAGCACTTCCAAATCATTTAAATCACTAATATGAGTATGAGGAATATGAATAGTCAACTCACAACCTTCTCCCATGATTCACACTCTATTATGGATCGTACAAGTACCAAACTCTTCCTTTTTTGATTGATTTCTTGATTTTTAGTTAGATAACCTAAAATTTTCAAATGGGACTAACATTCCTGATAGGGAATCTAACCTCCTAGATGTTTGAAATAAAAATAAGATACTTGGACACATTTAAAACCATGCCAATTGCATATATGACCCCTAAATGGATACTAAGTAATTCAAAATGACATATAGATTAATTAGACCATGATCAAAGCTAAAATGGTATTAAATTACACTGAATAAACTATAACACATCCTATGACAAAATATTAGACCCCTAAAAACATCTATATTGAGAGGAAGTCTGATATGGTACTATCAATGATGATTTGAATGAAATGAAAAATTTAATCCAATGGTGGATACATAAATTATTAAGGAGTGAAAATTAGGAAAACTAATCTAAGTAGCCTCAACCTTCCATCCCACCATCCCTTGAGAAAGAACCCATCTTGAGGGGAACAAGTGAAGAGGAAAGATCCCAAGTCATAACTGATTAAGAAGATGTCATGAATGACTATGAGGAATAAATCACTATAGGTAGTCCCTATGGTGAACACAAGAGAAATTAAACCCTCCCAAATGAAGAGAAAGAAATTGAAGATTCCTCTATAGTTGTGCATGAGGTGGAGTATACTATCAAGGAGGAAGACGATCAAAATAAATATGGAAATAGCTATACCATGACTTCATGGACTAGGTAGAGGTTCTAAACCAAATTATACCTCCAAGGTGAACTTGTTAATTAGGTTGAAGAATTTAACTAGTCTCAATATGAATTGTCCATTGAAGGTAGTATTGATGCCTTCAAAGATGAAGAATGGTCAAATAAAGATCCATGAGGCTATGACATCTTGAATCATGGATGAATTGGTGAACTTCCATGTGAGATATTTTAAGATAAGCATATCAAAGATGGTGTTAAGGTTGGCATTGTCCCAAGTGATCAAGAAAAAGCTACCTCTTGGGATGAACTAGAGCTATTTTGCTTAAAATAAGATAGTCAACCTTCACATACAAAAGTGCCATCATGTGAAAAGGTTTCAAGTGATCTTATAGTCTAGCACCAAGAAATTATTCAACCAGAATAGGATTATGTCTACATTGGAGGCATATTTATCCCATTTTATCTATTGGAGAGTATGTTAAAAGGATTGGTAATCATGAAGCAGTTGAGTTCAATGAACAAAGGTCTAAAAGGCATCATGTTTCAAATATTTTCTTGTCAAATAGAGGTGACTTAAGGAGTTTTCCTTTTGATCTAAGAGGATTAGTGTTAAAAAGGTCTTGTATAGATTAGAATAGTTTTAATGCTTTTCTCTAAGTGCTTGTGTGCACATTGGTTTAGTAGGTTAGATTTTTTTTCCTTTCCTCTAAGTGCCTATGTACACTTGCCTTTATTTTTTTTTTTATCTATTTATTGTTTCAAGAGGAGTTTCTAAAGGATTTGTAGCTAGTGTTAGATACATGTAAATATGTTGAACCCAAGTAGAGACTCTATGCCCAATGGACTAGATAAGGTAGCAAATGCTATGTGTTCTCCAAACATAGTAGGCATGCTTCCCTATGAGTCACTAGAAATTTTGGCCATTTTGGCCCACATACCAAGCTTCTTACCTAGATATAAAAGGTGAGATAAGTCCCTGATAGAGAAAAGATCAGGTGGCTTAGAAAAGGGGTCTAGGATTTCAAAGTGGAAAAGACCATATAGATTCTCATGTGTTTTAAGCATTTATGAACATGGACTAGGTTGCACAAATCTTAAGAATCCATAAAAACTTTGAAATATTAATCAAAGTATGAATTTGGAAAATTTAAAAGGACTAGACTATCACCAAAATGTCATGGGGAAATGATCAGAGCAGCCTATTTGAGAATTTAATAAATGCACCCCAAAAATCCTCATAAACCAAAAGATTGTAATGCCATGGAGTTCTTCATACCTAGATTATATCATAAAAATTTCATGCCCATGCAATATTTATAGCTCAAGTTATAAAGCTTCAAATATTGACTTGTAGAATGGGACATTCATGTAGACATCAAAATAAATCTCAACATTTATTGACTGGGGTCTAAAATATTGATGCTCACACGAACATCAATGATGATCGTGTAGACATGAAATGATGGGTGCATGAACATCAAATTTAAGACATGGAAAATAGTCATTGGGGTTTAAAGATCCTAAGACATTTATGTAGACATCAAAAATGTTCACACAAACATCAAATGCAATCATGTAAATGCCAAAGTTGGCTCTCATGAAATAGCTATTAAGATTTAAATGGTGGCTATAGGAAAATCTAATGGTCCATGTTTAATCATGAATATTTATCAAATGGTACGAGATCGAGTCAACATGTCAAAGGAGTCAAAGGATCTAGATTGAGGGCTTACACTGCATTATACATCATGATCTAATGGTGCATAAGAGGTAAAAAAAGGTCAAGATCTAACAAAAAATATCTATGAGGCCAATGAGAGTAAAAATAGTTTGGCACAATTTTATTGGCTTGAGTTATCAACAACCACTGAAATTAAAGGTCAAAAATATAAGGGACTTGCTAGAGATTGAACACATGACCAAGGTCAAAATAGGGAAAGATTTTCAAAGGGAAAATTCCACCATTGAATCTCGATCAAATTCCATGAAAAATACATAGGGTTATAGCCAAGGTGATCAAAAACATAGAAGGACCAACAGTAGGACTTAATATGGACCTCTGGTTCAACATTTTATGTCATGCAGGGTTCATTCTACTACTGAGTTTGCCATTCGTACAAGAAGGATCCATGTATATGGTGAATCCTCTATTCCTATAATGACATAATTTGTCTATTTGGACATATTTAGATCAACAAAGAGGCTATGCAGTCTATAGGTCTACATTGACATAATGACTATAGGAAAACTAATAATCTTATATTGGTTTTCCACCTTTAGAATAGGCCTATGATCTAGATATGAAAATGGATCAGATACGTAATTAATGAAAAGGGTCTCATCTATCGATGTGGCCCCATCCTTAATAAAATAGGTACTAACCATCATTCATAGCAAGGCTCTATCAGTTTCAAGATTCAAGGATTTGATCCTCATGAGCAAGTCAAATAGGCTTAAGGTCCCAAGGTGGTGAAATGGTAGTTGGAGGAATAGTTAAGGGTATTTATTTTATTCAAACAGACCTTGTCATCATGCTAAATAATCCCTTATCTTCTATTAGATCTCTCAACCAATGAGGAGAGCTCAAAGGATATTGGAGTAATTAAAGGCTAATTTATTGATAAGGATTAATCCTACTTAGAGAAAGGCATGCGTAAAAGAAAAGAATCAATGAAATACCACCTCAATTCTTAATCATGATGACTCTTTATCCACTCTCATACACATTGTTCCCATCTCTCTCTCCTTTCTGCTATATATAGAGTCTTTTGATCCAAAAAAATGTATCCTTCTATTCCCTCTCTTGGGCATGACTCGACTCTGACAAGATTGAGCTTGCAACCTCTTGAGATGAATACAAGACTATTTTCAATTTCCATTATTCTAGTATAGTGTGTACATGTCAATTTGATTTGTATATGTGGTAAAAATCTCTCCATTATCAAGTCTTGATCTCACCTAGTTAATAGTTGATCTTATTATGTAGGTCATGTTTAGTGTTCAAATATATTTTGATCAAATCTTGCATGTTGATACTTTGGCTAGTTAGTATCTTGCATTAGACTTCTCCATCACTTCCCTTAGCTTTTGATCATTTTGTGAACCTCTACATGAAATATTGATATATGAAAAATACTTGGAGTCTTGGATCTAGTCTTTTGATTGTCTCATTAGTTTTTAATAAGATCTCAAATAGAGTGGATCAACCATCTTTTAGGTGCATCACCATTGTTATCTTAATTTTCCATTTCATATTATCTCTTTCTCCCTTTTACCTGGTCATTAGTAGGTTTTAGTAGTGGAAATGAGCTAAATGATGCATCAAAGGAACTAGACTCATTAAAAATCCTAGAGGTTTGACCTAATTATAGGATACCCATAGCCTAGGGTCAATCCCATGTTGGACTAGATTTGGGTAGAGGACCTAAAAAATCATCTACCCAACTAGAGTGCAATCTAAACCACCAATAGGTACACATCACGAATTAGAATCTTATAGCACATGGGTAATAGCTTGTCTCTTTAGAGTCTCACATTGTCACTATCTACCCATTCGTGAAGGGGAAGGCCATTCCCTATTTGGGGGATTATGCATGGGATCGATGGTTTGTGTTTGGTGTGTAAAGTTACTCAGATGATTTTCTTCCTCCCCACTACAATACTTATTGGATACTAAAATTGATATTATTAGATATACTAGAGTTTGGGTGACTCACACTCTATGGAGCATTATATCTATTATTGTATTTATTTAGAGACATAAAACTAGTTTTAAATGCAATTAATTACTTATTTTACATTAATACCAGTGGTTGTATTATTATACTAGTCATGTATGGATTTTATGTAATTAATTTCCTTATGTATTTATATTTTATTACATGTGATGCTAGTGATCAATAATTATTAAATGTTACATGTTTACCTTATGTTTAACATAATTACTAAGTATGCTTAGATTACTAATTATAATCTCATGATGAATTATTATTAAATAATGTGTGGGATGTCATCATTACTATGATTTGCTACATTATTTTCTTTTTTAAATCTATTAATAAAATATGTGTCAATAATCAGAGCATTTTAAAGTGGAAACAACACTTGATCCCTCTTCAAAATTCCTTTTGTAATGCTATAGATCTAGTACCTAGATGTTAATGTGCATGTTCTCAAACATATGTTATACCTAAGTCTTATTCAAATGATAGCTACCATATTGTACCCATGATTTACCCATATCTTATGTTGGATTCTGCATTCCATGTTATTACTACTCGAAGAGTAAGGTTTCTCAACCCATTTTTCCACTTGTTAATATACAATAAGTACCTCCTAAACCTAAGATTATAATAAAATATAATATATATAACATTATTGACTAATTGATCAATACACATTATAAATTGTCAATCCTTGAGCTCCTAAATTGATCTAATGTTTATAAGGATATCCTATATGAGGTAGTGCATGAGACACAAGTTCCAAGTAATATTAAGCATGTTTATTTTATGGATATCATGAAAGATTTCAAGAATAATGCCAATATAATTACCTTTCATCCAACAAATTTTCCATCCAAAGATATTATCAACCAAAATTTGTCTTTATTCATACAAATGACAATTTAAAATAAATACATTAAAAGGGTTCTCATTAATAATAGACTGGGCCTAAACATTTTTAGCATAAAATTCCTAATCACCATGGGTATTAGTATCAATATTCTTCAAAAAATTGTTGTGCATATGAAAGGATTTGAAAATTCACATAGCCCTTTGGTTGGTCAAATCACATTCAATGTGACATTAGGACCAAAAATAGTTTCAACTACTTTTCAAGTAATGTCTCAATCATTACATTATAATTTAATTTTGGGTAGAAATTGGATATATTTAATAAAATTTGTCTCATCTACACTTCATCAATGTGTAAAATTAATACATGATGAGACCTTATTATCCATGCCTATTGATGATGAACCTTTTAAATTTTTCAAAATGATACATTCTAAAATTAAAGGCATTTCTGTAATGGTACCACCTAAATAATGCATTCTTCTTTTTTAGATACACATGTACGAAATAGGTTAGTCAAGTACAATGGCTCCTTTGTCTCTTAATGTAAATAAGGAACTAAATATTGAGGTACACATAGATGCACATTAATACAAAGAACCATTACTAAAGGAATCAATAAAACCGCAATCTCCCCCAACATTTAAGCTTCCTTTATTGGTCAACACTGAGTAGAAATATAACCATATTTTAGATTATTATGATAATGATGATTATAAAACTTATGATATTATAGATGAAAATTGTGAAAAATAAAATTTGATCCACTTGATCACCTGTAGCATAAACTATTTGAACCTACATGTCTAGACACATATAAACTAAATCCACTTACAAAAAATATAAAACCAAATCTAGATAAGAGAAAAATAAAAATAGTAGATAAACATGTAAATTATTTTATTTCATACATCCATCTTGGCTAAAAATATTGAGTCAACCTTACAAGATTCAAATGCAAATTCATCATGTGAATAATGTGGAGTCTTCTCAAAAGGCTTCATAGAAAATTTTACAAATCATGACACAACAAGATACTCTGCATACCATATTATCTATGTTAATTAAAAATATAATGATTTCCTTACCTTTTACCAAGCACAGATCACATAGTAAAATTTTACCTACATAAGAATGATACCATATTGTAAATATCATCAGATCATTAGCCATAATACCAATCAATGTGAGGCATTTAAGAACCCAATTCAAAAATATAAGAACAAAGTATGCATGCATATTTTATCCAATATGATAAAATGTAAAAATACTTCCTATCCTTTATAAAAGAATTATCTCTTAAATTGATCAAAGCATAAAAATTTAACTATTACTAAAAATATTGATGAGGTATATTGACACCATATCTAGTTTGATATTAATAAGTGGTATATAACTCATGGCACTGTATTTCTCACACAACATAGTATATATGGACTAATATACTCTCCCTTAATGTTAGAATATCAAGGATACATTCAGTTACCTATAGCATATGGCTCATGTGTGGAATATTCCACCATATGGATATTAGAACACAAACCACATTTGAAACTAAAGTTTCAATGAAATTGGCTAGTTGAGTAGAATGAAAAGCTAGATACTACAAACATAGATATTATTACATATATTTTCATACAACATGATGGGTATGATTATTGGCCTGCACCATTGGCTTTAAGTAAACCATTAAAAAGAAACACTAAAGTGGTAGCAATGCAATAATATAAATATATCTTAACAAATTTTCTAGGTGGTCTTATCCCTTTTGATGATGAATACTTCCGTGATTAGACTTCTCCAAATGTTCCAAAAATACCAAAAAAAAAAACAATCAAAAATCCAAAAACATTTTTTGTCACCTACATATTCTATTGAATCCTTGGCATCTATGTGTTAGTGTAATCACCTAAAAGTGACACTTGAGTGATAAAATTGATACTTGATACCACTTATCCATAGACCTATCTCAGAGCCTATTTTCACAATTATTCATCCTTTGTGTGGGCCACAAGCATCCCTAATCATCCCTAAAGCAGTCCTAGACCCTCATGTTTGTATCTTCAACCTTTGTTCCTAGTGTTCTACCCCTTGGACACTAACACCATAATAGGAATAGTAGCTTCACATGGTACTAGTGTCCCAATAATGTCAATACTATATTTTCCCTTTCCTTTTCATAAACATGTATCTTTTCAAATCTTAGACCTCCTAGGGTCAACCTACTTTTAGCACCCACACAAGCACTAGAATAGTATAAATACATGACTTTTAGCCCTCTAACCAATAGATGGAAATCACATGAAAATTACATATGCAAACTCAAAATAAGTTATGCACAATTAAGTTTATCATTCCCCATTCTATCTTATTTTTGCATACTACCATCTACAACATTCCTAAGCTTTGATTACCCAAATTTCCAATCTCAAGCACATTCAAAGCACTCAAGTTAAATATCATACTAGCTTCAATTGTAATTATAACAAAAATTAGGTGGGGAGAACTACATTGATATTTAACCCTCTTTTGAGTATTGTTATGTAGGAAACTCTCATCACAACAGAGCATTGAGGATGTCCAATCTTCCCCAATAATAAACATACTTTTTAGCATGTATCAACTAGATGACATATAAACATGGATGATTAGGGTTTGTTCACAAAACCAATAAAAATAGGAAATTTATATGGTTTTAAAACTTGTTCACATAAGAATAGACCTTATAAATCCAAACACATGTGCACCCAAAATCTCAAGACAGTCTTGCATAGAGGACAGTACCACTAAAATAGGAACACTAACACTACATGGTACAACTATCCAATTAGGGCATTACTATCAAGGAGGGGTTTTGACATTGGGATATTGCTTGTGATACTTAGACTAATATCTACCTCATTTTTATGCCTCCAAATCATTTGTCTCGGTCATTTTCCAGCTAAGTTATTACTTGAATTATTTATTAGTATTTTTAGAAAGGTTAAAGTTAGTCAATTATTTAACAAATCAATGATTGTATTTATTACATATTTATACCTTAGTTTACTATACTCAGATCTTTAAAAAACATAGGATTGACACCATCTTAGTCCTAAAATGTTAAAACATTTGGTGAACCTAACGTACTTTGAACATTGCTCAAACCCTAACCCTATATGGTATTAGGGTTTGTATCTTTTTTATTTCTATGCTCAAATAATAGTTATAAAATCTTAAATTTGTTTCAATATTTACTTTTTACAATATTTTATAGATTTAATTTCTTTAAAGACTCTGAATATACAATAGTTTGTTTTCATACTCCCCAAACTACAATGGTAGAATTCAATAACTGATTTGATAAAACTGATAAGGGATAATTACAAGATTTTATTTCTAAACATCCAAATATACAAGATGACCTTATCAATATTATCCATGAAGAAATTCAAAAATAAAATAATGGTCAATCTTCTACTCCCCCAGATAATAAAATTATTACACCTACATTGGTGCTAACTCAGGTAGCACAATAACCAATTTTAACTCAACAAATTTTAGTGATAGCTACACTTCCTATGGATAGTTCATCCTCTCTAGATGTATAATCCCTTATGTAGGAAGTTCATACTCTATAAGATAAGGTATTATATACAATTACATACCTTGCATTCTCATGTTATTTTGCATACACATTTGGCATATCACATAAAGGCAACTCCTTTGTCATCCAAATTCATGGCATCTAAGCTTACATTGTGTGATTGTAAGGGTGACCTAGATCACCATCTATAATCTTTCCACACAACATATTTAGACTACGTATCCAATGATTAAATCCTCACAAAGTTATTTCCACATAGTCTAAAGGACTATTCCTTACAATGGTTTTATGATCTACCAAATTAGTCTATCACCACATTCAATCCACTGGCAGATATGTTTTTAGCACACTTCTCAATAAAAATTAGTGATAAGATCTCATATGCTCAAGTTGCATAATTGAAACAAAAATAAAAATAGATTATTTTAGAATACATCTTGTGATATAAGACTATATTATGAAATTGAGTAGCCCCATGGTAGATAAAGATATTTAGGACATCTTCAAACATATCTTACTACTAGCATTACATGAAGTTATCTTGTTCAAGAAGTTTCCAAAATTTATAGATTTATGTCACATAGTGAAATAAAGAGAAGTCAAGATTTTCTCTATGGGCAAACTAAAATATACCAATGGATCAAAATCAATTGATAATGTTTATAGTAACCCTCCATAAAAGGTAAGGACCACTAAAAAAAATAGTGATCTAAAGGCTATAGTTAATGCAGCTTCAGAGCCATCTCCTTACCTAGTTTTATCAGTTCCTCCATGCAAAGTTTTCCCCAACCTTTAAGAATTACCAACACATGTTTTACATTAGATCTTGGAATGAAATGTCATATCTCTCCCTCTTATCAAAGAGGATTATATGACATGAATTCTTCCAAATAACTATGATTCCAATGCATTCTATGAATATCACAGTGTATTGGGCCATACAACAAACAAGTCCATCATATTGAAACATAATATATAAGAATTGATAGAGGCTAACATTATTGATGTGGTCACACCCATAGATGCACCAAATTTCAAAAAATGAAATCTAAGGAATTTAAAATATTCTCAAATCCATTTCTAAAGCATACAAAAAATGAGGTAAGGGAAACTTTAGGTATTCACTACATGTATTAGGCACATCCACTGCTAGCATCATATCACACTACTACATAGGAGGCATACCAACTACATAATATCATTAGTGTATATCATATTATAGTTCTAGTTAGACTTCTCATTGCCTTCTTAGATTAGAATATTGTTAATGATGATTCATATTTATATGCACTCTTTATATGAGCTTACATAGATCATCATCCTATTCAGAGTGTTATGGTTGACAATAGGTCAAGTATTATGTCATGTCCCCTTTTCAGTTAACATCTTTAGAGTTGAGGATTAACCTATTATATGACCTTCATAGCCTGATAGGATGGATAGAGGGTCATGATGGAGCTTGGCTTGGCTTCGACTAGCAGAATTTTCCCAGTTGGCATTCGTTCAGGGTTTTTTAGACACATTTGCTTGAGCTCCTATTATTTAGGGATTTATGACATGCAGTAGAGCACCCTTATTTTGGTATGGTCATGTGCAAAATTACTCCCTAATTCACCAGCTTTAGTCGGTTTGAGGATCTGACATGTATTGAGGGAGATATTAATATTTGATTGATTTAATCAAATATTAATTATTTGGTCTAATTTTAATTAAGAAACCCTAATTCTAATTTAAGAAAACCCTAATTAGGGAAAACATACCTTTTTGAGGGTATAAGGGTTTCTCATGGGAGAGAGTTGGATTTATTATGAGATTATGATTATTGATTTTTGCTAAGAATTCTTCTGAGAAGACTGAGCCAAGGGTTCCAAGATTCCATTTAGATTGGAGAATGTCCACTATTCATTGTCTGTGATTTAGAAGCTGTGAGATATCAACTGATCTATTGCCAAATTGAGAGATGGCTTCATACAAAAGTTATCACAAAGGTTTACAAGTATTTCTTTCATTAGTTTATGATTTAGAAAATTATACAAATAGAGATCTTCAGATCAGGTGTTCAGCTTTCAGGGTGCACTAGATTCTATTTGCTCCTGTATGGAATCCATACAAATCCATGCAAATCCATACCATTCTATAGCAGGTCAGATAGCACTACAGGGGACTCAGAGATCGACATCAACATCCCAGTGATCGACATCGGCTGACTTCATACTGACGTCGACAGAGAAGTGACCGATAGTGACCGATGCTGACAGCATATCGACTGATGACGGTAGTATAACTGACGTCGGTGACTGTGTTTTCACACAGTGACCTGAGCCATTCCAAATTCAAGTTTTATTTCTAGTTTGTGGAAAAACCAAGTTTTGAATACTATATTTTATATTATTTCATATGCATGACAGAGATTGAATATTATAATCATCTAGAAGGATAATAAGATCATTGATTTGCCAGTTAAGAGATTATACTACTATTTATTTATCTATTTGAATTTATCTCCAAAATCATATCTTTATTCATGCCAAAAAAAATTAGAATACACAAAAAAGCAATTCAAAATATCTAGTTTCAAAATTCAAGAGAAATAGGGATATTACAGTGGTATCAGAGCTAAATCCTGCCATCCTGAGGGTTTGACAATCTCATGCAGTGGCAAGAGTTGGGACCACATAGGTACAACACACGCAGTAGAGCCTTGCTTGAAGGTACCTAGGTGTTAGAACAGCAGCTAATCACCATGAGTGATAGGTGTGAGGATAGCCCACTCAGGGGCCATAGGCATAATGATGATCAAGACACCAGAGAATTCTTTCAAGTTATGGTTACAAGCCAGCAGCATATGAATCAGGCAATACAGGCACTCACTACTATGGTAGAGAGGATGAACCCACCTATTAGACTAAATGGGGAACAAGGAGATAATAGGAGTGCTAATATTAATTAGAGACCACAGTTGACCCATTCCAAGACCACTGATAGACCTACACGGCCTACATTTGTACATGATGAACCAGAAGAAGCACCAGCAAAGGAGGTGGTAGGTCATGGCTGCAAATGATGAGTGGGACTTATTAGCTCCTTAGGTATGGGAGAGGATGTCCTTTGATCATTTTGTTAATCAGAGGAGAGAGCACTATAGATCAGTTAGGCAGGATAAGAGGCCTAAGGGTCAACTTAGTGAGCTAAAGAAGGCTATGGGTAAGCTTTCTTTGACCACTTTTGACGATAGCAGCAAGATGATAGCGCAAGCTTGGATTCATAAGCTTGATACATTCTTGGCATTGAGGCCAATGACAGAGATAGAGGCCATCAAATACACCACTTTGCACTTGGAGGGGGTAGCACATGATTGGTGATACCATGGTATGGTAACACTTCAGCATAACCAGGTGACAGAGTACCAGGACTTCGTAGATAGGTTGGTTGAGTGGTTTGATAGGAAAGATCCTAAAGTTTACTTTCAAGATCTAGCACAATTGAAACAAACAAGCAACTTAGAGTCCTTTATTAGTGATTTTTAGAGATTGGCAGTCATGGTGCTAAATATTTCAAAGCGTAGATTGGTAGTTCTCTTCATGGAGGGATTGATAGAACCATTGAGAGGTTGGGTCAAAGCCTTTGATCCTCCTTCATTACAGGTAGCTACGAAGAAGGTGTGTAGTATGGAGATGGCAGCCCCATCTAGTAAATTTAACTCTAGATGTACTTCTTCATCTAGGGACAATAAGGGCTCCAATGGAGATAGAGAGGGATTAGATTTTAACATAGATAAATCAGGTGTTAAGAATGATTCAAAGGCAAATCTAGCAACACCACCTTTGGATCAAGAGGCTCTTAATGATCTACGTAGGAAGAAGCTTAGCTTCTACTGTAAAGGTCCCTATGATGCCAATCACAATTTTCCTTTGAGGCCTAAGGGCAAGGCAAATCATGTGATGTGGGCTTTTTATGAGGATTCAAAATTAGAGGATTCTGAATAGTAGGATAGTTCTGACAAGTCAGAGGTAGAGGCTTCAGAGCCTAAGGCAGAGGCAGATTTAGAGCTTCATAGATAGGAGGCATGCCTATCCAGCATTCAGTCAGATGATTCATTCAGACTCCATGGAGTTTTGGTAGGATAGAGGGTCATCACCCTTCTTGATACAGGAGCCACACATAATTTTATAGATGCTAGATTTGTGTAGAAGCGTGGACTCACTACCGAAGATTTTGAGGGCATTAGAGTTAAGGTGGTCGATGGTCACACTCTTAGGTGTGAGCGAATGATTAGAGACCTCCCATTGCGCTTGAACAACTATGAGTTCAAGGCTGATTATTATGTGGTGGACATGGGGAATATAGACTTAGTCTTGGGTATGAAGTGGCTTCATTCCCTTGAGGAAGTCACTCTTCATCTCAAGGACATGGAGGTTCATTTTGATGTTGGTGGGAAGACACATATTCTTAAGGCAGTATGGGGCAGCAACATCAAAAATATGTTTTTTCATCAGATGGAGAGACTCATACCACATGATATGGGAGAGTGTACTGCCGAGTGCACATTTGCACCAATACAGGAGAGACATGTGGACGAGCTTTGTCTTGAGGTGGGTTTAGTTAAAGAGTTAGCACATGTGGTAGGGACTCAGCTTTCATTTACAGTCGGGTCACATGTTGATGATGATATGAGTATGTCTAGCATTCACACTCCAGATTTAAATATTGTCGTGGGTACAGGAGACAGGTGTGTGGAGTTGGTATTGTTCACACTATTCAGGTGAGGAGTTTACTGGAGTTGCTAGTTGATTTCCATTCATGGATTGGATGTTGGGATCCTTATCTTAGTACTTGGGATGATGTGACACCATTAGATGAGAGTTGTGATAGACATGGCATGGAGTTTGCATTGATTGATAGCGGTGTAGATCATGACTACATTTGGGATCCAGGTGGATTGATTGGTTTATCATTCAGTGATTGCTTGAGGGTAAGCAATTTTAGGAGGGACGGATTGTCATGTCCCCTTTTTAGTTGACATCTTCAGAGTTGAGGATTAGCCTATTATATGACCTTCGTAGGCTGACATGATGGATAGAGGGTCATGATAGAGCTTGGCTTGGCTTGGACTAGCAAAATTTTCCCAGTTGGCATTCATTCAAGATTTTTCAGACACATTTGCTTGAGATCCTATTATTTAGGGATTTTTGACATGCAGTGAAGCACCCTTATTTTGGTATGGTCATGTGTATAATTACTCCTTGATTCACCAGCTTCAGTCGGTTCGAGGATCCGACATGTATTGAGGGAGATATTAATATTTGATTGATTTAATCAAATATTAATTATTTGGTCTAATTTTAATTTAAAACCCCTAATTTAATTTAAGAAAACCCTAATTAGGGCAAGCATACCTTTTTGAGGGTATAAGGGTTTCTCATGGGAGAGAGTTGGATTTATTATGAGATTATGATTATTGATTTTTGCTAAGAATTCTTCTGAGAAGACTGAGCCAAGGGTTCCAAGATTCCATTTGCATTGGAGAATGTCCACTCTTCATTGTGTGTGATTTAGAAGCTATGAGATATGAGTTGATCTATTGCCAAATTGAGAGATAGCTTCATACAAAAGTTATCACAGAGGTTTACAGGTATTTCTTTCATTAGTTTTTGATTTAGAAAATTATACAGATAGAGATCTTTAGATCAGGTGTTCAACATTCAAGGCACACTAGATTCTATTTGCTCCTATATGGAATCCATACAGATCCATGCAAATCTATCCCATTCTACAGTAGGCCAGATAGCGCTACAGGGGACTCAGAGACCGACATCGGCATCCCATTGACCGACATCGACTGACTTCATATCGACGTTGGTAGAGAAGCAACCGACAGTGACTGACACCGGCAGCATATCAACTGATGACGACAGTATAACCGACATCAGTGACTGTGTTTTCACATAGCGACCTGAGTCATTCTAGATTCAGGTTTTATCTCTAGTTTGCAGAAAAACCAAGTTTTAAAGACTATATTTTATATGCATGATAGAGATTGAATATTGTAATCATCTAGAAGGATAATAAAATCATTGATTTGCTAGTTAAGAGATTATACTACTGTTTATTTATCTATTTGAATTTATCTCCAAAATAATATCTTTATTCATGCCAAAAAAACAAAAAAAATAGAATACACAGAAAAGCAATTCAAAATATCTAGTTTCAGAATTTAGGGGAAACAGGGGATATTACATATTAACATGTGAACTATCACACTTATATATAATTTGGGGTACTAAAAATAGGATATATCTCCTAAAAGAATAATTATCAATGGTTTTAGTGTCCATGTTTAGATCTCCATCAAGGAGATTGTACTTCCACTATAGGTTGGACTAGTACATGTGGCCACTAGATTCTTAGTAGTACCTAGTGTAGGCATATTTGAAATGTTATTAGGTAGGCCCTAAATACATAAGTTATGATCCATCCCATCCATCATGCATAGATACTTAGAATATATACATGTAAATTAGGTGATCATAGTTTAGGTTCTTTCATATGAGTATCCTTTACCTATCCTATAGGTAGTTACATTATTGTTACCAATTACAAAATAGTTATCATTTATAGTGTAGTTACTATTTATATCATAATTACTAATTAAGGATCTGAGCACAATTCTTATCAGTACACTAAAAAGTTCAATAAATTCAATAGTGCAAGCAAGGTCTACTCCTACAGTGTTTTCATGTATGCATACTCTCCCTCGAAGACCATTATTAGATAGACCCCTACATCAGAGATATGTGACATTATAGAGGGACTCCCTCTACACACTTTTTTGTAAGATCAGTATTATTGATTTTTTAGGGTTCTTATCATAAGTAACTTATGCCATCTATAATATATTCTACTATATGGGTCCCTAAGACCCCTAAAATTCATAAGAAACCACACTTAGTGTCACAAATTTATAACACCATTTCACAAGCAGAGCCAAACATAGATCACTCAATGTAGTAGGCTATAAGAACATAGTTACCCTTCATATATCATGCATGGTCTTTATTCTTTTATTTGACATAGGCCACATTGATAGTGAGTCTCCCATGAGACTCATTGGTTAGTATTTTTCCTCCCTTCTTGTATGTACTTTCCTTATCTTTTTATCCTTGTATATAGTTTAATTTTCATGTTGCTTGTACATACTTATATATAAGAAATATAAAAATAACATAATATTTCAAAAAACATTCAAATATTTACCTAGAAAACACAACATTGTAGATTGTATCCATTGCCATGTTTACACTTCTTATATTTTCTAAACACTACATATGCTAAATATCTTAGTATTAGTCAGATTTATCATACATACATGTTTCACTTATTCTTTTTGAGTGATTGTAGATTGCTATAGGACTCATGTTCACTACACCACTCTAGATTTTCTATTATCTACCCATTGAGAGCATATAAACCAATACATAGGTTCTTCATTTGACACATTTGCCCATTTAGGGGCACCCTATACATAATGTTGATTACCAGGTTACATCTTTATATACTCTACATCACATCTTTAACATTGCTATATCTTGATATTGATCATGTTACACCTACTCAAATTTTTTGTTTTCTATAACTAATTTAGATATAGTATATGTACATATTGACTCTTACACATATTTGCATCACGTGTTTATGTATACTTTCATTTCTAGATTTCCTAGTTTATAATTGATTATATCTCTATATTTCTTACATTTTGAGGGCATTTGAATATGCCATTGATCTTTGGCTATATGCCACTTCTCTTCACAGTATGTATGATTTTGACATGTGCCCATGTACTTGTGTGTGATTTCATGATTATTTATGTAGACATTTAAACATGTCCTTCTATGTGGTTCTAAGCCAACTTTCATTTTGATTGCATATGTGGATAGTTTTACATGTCCTTGTATGTTTTGTTTTTTAGATTTAGTGGTATGTGCCCATGTCCCTTGTATTGTGGTGATTTGGCCTACTTTGTATGTCTTATGTGTTTTATATGTATGTCTTCTTATATTAATCATGGCCACAATAGTTATCTTTTGATTATTACACACTCTAATTTTAGATTACATGAGGGACCTCATGCATCTCCCCTTACTACTTGGGTGTCATGATGGACATCATGCCAAATCCTCCCAAAGTAGCTACTTAGTTATTACTCAAATTTATTGTTACATACATTAACATATCTATCTTGATAGCCTTGTGAATGTTAGACATGACATACATCACACATTACAAACTTATGCTTCGATTATCTTACATTCCAATGTTATGTATGCACAATATATTAGATTATTATGTAGATATCATATATGCTCTAGCTAACACACATATTGTAGAGATTTTATTTTGAGGATAGTTCTTGTATGAGTTCAATAAATCCCCTAAAAAGAGGTGGCATTCACAGGAGTTTGTCACAAATATCAAGCTCTAATAGTGAATTCATAGTAAATTTTTAGCACACATGTTCAAACTATATAAATTAGACTCAGGTAAACATAGTGAACAAAAAGTGACACAAAGTTCAATATAGTTGCATATAAATTAGATCAAATAGACACTAGTGTTAGAAATATTGTCATTGATGTCAAACGTCTAGCATGGGTGATAAAGGCCCCATAACATTTATTGTCTAAAGGTGTTTCTAATGTTCATATTTTGGTTAAAATGTGGTGATATTTATTTAATATTAACATACATATTTTTTATTTCATAAAAGTCAAAAGAGGGTCCATGGATAAGTCAAAGAGTCACGGGGTAAAGACAAAAGAGGAATGGGATGCATTTTCCCATGAAGAGTCATCTTGAGGAATTCCAAGAGTCACCAAGTGAAGACAAAAGAAGGTATGGTGCATTTTTCCATGAAGAGTCACCTTAAGGAATATAAAAGGTCACCAAGATAAAGACAAAAAAAGAAAGGACACATTTTCTCATAAAGGGTCACCATGTGACTTTTCAAATACAAGGATTTGAAGGGTCATGCAAGTTTGGCACCATTTTTTATGAGAAGTGAAGAGTCACAAATGGTGAATGTCAAAGGTCATTTGGAAAGCTATAAATAAAGGCTTAGGAATCCATTTGTAATATGCAAGAGAGTGCATGGTTTGTAATTATTTTATATAAGAAAAGAGGAGAGAATAGAAAGAGATATTGTAGAGTTCTATCATTTGTTAAGAAAGCAACATTGAGAGATAGTTGTGTTTTATATATAAGAGGAGTTTATGCACCTGTGGGTTGGTGCTCACAAATAGTTTTTGTGTTGGTGTTCGACAAAGGGGTGCTTGCAAGATTTGTAATTTGAGTTGGTGTTCATTCATATACTTGAGATCGTTCTCTGTGGTTTTTCCCACTTTGAGTTTCCATGTAAAAATCTAGTCTCTCTCTCTCTCTCTCTCTCTCTCTCTCTCTCTCTCTCTCTCTCTCTCTCTCTCTCTCTCTCTCTCTCTCTCTCTCTCTCTCTCTCTCTCTCTCTCTCTCTCTCTCTCGTATGGTGCATATTATTTTAGTTTTATTACATATCTTGAATGAATGGTTAAGTGGAGTTTGATTAAGTAAAAATTTATAAGATACTTGATATATTGATTCACCCCCTCTCTTAGTATATCTTGTGCTTAAAAATTGGTATCAAATCAGGTTCCTTTGGAAAGAGTTTTATAGCTTGAAGGTATATTAGGGAAAGCATGATGGTTGGATCACATGAAGGTTTTTCTACAAATAAGGCACCTTTTTTTGATGGGATAAATTATGCTTTTTTTAGTATAAGGATGAGGAATTATTTGATGTCTCTTGGATTTGACATTTGACAAGCAGTTGTGGAGGAATACAAAGAGCCACAGTCACTTTTAACTACTCCAATAGAAAAGAAGGCAAGCGAGAATAATGCTAAAGCTTTAAATGTTATTTTATGTGGTTTATATGAATCAGAATTTGTTAAAGTTATGCAATGCAAATTTGATCATGAGACTTTGGGTAAAGCTCAAAAATATTTACAAAGGTGATGGAAAGGTTCAGCAAGCTAAGTTCCAGACTTTCAGAAGATAGTTTGAGAGTTTGAAAATGGAAGAGGAAGAAAATATAATGAGTTATCTTTTGTAGGTTGATCAAATAGTTAATCCTATTTAAGGCCTTAGATAAAAGTTAGAAGAATCTATGGTGGTACAAAATGTTTTGAGATCTCTACCAATGAGATATGATGCAAAGTTTTTGGCAATCAAGGAGATGAAGGATCTAGCCAATCTAAATATGGATGAACTACATGGTATTCTTATGGCATATGAGATGTAGACCAAATAAGAGAACCCCTCAAAGAGGGAAGCTGCTTTGAGGACATCAAATAAATACAAGGATAATATTTAAGAATCAAGTGACATCTCTAGCGATGATGAAGATGACAATGAAACTCTATTCTTCTGCAAGGCAAAAAAAGGCACAGGTAAATATCAAGGAAAATTGCCTTTTAAATGTTTTAATTATGGAAAGATTAGACATTGTGTAACTAAGTGCCCAGATAAGAGTAATGGTGACAATGAAGAAGGAAGGTCTACATACAAAAATAATTTCAAAGGCAAATTGAGAATGGATTTGAGAATAAGAATTTATACTCTAAAGATCCTAGCTCAGTTGAAGACAGTGGAGTCAATGATTCAGATGAAGAAGATATTTTATTCATGACCATACATGAAGATACCTCCATAATTAAAAGTATAGATGATCAAGAAGAAGAACAAGATGAAGCACAAATGAATCTATAAGGAGAACTCATTTGTACCTTAGAATAATTACAAGCTCTTGAGAAGAAGAATCATATATTGAAGTGCCAAATCAAGAAAACTGAAAAGGATTCAAAAGAAATGATTTAAAATCTACAAGAACACATTGAAAAATCCAAAAAGATTGAAGAAGATCTAACAGTGTAGTTACAAAAAGTAAGTGAAGAATTTGAAAGGTATGTTGTTGAGATTACCTCTTTAAAAGTAAATCTTGAGAAAACAAATAAAGCAGTCAATGATAGAGTAGCCAATGATTCAAATTTTGATAATAGCACTAATATATTGAATAAGATATTATAAATTCAAAGATCAATGTCAGATAAGATAGGTATCAGATTTGAAAAAGAGAAAGGGGAGACCACTACTTTTACAAATAAGGTTAACACACAAAAAAGGAAAGAGTTATGATGAAGCTCTTACAAAAGAGGAAATGAAAAAAGAAGAAGTTAAGAATATAGAGGACATCTCAAATAAAGAATGTTGCAAGGAACAAAGCTACAAAAGGTAATCAGGTCAGAGATACACAAATAGGTTCTATTTTTATGGTTACTATTTTTATTGTAATGGATATGGTCATAAGAAAATAGAATGTTATAAAAGGGATAATAATTTTATAAATAAGGAGAAGGAAATTCATGCAGATTCAAGTAGAAGCCACAACTCTTTTGCTCATCTATCAAGCTTTAATGAAGAGGCCATAATATGTTACAAGTGCAATAATTTTGGACACATAGATTGGTACTATAGAAGCATGTTCTATTAAGTCAATAAGGACCAAATTTTTAAGGCTCCATTCATCAAGAAGAAAGTTTAGATAGGTTCATGGCAAAAGAAACAACCTAAAAAGTTTATGTTGGTGCAGACAAATTTGCATGTAAGAAATGAAGAAAATCCATGGTTCATTGATAGCAGATGTTTGAGGCACATGACAAGAGATAAGAGTAATTTCATAACCCTAAAGAATATCAATGGTGACATAGTGAAATTTGGAGACAATACTACTACCAGAATTGCTAGAAAATGTACACCAAGTTTGGATAATGGTAGATCTAAGACTGAAAATGTTTTATATGTAGAATATCTTAAGCATAATATTTTGAGTGTAAGTCAAATGTATGATCAAGGATACACACTAAATTTTTATGTATAAGGTTGTGAAATTAGGAGAAAATATTCAGATGTATTGATTGTAGATGCTCAGAGAATAGGCATTAATTTATAAATGTTATCAGATATCAAAGGTCAAAAATGTTGTTTGAGTCAAGTTGAGGAAATTTGGATATGGCCCAAGAGAATGGGACACATAAATTTTGATAATCTTATCAACATCAATAAGAAGCAAGTAGTTAGAGATCTTTAAAAGATTACAAAGCCCTCCAACATGCTTTGTGAACCATGTCAACATGGAAAGCAGGTCAGAAGATGGTTAAAAACAAAAGAATACTCGACCATTCAGACATTAGAGCTTGTTCACACTAATTTGTGTGGACCTATGAAAACTCAAAGTACTCAAGGTGATAAATACTTCATGTTTCTTATTGATGATTTTACACATATGACTTGGGTGATGTTTTTAAATAAAAAAATAGAAGCTTTCAGCTTCTTCAAAGCATTCAAAGATATTTTTGAGAATGAAACTGATTTGAAAATTAAGTGCCTGAGATCATATTGAGGAGGAGAATTCATGTTAGATTATTTTATTGAGTATTTTGAAGACCATGGGATTAAGAGACATTATTCAGCAACCAAAACTCCATAGCAAAATGGAGTAGTTGGGTGGGAAAATAGAATAATTTAGGAGATGGCAAGACAATGCTAAATGAATCCAAGATACCAAATAAATATTAGAGAGAGGTAGTAGGTAAAGTAGTGCATATTTATAATAGTTCATTTTTGAGATTCAACAGTGCAAAGACTCTCTATGAGCTATAGAAAGACAAACTAGCTACAATTGATTATTTTAGAGTTTTTAGTACTAGATGCTTCATAAAGAGAACTGATGAAAAATTAGGCAAGTTTGAATCAAGAACAAATGAAAGTATATTTCTTGGATATTATAGAAAAAATTAAGTTTATAAATGTTATAACAAAAGAACCAAGAATATTATTGAAAGTGCAAGTGTTAGGATAGATGAAGATGTAGTTCAAAGAGCTAGTGATCTAGTGGACACTCCTAAAATCATTGAAGAAGAACATTTTGAAGAATCAGATGAGGATGAGAAGGAGCAAAAGGAAACCAAGACCCCATTCAAATATGTTTAGATAAATCACAATAAGAGTGACATCATTGAGAACATAAATGAAGGAGTTCACACCAAAAGGATAATGGTAAGTGAATCTGAGCAAGTAAATTTTTTTTTGTTATCCAAAATTCAGCCTAGAAATTTTTTAGAAGCTAGACATGATGAGCATTGAGTTGAGGCAATGGATGAAGAATTAAATCATATATAAAATAATGATACTTTGGAATTAGTGCCTAGACCAAAATATCAAAGTGTGATAGGAATAAAATGGGTATAAAAAAATAAGTTGAATAAATATGGTGAAGTTACCATGAATAAAGCAAGGCTAATATGTAATGGATATGCTCAAATTGAGGGTATATATTTTGAATAAACTTTTACACTAGTGGCAAGGATAGAGGCTATTAGAATGTTTCTTGCATATGAAATGTTTAAAATTTTCAAAGAATTTTAGATGGATGTCAAGTCTACCTTCCTAAACGGGAATCTATAATAATAGGTATACATTAAATAGCCTAAGGGATTTATTCTCTCAAATGATAGTAGTCATGTATGTAGATCGTAGAAAGCACTGTATGGATTGAAACAAGCTCCTAGAGCTTTGTATGCAAGACTTAATAAGTACCTAAAAGATCAAAGTTTTAAGAGAGGTTTTGATGACAATAATCTCTACATCAAAATAGAAGGTGAGCATCATTTGATTATTGTGGTATATGTTGATGACATAATATTTGGAGGTAGCATTGAAGAATGACAAAATAATTTTCTAATAATATGCAAAAATAATTTGAGATGTCTATGCTTAGATAATTGTCATTTTTCCTAGAGTTGTAAATATTTCAATCATATAAAGAAATTTTCATATCTCAAAGTAAATATGCCAAGGAAATGTTGAAAAATTTTGGTTTTGAGGATTGTGCACCAGTTGGTACACCAATGGATATAGGTAACAAGGTGAGTAAGGATGAAAATTCACTTATTGTAGATCAACCTTTGTATAGATCTATGATTGATAGTCTTTTATATTTGATAGCATCAAGGCCAGACATCATGCATGCAGTAGGCATGGTTACAAAATATCAGGTAGCTCTGAAAGAGAGTCATGTTTAGTTGTTGAAGAGAATATTAAAATATTTCAAGGAGACATTATATTATGGAATATGATATCCCACAAGTAGATATTTCACTTTTGTTGATTATACAGATTCAGATTGGGTAGGTTGTTTGGATGATAGAAAGAGTACAAGTGGAGAATATTTCTTCCTCAGTGATAGCTTAGTATCATGGCTAAGAAAAAATTAGAATTTAGTATCACTTTCTATAGTTAAATTAGAATATATTTCAGTGGTATTATTTTGTACTCAAGTGCTTTGGATGAAGCAAACTTTAGAAGATATCAAGGTAATATATGATGAACCTATTTCTATTTTTTTTTTAAACACAAGTGCTACTAATATTTCTAAGAATACAGTGATGCACTCAAGAACAAAACATATTCCTATTATATATCACTTCTTGAGAGAGTAGGTTGCAAATCAGTAGGTTAAGATGGAATATATAGTACTATAAAACAAATTATAGATATTTTCACAAAGGTACTACCAAAAGACACATTTGAGTGTTTTCAAGAGAAGTTGGGAGTAATTTCTTTTACTTCTTGCCATTAAGGATCAATATCAGTTGAGGGGGAGCTAAGTTTCAGCTCTAAGATAGTCCTTTTTCCATTGATTTCAAAAGGAGGGAAGAAAAAAATAGGTATAGAAATAGGTACAGGGAACAGATGTAGAAATAGGTATAGAAATAGGTATAGGGAATACGTATAGGTTGCTATAGTAATGGGGAGTTACTATATGTTTTTTAGATGGTAGTATGTGTAGCTTGGCATGTGCATTATAGGTTTAGGATGTGGTATTTTTAATTTGAGGTTGCCATCAATGACAAAGGGGGAGACTGTTGTAAATATTGTCATTGATGTCAAAGGTCTAGTATTAGTGATTAAGGCCCCATAACATTTATTGTCTAAAGGTGTTTTGATGTTCATATTTTGGCTAAATTATGTTGATATTTATTTAAAACTAATGAATATATTTTTGGTTTCATAAAATTAAAAAGAGGACCCATGGAGAAGTCAAAGAGTCATGGGGTAAAGACAAAAGAGGAATGGAATGTATTTTCCCATGAAGGGTCATCTTGAGGAATTCCAAGAGTCACCAAGTGAAGACAAAAGAGGGTATGGTGCATTTTTCCATGAAGAGTCAACTTAAGGAATTTGAAAGGTCACCAAGATAAAGACAAAAAAGGAACGGATGTATTTGCTCATAAAGGGTCACTATGTGACTTTTCAAATACAAGGATTCAAAGGGGCAAGCATGTTTAGCACCAATTTCTATGAGGAGTGAAGATTCATAAAGGGTGAATGCCAAAGGTCATTTGGAAAGTCATAAATAAATGCTTGGAAATCCATTTGTTATATTCAAGAGAGTGCATGGTTTGTAATTATTTTATACAATAAAAGAGGAGATAATAGAAAGAGATATTGTAGAGTTCTATCATTTATTAAGAAATCAAAATTGAAAGATAGTTGTGTTTTATACACAAGAGGGGTTGGTACTCCTGTGGGTTGGTGCTCACAAATCTTTACAAGGGGTTGGGGCTCCTGTGGGTTGGTGCTCACAAATAGTTATTTCATTGGTGCTTGGCAAAGGGGTTGGTGCTCTTGCAAGTTGGTGTTTGCAAACTTTGTAATTTGAGTTGTTTCTCATTCATATACTTGAGATTGTTCTTCATGGTTTTTCCCACTTTGGGTTTCCATGTAAAAATCTAGTGTCTCTCTCTCTCTTGTGTGTTGCATATTATTTTAGTTTTATTAAATGTCTTGAATGAATGGTTAAGCGGAGTTTGATTAAGTAAAAAATTATAAGATACTTGATATACTTATTCACCACCTTCTTAGTATATCCAATGCTTAAAAACTAGCACCCAAATTGGGACACTAGCAACATATGGCACTATTATCCAAAATATAGCACTACTATCTAGTAACCTCAGTTTTATAAGAATTTGGATTGGCTAGAAAAGTACAATAGTCATAGTATAGGTTTACATAGGTTTAGTTATAGATTTACCAATTTTGGCTCAGTTTAGCTTAGATTCATACCAATTTAATTATATTAGGGGAATCATGCATGGTATGACCATTCCCATTTTAATTTTAGATAATTAGATATAGATTATTATAACTTAGTCCAGAATCAATATGTTTAGATATCAAATTTGGGATCATGTACTTGGCACATTTTTTTTGTATGCTCACTTATATACTAATTGATCAAATGAAATGATAAACTCCATGTCATTATCTACATTGTAAAAATTAGACACCATATTCCAAGTTACACACTAGTTTCATGCCTTACTCCATCTATAGTGGTTGACATTCTTTAATGGCCCAGAGCTACCTAATATACCTAAGTGGTCATAGATCCAACATCTTTCATTAGATATCTCCAATTATACATTTCTAGTTACAACATGTAATTTCATTTTAGATGCATCTACTACACATGGGTAGGCATTGATGGATTCATAGTCTACTTTAGTTATTGAGCCACCTACATGAGAGGGTTAGACACACCATCAATCCAAGCCAAGTTATTCATAGGTCATGATCCACTGATCAATGGTGGGCAATGATAGATTCAAAACTAGATTGCATTCTTGAGACACCCACACATGAGGATTGATAAATTTATTATCTCAGTCCAAGTTATTCACTGATTGATCACTATATACATACACACACACACAAGTTATCACTAGGTTTATGCATTGGTTTGCATACCTAGTGAGGTGTATTCATTCTTTTCCTCTCTTATCCCTTTACTCAATTTTACTTGGTTTTAACTATTTACTCAATTTTGCCTTTGATTTTTATAACTCTTAAGTAAGGACTAATTTATGTACATTTCACTTATAGGGCATGCATTAGAACATGCTTTACATACTCAAACCCAGATTTACAGGCTTCACTTCTCAGGTAAGTCTATGTATGATTTTTTTCCCTGTATCTTAGTCATTTCACTTTTCTACATTTCTAGAATAAAGGTGGGGAAAATGTAATCACCTAAAAGTGACACTTGAGTGTTAAGTGTGCTAAATGAGACCACCTATCCCTATATTATCCCTAGACCTATCTTAGATCCTATTTTCACACATATACATCCTTTGTATGGACCACATGAATCCCTAATCATTCCTAAAGTAGTCATAGACCCTCATGATTACATCATATCCCTTCATGCCTAGTGTTTTGTCACTTGGACTCTAGTGCCATAATAGGGATAGTAGCACCACATTGTGCTAGTGTCTCAATAATGGTTTTACTATATTTTCCCTCTTAATTTCACAAACAAATATCTTTTCAAATATTAGACCTTTTAGGTTTAACCTAGACCACATTTAGCATCTACACAAGCACCAGAATAGTAAAAATACATGACTTTAACCCCTCTAACCACTAGATGGATATCAAAAGCAAATTACATATGTAAACTCAAAATGAGTTATGCATAATTAAGGTTATCAATCCTTATCCATCCCTACTTCTGTATACTACCATATATAACATTCCTAAGCTCAGATTACCTAGATTTTTAGTTTGAAGCACATTCAAATCACTTAAGTCAGCTATAATACTAGCATCACTTACACTTTCACTAACACTTAGGTGGGGAGAACTAAATCAAGCTTGATCCCTCTTTAGAGTATTGGTATGTAGGCATATATCATCACATTGGTGTGTTGAGGATGTCCATCCTACCACACTAACAAACATAATTTTTAGATTGTATCAACTAGATTCCCTAAAAACATGGAATATTAGGGTTTATTCATAAAATTAGTCAAAAGAGAAAAACTATAATATTTCAAAAATTGTGCACACAGGAATAGGCCTTATAAATCTAGACATAGGTGCACCCAAACGCTCAATACAATCTTGCACAAGGGATACCAATGCTAAAATAAGGACACTAGTACCACATGGTGCTACTATCTAATTAGGGAACTACTATCCAAGTGTGTTTGTGACACTAGTATCCTACTTATGACACTCAAACCAGACTCTACCTCAATTTTTAACCTCAATATCATCCATCTCAGTCATTTTCCAACTAAGTAATTAGTTACATTATTTATTACTATTTTTAGAAAGGTCAAAGTCAACCAATTCTATAAAAAATTAGTGATTGTATTTATTACATATTTCTACCCTAATTTACTATACTCATCTCTTTAAAAAACATAGGATTTACACCATCTAAGTCTTAAAATGTTAAAATAGTTAGTTTTATGTTGATGGATATCACACCCACTACTCCTACATACACACGTGTGTCATGATTCTATGTGAGTATGATATAGGCATATATAGATACATCATCTATTCCTATTTTAGATCTTGGGACTTTCATCTACTCATATCATATAGACATTGGGACCATACACCTCTTTGATCATGATACTCATAGGTTATATCATTTTATGGTCACTTACATTATCATGTTTTGAGATCATATTTACTTACACATGCCTTTATCCATGATTATATCTTTCACATGGTATTTGATATGCTATAAACTTGACATTTATTTATAACATAATTTATCCATGGCCAATATGATCTATTTATGTTCGTTGTTTATGCTTCCTTTATGTACTTCCTCGAGTACCTTACATTTTTATTATCTTGCTATAGCATTTAAATATGTTCCTTTATTTATGGCCCCTATTCCTATATGTCCTTTATTTGACATTTAAACATTTCATTATTTTTTATATAGACATTTGAATATGTCATCATTATTTTTTTGGGAATTTGATTAAGTCATGTCCCTTAGATTGTGTGGCATTTGAACATGCCACTTGTTTGTAATCTCCTTGGACCATTGTATGTTGAATTGATTTTGAGTGATATTATGTGTGTGATTGATTTTATTGTTGAACTTATATTATTACTATCTATGCATTTCCATGATCTTTATCATGCATCTTAGGCCTTCATGTGATCACATTGTTTGATAT
Source organism: Torreya grandis (assembly GCA_037957365.1). Taxonomy (NCBI): domain Eukaryota; kingdom Viridiplantae; phylum Streptophyta; class Pinopsida; order Cupressales; family Taxaceae; genus Torreya; species Torreya grandis. The sequence continues at coordinate 3,929,768 of JARHVA010000780.1, read as the reverse complement.
GCTTGAAGGTTACATTTACCTAGACATGTCCTTTTATATGTTACATGGTCATGATCATAGATTATATAGTTTTCTTATATTTTTTAGGTGACATAAATAATGGTTTCTATTATTCCCTCACCTCAAAGAGGGGGGGGCATGTCATAGAGGCATGTTATTCACATTTGGCATAAATTTGAGATTTAGTGGGGGGCATGATTTAAAACCATGTTATCCACACTTATTCAATATTTGGTACTTATATCAATTTTTAGATTCATTGGGAGTTTGTCATATAAACATGCTTCCACACATTCATAGTTATTAGATTTAGTGGGGGTATGCTTTGGAAGCATGTTCTTTGTACTTATTTAGTATTTGGCACAACCAGATTATAGTAGGGGCGTGTTTTGGAAACATGTTCTCTACATTGGTACTTATTTTATTTTTTATATTTATCCACACTTATATAATTTATAAATTATCCAAAACACACAATTACGTAATTTAGATTCATATTTGTGAAAAAATTGTTAGGGTGTGGAGCTAAAAACTTCACCAAGGAGCATTCATTATCAGGTTCGGGTCTACACAGACACCGGCGTCGGTCAGGAGCGACCGATGTCGGTCACAGGTAGTTGCAAAGGCGTCGACGTCGGTAGAAGGTCAGCCGACGGTGGTCACAGACAAGCAGTAGGAACCGACGTCAGTTACCTGCATGTCCAGAAAGCTATTTCTGTGGACAGAAGCGAGTGTTTGCATGATAAGTTTGAGTTGTGGACTCAAGCTCGTGTCTCTATTATTGGCATTACTATTTTTAGAGCCCTTGTTTAAGTGGCTTAACTGCTTGTTGGGTGTACATGCTCAAGTCTTCTAATTCTATATGTAGAATTAGATCTTCTTAGCTTATTGTAGTTATTGTTGTAGAGTGTGAATTATTGTAATTCATTGTGTGAGAAGAACAGTACAGAATTGAATCAATCCAGGTTTGTTGGAGTTGATTGTTCTTGAGAGAGAGAGCTCTTGAGGAATAGAGATCTAGTGAGAGATCTATACATCTAGGAGAGGTGTGGAAGAAAGAAGCTTTCTTCAATTGTATTCCTTTGTAAAGAGTTTGTTAATACAAGTTTTCAGGGTGTTTTTTTGTATCTCTTGTTCTTGCTATTATCATTCTAATTACTTGTCAATCTGGTTTAATTCTATGTTTATTTCTATCATAATTGTAATCTATTGTTGGATTGATCCCCCAACAAGTGGTATCAGAGCCTTGGTTACAGGTTCAGAGCTTGATAATTGGTATCAAAGTTCAGGTTCACTAACAGGTGGTTCAGATCTGTGTAGTGGTATTGATTACAGGTTCTCACAGGAGTTTTTGCAGGGATTTCTGTTTGAGTGGGAGAAGCAATGGCAGATGAAAGTAAATTGAGAATGGAAAAGTTCAGAGGCAAAAATTACCAACACTGGAGAATGCAGATAGAGGATTATCTATATCAGAAAGATCTCTACTTACCGTTAGGAGGTATTGCAAAGAAGCCCAAAGACATGGAGGATGAAGAATGGGAAGTTCTTGACAGAAAGGCTCTGGGGTCTATAAGACTGAGTCTAGCATCCACTGTGATATCTAATTTATCACAGGCAAAGTCCATGGTAGAGTTGATGACTACGTTAGCAAATTTGTATGAAAAACCCTCAGCTTCCAATAAGGTATATCTTATGAAGCAGTTATTTAATTTGCATATGAATGAAGGTGGATCTGTTTCTACTCATCTGAATGATTTCAATGGTATTGTGAATCAATTAAGTTCAGTAAATATAGTGTTTGATGTTGAGATAAAAGCTCTTTTAATATTATGTTCTTTGCCTGAAAGCTGGCATGGCTTAGTAATGGCAGTAAGTAATACTGCATCTGCATCAAATATTTTGAAAGTAGAGGATGTTGTTAGTGTTATCTTAAATGAGGAAATACGCAGGAAAAGCACAGAAGAGGCATCTGGGAACGCTTTAAGTTTTGAGAGCAGGGGAAGGCAAAGAGAGAAGAGCAAGAAAGGCAGAGCAAGATCCAAGTCAAAGGGGAAAGGCAGATCTAAATCTAGAAATGGCAGAAGGCCATAATGCTGGAATTGTGGAAAGATGGGGCACATAAGTAGAGATTGTTGGTCAAAACCTAAGGAGGACAACCAGCACGAAGGAAAGGAAGAAGCCAAGATTGCAGGTATTGCACAGGATGCTTTAATTTTCTCTCTACATAATAATATAGAATCTTGGGTATTAGATTCTAGTGCATCTTTTCATGCTACTCCTAACAGGGAATATTTCAGTGACTATATCCATGGAGATTTTGGAATAGTGTATCTAGGGGATGATGAGCCCTGTAAAATAATTGGCAAAGGTAAAGTGCAGCTGAAGATGCAGAATAGCAACACATGGGTGTTGAGAGATGTGATGCATGTTCCTAGTTTGAAGAGAAATTTGATTTCTGTAGGAAAGTTAGGGGATGAGGGTTGTACAGTAACTCTCACAGTAGAATCTTGGAAGGTGACCAAGGGTGCACTTGTTATGGCCAGAGGTAAGAGAGAAGGTACTCTCTATTTGTGTAATTGTGTTACTAACAAATCTCCTTTTGTATTATCTACTTCAGATGTGGATGCTAAATTGTGGCACTCAAGGCTTGGCCACATGAGTGAGAAGGGGATGTCAATTCTTAAGTCCAAAGGTATGCTTTCAAATTTAAAAGGCATAGATCTAGAGTTTTGTGAGCACTGTGTATTTGGAAAATAGAAAAGGGTTAGTTTTCTCAAAATTGGGTCTACTAAGAAGAGGCACAAGTTGGAGCTTGTTCACACAGACGTGTGGGGGCTAGCTCAGGTTGCTTCCATTGGAGGATCACAGTACTATGTATCTTTCATAGATGATGCTACAAGGAAGGTATGGATCTATTGTATTAGGAGAAAATCTGATGTATTTGATACTTTTAAAGTCTGGAAAGCTATGGTTGAGAATGAAACAGGTAAAAGATTAAAGTGCCTGAGATCAGACAATGGTGGTGAGTTCTGCAGTCATAAGTTCAGAGATTATTGTTACATGCATGGAATCTGTAGGCAAAGGATGGTTCCAAGGACACCTCAGTAGAATGGAATTGCTAAAAGGATGAATAGGACAATAATGCAGCGTGCAAGATGTATGAGATTGCATGTCGGTTTGCCCTTACAGTTTTGGGCATAAGCTATTGACACTACAGTATACCTGATTAACAGAGGACCCTCTACAGCTCTAGATGGTGGTATTCCTGAAGAGACATGGATAGGTAAAAAGGTTGATCTCTCATATCTCAAAGTTTTTGGTTGTGAAGCCTTTGTGCATATAGATAAGGAAAATAGAAAGAAGCTTGATGCTAAGTCTATGAGATGCACGTTTATTGGCTATGGCTCAGATGATTTTGGTTACAGATTGTGGAATCTAGAAACTAATAAGGTAATCAGGAGCCGTGATGTTGTTTTCAATGAAAGAGTGATGTATTGTGATCAGCTAAGGAATTTGAATCAATCTGAGCAGAGCAATGGTGAATTGGATGAGGTAAAAGTCCAAGATGAGCTCACGAGAAAAAGAAATAATCACTTACATGAAAACACAGAGACCGATGTCGGTAGGTTAGGAACCGGCGTCGGCAAGACAGAAACTAGTGTCGGCCATACAGAGACCGACGTCGGCCGTACAGGTACCGAGGTTGGTCAGGCAAAACCGACGTTGGCTAGTAACAGGTCTACAGGTGACCGAGGTCGGTCACTATCAGAGAATTTGGGTGGACAGCGTGTTGTAGACGAGTCTCAGACACCCATCAGGAGGTCAAAAAGGGTGAGTAAGCCTCCAATTAGATATTCTCCTTCTTTATATTATTTATTGCTAACTGATGGTGGAGAACCAGAGAGTTTTGAAGAAGCAATACAGGTGGAGTCCAAGAGTGAGTGGGAGTGTGGCATGGTTGAGGAGTTGGAGTCCTTAAGAGAGAACCAAACATGGGATTTAGTTGAATTGCCAGCTAGTAAGAGAACACTTAAGAACAGATGGACCTACAAGCTGAAGGAAGGTGAGAATGGACAGATGAGATATAAGGCCAGATTGGTGGTAAAAGGATTTGCACAAAAGCCAGGTATTGACTTTGGTGAGATTTTTTCTCCTGTTGTTAAAATGACTTCTATAAGGGTTGTATTGTCTTTAGTTGCTTTTGAGGATTTGCATCTTGAGCAGCTAGATGTTAAGACAGCATTTCTTCATGGAGATTTGGATGAGGAAATTTATATGGAACAGCTAGAAGGATTTGAGGTCAAGGGTAAGGAGAAGTTTGTGTGCAGATTGAAGAAAAGCTTGTATGGCCTCAAGCAAGCTTTATGACTGAGCATGGCTACGGTAGGTGTCAATCTAACCATTGTGTGTATTTCAAGAGATTTGATAATGGTAGATATATTATTCTATTGTTGTATGTAGATGACATGCTGGTTGCAGGATCTCACATGCAGGATATCTCAGAGCTTAAAGTGAAATTAGCTCAAACGTTTCCTATGAAGGATTTGGGAGTAGTAAAGAAAATCCTTGGCATGAGCATTAAAAGAGACAGGAAAAATCACAGGTTGATATTGTCTCAAGAAGATTATGTGAACAAGGTGTTGAAACGGTTCAATATGCAGGATGTTAAACCGGTAAGTACACCTTTGGCTGGACATTTTAAGTTAAGTAAAGAACAATGTCCTAATTCATATGATGAGGTAGAGTACATGAGTAAGGTTCCATATTCTTCTGTAGTAGGGAGTTTGATGTATGCAATGGTGTGTACTAGACCAAATATTGCCCAAGCAGTGGGAGTGGTAAGTAAGTATATGGCCAATCCAGGTAAGGAACATTGGAAAGCAGTTCAGTGGATCCTTAGATATCTGAGAGGAACCAACAGTAGGCACTTGTGCTATGGAGGTTCAGATATTTCTCTACATGGCTATGTAGATTTAGATAAGGCAGGTGATTTGGATGGCAGGAGGAGCACTACAGGTTATGTTTTTACTGTAGGTGGAACGGCGGTTAGCTGGATATCTAAGTTGCAGAAGGTTGTTGCCTTGTCAACTATAGAAGTAGAGTATATTGCAGCCACATAAGCTAGCAAGGAGATGTTATGGATGACACGGTTCATGGATGAGCTTGGTAGGGAGCATGAGAGTTGCAGATTGTATAGTGACAGTCAGAGTGCAATCCATTTGGCCAAGAATTTGGCCTTTCATTCAAGAACAAAGCACATACAGCTAAGGTATCACTTCATACGATAGGTATTGGAAGATGGTGAGTTGAAGCTGGAGAAGATCCATATAGATAGGAATCCTACTGATATGCTAACAAAGCCAGTTACAAAGGAGAAGTTGAATCTTCATTCAACTTCTGTTGGTCTTCATGATTGAGTTGAAGATGGAGGAGCTAGAAGATGTTGCTGTACAGGTACTGGTGCAGCTGTTTATCTCCAAGTGGGAGATTGTTAGGGTGTGGAGCTAAAAACTTCACCAAGGAGCATTCATTATCAGGTTCGGGTCTACATAGACACCAGCATCGGTCAGGAGTGACCGACGTCGGTCACAAGCAGTTGCAGAGGCATCGACATCGGTAGAAGGTCAGCCGATGGCGGTCACAGACAAGCAGCAGGAACCGACGTCGGTTACCTACGTGTCCAAAAAGCTATTTCTGTGGACAGAAGCGAGTGTTTGCATGATAAGTTTGAGTTGTGGACTCAAGCTCGCATCTCTATTATTGGCATTACTATTTTTAGAGCCCTTGTTTAAGTGGCTTAACTGCTTGTTGGGTGTACATGCTCAAGTCTTCTAATTCTATATGTAGAATTAGATCTTCCTAGCTTATTGTAGTTATTGTTGTAGAGTGTGAATTATTGTAATTCATTGTGTGAGAAGAACAGTATAGAATTGAATCAATCCAGGCTTGTTGGAGTTGATTGTTCTTGAGAGAGAGAGAGAGCTCTTGAGGAATAGAGATCTAGTGAGAGATCTATACATCTAGGAGAGGTGTGGAAGAAAGAAGCTTTCTTCAATTGTATTCCTTTGTAAAGAGTTTGTTAATACAAGTTTTCAGGGTGTTTTCTTGTATCTCTTGTTCTTGCTATTATCATTCTAATTACTTGTCAATCTGGTTTAATTCTGCGTTTATTGCTGTCATAATTGTAATCTATTGTTGGATTGATCCCCCAACAAAAATTATATACATTAGTACCATTATTATACACATTTTTAGCATTAAACATATCTAAGGTGCATATAGTATGCAATGTGCATCTAATATTACAAAATATAAATCATTTTTACATTTCAAAACTCTTTTATGGACTATTACCATATCATGTAATTTTATGCATTGATACCCAAGTTAGACTGTTACAAAATGTATTGATCCAATCTATTATACTAGTTGGTTCACTTTTGGTATGGTTGAGGTGATTAAATCACTCAATATTACCAAGTTTTCATGTTGGACTTTATTGTATCATCCAACCTCACTAGGCTATAAGTATCATTGGGTTGCATGGTTGATCTAATCTCAAATATTGGGTGGAAACTCACCTTTTCTCTAAGGTTAATGGCATGTGTCTTCAAATATTTCTTTCTCTCTATCTCCTTAGATATATGCACTTTCCAAATTTATATATATTTGTCTTAATCTTAATGTAATAACCTTATAATGATATATATTTGAAAATCAACTTGAAAATAGGCAAGGTGGTTACATCGATACATAGGTGTACTCCTAAACCTTACTCGTTTAATTTCAATATTTTCAAAACTTTCAATTTTAGATTATATGATTCATTATGTACTATAACGTGCCCTTGATTGCATTTTAGTCACTAGAAAAGCACTCCAGTTGGGCTCACACAAATACAAGGTGTGTTATACACACCTAAGTATGCAGCCCCTTCCTTTAAACTAGAAAATTAATTATTAGACTAGGGGAGAAATGTAGACACTATTTTATGGATTATATATTACCTTGGTCTTGTACACTTGGAAAACTCAAACATTTATTATTCCTCTCAATTTTGGACCTTTCCCAATATCATAAGTCTTGCATATTATGCTTTATCGTATGCCCCTTGGCCTATCTCTTGGTCTAACAAGTATTATGTTGATGACCTAGACCTTCTATCTTACTTAGAATGCCTAAGACCTAATTATGTTCAACCTCTAAAAGTTGTAATTCTATAATTACTTTTCTATTTCCTAGACATTAGTATCTAGGATAGACACATATGATGATGCAGGTGTCCTACTGTGACGTAAATGTTTAGCTCCCTAAATTCATATAATTTATAAATGAAATGTATCCTAATGGTTAGCCTAAGTACTTTAATATAATTTATTTATCCAAAGGGATTGATATAAATACAAGATCAAACCTCATTCATTCCTCACCTATAAAATACCAAAAGAGACCAAGGCAACTTATCAAAAACATTCTATAAAGCATTCAATTAAGAATAAATTCCCTATTTTATCATGTTTCCATATTAGTCATAGGGACAACACATATACAAGTCTAAATTACTGAAGGAGTATCCCAAGATATATATTTTCCAAGCTACAAGTAAGGTAACTATTGTACTTATTTTCCACATATTTCATGATTCACACACAAGCCAACACATAGGGGAGAAATACATCAATATGAGGCCCTCTTCAAATTATTATCTATGTAGGCAATGCTCATATATAGAAGGATATTTAGGGTCATCTTGACACTATGTTCCCACTAACCCATTTTTTCCCAAGGTCACTATGAAGATTAATAACTAGAATTTTACAATTTCATGAGTAATATTGTATGACCCATATTTGAATTCACTAGAGTGAAGGTGAAGACAAATCTAGAAGCATCCAGGTAGCCACATCCTTTTCCAAAAATTATTTTGTGAAAAACACCTACATTAGGTTGATATATTAGTATTGATGTAACTATCCAAGGCTAATACTAGTGTTTGAAACTCTAGAGGCACTTAAATCAGAATTTGGTGACTATTCCAAAATCTTGTAGTTTTTTCCTATCTATTCTATATCTAGAACTATATTAACATCAGAACTAGATAATTACTTTAATTATTTTTCATTTCCATATATAATATGGTTTTACTTACTATTTTCAGCCTATCTCACTATAATAAATTCAACATATGTTATATCTAAGTTTATCATCTAGTTGGACTATTATAGAGATATTTCATCACCATTGTACATTAATTTTTCTCTACCCCTTGTAACTAAGCCCAATCTTAAAATTTTAATGTTAAACACATAGAACATAATAAATATGCCCATATGAAATAACACTTATAAACAAGATCATGGAAATATAAGCATAAAATTTTATAAGATGCATAATTTTCATTGGATCATCAAGTTCATAACTCTCTAGAGTAGCCAACCTATATGCATGAGAACTATAGTTAGTTGTAAAAATGAAGGGCCCCAACAAATAGGTTTAAACTTACCTTTATTTCCTAATCAACATTAGTATTATTTTGATTTTATTTTAACACTAGATCACCAAGCTAAAAATCTTGAGAGATAATGTGCTTACTATAACCCTAACATAACTAATTATGATATGATTTGAGGTGATTCATAGCAGTTATCTATTTTTAATTTAGGATCTCTACTTTTTCTAATATGGCCACTCATATTCTTCTTCATCAAGAATGTCCTACCACAAAATGTGCAAGGAGGGAATTTCAATATCAATAGGGAGAAGTGTTTCAGAACCAGAGACCAAGAAATAAGGAGGGCACCAATATAAGTGTGGGCATTATTATGGTATGCCCATAAGGATGGGAATGCCAATTGTATCCAAATTAATTGAGATTATTTTTGAGTATTTTTATAAGTTTTTTATTGGATGCTTTGGCTTGTCTATTACGTTGGGGTTAATAAGAAATAGAAAACTTGTGATTGATATGAAACTCATAATAAAGGGTTTTAAGGTCTTATTTTTAAAGGACGTGTCATTATCTAAGATGATAGTGTAAAGGATGTCATAACATAAAATGATGTGATTTAGGATGAATTTGGAAATCTACTTATCAGTTAAATAATTGAGAGGGATTACCTCCACCCATTTATTGAAATATTCGATAGTAATAAGGATATTATTAAGGACATCTATAGAATTAGGGTTAATATTTCCAATGATATAAAACCCCCATGTACCAAGGAGCTTTAACTAATTAAAACACATATGTTATAGCATGAATAATATCACCATGTTTCTAACATGATAGTCATTTATTAATATAAGCACATGCATTTGCTTCCATATTAAGCTAATAATAACTATTACGAACAGTATTTTTAGCTAAGACCATACTAGTAATGTGGGCCCCAAAAATCCCTTCATGAAATTATTTTAGTTATAAGTTAGATTCTTCTAAATTCAAATAACAAATCAAATTTTTATCATAGCCTCTATGATAGAGTGTGTTTCCAAGTATGGTATAATGGGAAGTGGTTTGGGTAAAGGATTTTGCATGATTACATGATAGATTAGTAGGAAGGATTTATTCATGGAAATATGAATAAATTTTTGTGTACTAAGGGTAATTAGGACCATCAAGAACACATATCTTCTCAAAAATTGAATACTAATATACTAGAATAAGAAGGTTTTCAATTATAAACTTATACTCTTTAATAAAAGTAGAAATTAAAATAATTGAATCGATGGTGTCCATGGAATCAAAAGACTTGATATTAGCTCTAGAAACATTTTTAAATTGAATTAATTCAAATTTAATCTTAAGTGCATCTACCATGCATTTATAAGGCACAATGTTTTCATCCATAGTTTCATACTGATCAATGGATTGATTGATAATTATTTTTGAATCACCATATATTTTAAAATGTTGAAAATTCTACTGAGAAACATCATAAATCCTAAATAATAAATCTTCATATTCATATATGTTAATCATATATGTAAATCCAATGAGAAAATCCATAGGAATAAAATCATCATGTGGCATGGTGAATAGTATTCCTACTCTTAAACCATGAGATGTGAAAGAGACACAAAAATAGAGCTTCAATTATTTGGATTCATAAAGAATCATATTAGACTCATCAAGAAGGTGCATTTTAATAATGGTATAATCATGAAGAGGTGTTTTCGGTAGTTGTTAAGCATATAATGTCTAAGATTCTAGGAAGCGAAAACTAATGCAAGACAAGATTTTTCTATTTGAGTATAATTTTGCTCATAATAGACTAATGTACAACTTAGATAATAAATAGATATTTATTTTCCTTGATTATCATGCTAATAGAGGAGTAACCCCAAGGCATTGGTAGTTGAAGATATGTACAATAACAAGGTTTTTCTAGGCATTGGTGGAACAAGTAGTGGAGGATTTGCTAAGTATTTCTTAAGTTTCTCAAAAACTTCTTGCCATTCAACATTCCATTGAAATGTAGTGCCCTTTTTGAAAATATGTGTAAATGGATGATAATGATTATCAAGTTGGGAGAAGAAGCATCTAATATCCTATATCTAAACCTATAGGTTGTAAAGTTATTTCAAATTAGCAGGAGAAGGTATCTCATTAATAGCTTGAACTTTGGCTAGATCATCTTCAATGCCCCTGCAAGATATAATGAAGACTAGAAATTTTATAGATGTAACCCCAAATACACACTTCTTAGGTTTCAAACACACTTTATATTAATGAAGACTTTTAAATATTCTTTGCAAGACTTCAAGATGCTCTGTGCAAGTTTTGGATTTGTCTAGAATGTTATCAACATAGTCTTCAACAATGGCATGTATGAGATCATGAAAGATAATAATCATTGCTATTTGATATGTGGCTCAAGTGTTCCTAAATCCAAATTTCATGACTTGATAATAAAATATTTCCCAAGGAGTGGTGAATGTTGTTTTGTCTTGATCTTCAAGAGTAATCTTGATCTAATTATATCTAGATAAGCCATCTATAAGACACAGCATATCGTAACCTATTATAGATTCCATAATTATATCTATATTGGGTAATGGAAAATCATATTTGTAACAAGATTTGTTAATATCTTTGAAAAATATATAGATTTGGATGATGACTAGATTATTACTGACTGGAAAAATGTTATTAATCTAATCTACACAGGGAATAGGTTTGATAAAACCTGTTGCAAGCAACTTTTCTAGCTCTACTTTGACAAGGATGGAAATCCATGGATGTAGCTTACTTATCCTTTGCTTAATAGGCTTATAATATTGGTGCATAAATAAATTATGGACTACCAAAGAAGGATCCATGCATATCAGAATAAACCCAAGAAAATAATCAATGAACTCTATTAAAAGGGAAATAATCAATTTACATTATTCTAGAGTGAGAGATGTGTCAATCTTGATTATCTTAGAATTATCATATGTACCAATATTCAATTATATAGTATATTTTATAAAAAGAGTGGAACCATCATCTACAATTGTAGGCAAACAAGGAAATTGATAATCTAACTCTAAATGTGGGCTCTCAGACCTACTCATGTATGAAGAATCAAAATCATTCATAGGAGGCAATGGCCAATGAGATATTATAAGTGTATTTCTCTAAGACCATGCACTTAAATTATTCATGATCTTTAGGATTGATTTCATATCCAAATGACAAGAGTGGACTTGTATATTATAGGGCTTCAACTGAAGGAGAGTAAACTCCCCTATCCAATGGCACTTGAAATAGGTTTTCACCAATGGACTTTTATTTTTATTTAATTTTTCCTTGATTTGGAAGTACCTCAAAAATATTTTCACTTAAATATCTCAATGTTTCATTTTTATTTTGATCAAATAATTTCTCTTGATCCCCAAAGTAGGCTTTAGATTCTAAAGTATATACAAATCCTTGCTTGTGGTCACCTATCAGTAAATTGTCTCTTAGTCCCATGAACTTTGAAATAAGTCCTATATTTAAGAATTTTCCAAGTACAATATTGTATTCTTGTTATTCCTAATCAATAAGGTTGGTATAATGGAGGATAATGGAAGGTTTGTAATAACAAAAATAATGAGAATAGAATGTGAATCGAATAGATTGTTATTGGCAAGTTCATCATAGATGATATAATATGACTCTATTACTATCGAGAACATCATCATATATCATAAATGTTATGTATACACATAATATTTTCAAATTTTTATCAATTACTAATATTTTATATCTTACAGGAGCCCATTGATTCGTAATCTCTCTGAGTGCACACATTAAAGGGTACACTTGAAAAGGAGTGGGTAAACCATTGCTGCTTTACAAGATTGTTGTCCCATACTACCACTTGTTATCTACACAACCATCTCTTAAAAACATTTTCCTAAGATTTTAATCCTCTCTTGCACCCTTCTCTAGTCATTTTCCACCTTCATTATCCCTTCCCTAGCCTAAACTTATTTTTCATGGTTTATGATACAATGTCATCCCCATCAACCCTGTACTCTAATTGATGAAACTCATTTAGGGTCTAGGTCAGCTCCTGACTGACCTAGACTAGGACCTAATTTGATTTAGTAAATAATTATATAGATTTGATTGGATGACCTTGTTAGTTAAACTTTTAGAAAGGTTTAGGGTTAGATTTAGCTATAAAAACACGTTCATTTTGCCATTTCTAAGAGACAAGAGTTAATTATTCATTTGTGCTTTTTTACAATCTACTCTTCCACCATTCAACTTGAGGAGTCTTAGCTTAAGGTTTATACCTAGATAATAATCATGTCTTATATGTTTTAGCCTTTCTTGGTGATCCTTACAAACTACAACAACCTCTTGAAAATAACTTTCGGCCAAGGGAGAGATTGAGTCTTGACAAGTTCATCTTCAAGGTAAGTATCTCTAATTTTGTTTTTCTCTTTTAGTAAATAGAAGTAGCATAAGTAATCTATTTTGAATATATTACTCTCTCTATGCATTAGGGTTTTGTCTATAGATAACTTAAATAGATTATCTTATGCATGTTTACTTTTATGTTTTCTAACCCCCATTTTGTGCCACAAGATTTGGTGTGAAATAGATTATAATTTACTTTGTGTTATCATTTACTTATTGAATATGAAAACATAGGACCTAGTTAGGGTTATTGCATAGTTTTGCTTAACTATAGGCTTTGGAACCCTCCCTAGTGATATAATTATGGTAAGAGATCTTTTGTATAGGTTTAGTGAATCCATATTGGTCATGACCCTAAACATCTAATGTATCAATAATCAAAAGTGTATGTAGGATTTATCTTATCTAAGTTAGGATTGATTTATAGATTTGTTGTATTTTTATTTGCATACATTTTGGTGAACTCGACATGAATCTAATCTTTATAAAAAAAAATTCAAGCCATCATTTTTTGTCTTCATATTTATATTTTTATATATTTACATTATTGTATCAAACTAGGCGGTATAGTTATAACTTTCTTTGTATAGGTTTAACACATAGTCACTTCAGAATGACTATGTTTTGTCTGTGCAGGTGTTTGCCAATTACAGGTTACTGGATCAAGTAGTTCGACATAATATTCTTCTTCAATTATAGATTAGACTACATAGTTGAATAGGTCAACCCTATCTATTATTTAATTCTATCAACATACAAGTCAACAAAAACTATCGAATAGGTCAACTCTATTCATTTATCTCTTCTTTAACACATAGGATTTTACAAACTTGGTTGAACTAGTCAACCCAGTTGGTAGAATTTAAAAGTAGAAATTAAGAACCACAACATAAAAAATTGCAATATAAATCATCTTCAAGCCAACCAATCTTCCTTTATTTTTTGTCTCATTCATTTAAATTCTTCATTCAGTACTATTTTTCACAAGTTTGAAGTCTACAAAATTGCAACTCTACAGCTAACTAGGTCATCTTTGTTGACATAGTTCTATATTCTATCTTCTGTCTAAGAGACATAGTCAACTTGTTTGACTTTATTCTTAAATACCTTGATTCTATAAAATAAAAGTGACCCAGTCAAATCTATTCTATATTTTTTATATATAGTATCGCCTGAACTAACTCTATATTATTCTCAATCAAGGAATTAACATCTATTTGCTAGTAATTAATACAAATTTTCTTTTTAGTTATATTCATGCTTAGAGTAACTCACTTAGTATAAATAGGTGGTTTTTTAAATTACCATTTTATTTAAACTATTTTAATCTTTTTCACACACTACCAACCAATTTAACTTCAAAAAATTTCAACATTTGTCTTCCTAAGGTCTACCTACTTGGATTTCATCACCAAGGGAGAAGTTGACTTGGTTTTTTGGAAAAGTATAAATATGTGGTTAATAATATATATTAGAAAATCACCCAACACCCTTATCACTATGTGATAGTGAAGTGAAGGGGTAGGCTTCAATACTAATCTAGTACCATTGCCAAAATAGTTCCCTTTCATCCCAAACATCCTGAAATGAACCTTAGATTACTTTCTAGTTCCTTATTTTTAGTCGACTTTCCTATCACATTAAAATCAAACTTTATTATAATTTAATAACATTTAGGGTGACTAATTAGTTAGAATTTAATTTTTAGTTTTTTTTTACTCTTTGATCATTATGTGTTATATTATAAAACTTTCATTAGCCAGCATTGGTGCAAGGTTTGTGATGTGTGCTCCAATTGGATCAGTCACATTAATCCAATTGTTTATGTGTTTGATTTCATTCTCACTTCAAATTATCTTGCAAAATTTTCCCCTATTTCATAACACTATTATCTTTCTCAATATAATCTCTTAAAAACTATTTTTTCACCTTCATGTCTATAGTACACAATCAACCTATTTGACTATGTATTCCTATATATTTGTTTTATCCCTTATCCAATAGTACACAGTAGACCCATATGACTATTTATTCTTTTTATCTTATATCTTAGTAGTACCCTGTCAGCATAGTTGATTATGTACCTATTGGTTGATTTCATTCCTTATTTTTTGACTATGTTCTTTATTTGGCTGACTATATCCCTATTGTTTCTTCTTCTTCCTTAATCTTTGTCTCTTTTATTAAGCATCATGAAATCCCCTATCAGAATATTTTTGGACAACCTAAATCCATTTAGACACTATATGGGATGATTTTTTCTTCCTTTCTTCACCTCTCAAGAGAATCATCACTCATGGAGTACTTCTTATCCTTCTTCATCTTTGGATTGCAACATGGTTCAAATCATGCCCTAAGATGAGATTGGTAGATCATATCTTTTCCATACCTATTAAGACAATTCCCATATTCAAAAATTTAATAACAATGTGGGTTCAATTAACATAAGTCTATCCAATAACCCCATAGGTAATCCACCACCTAATAACCTTCCCCATACTACTAATTCATGTAATTCCCCTAAAAACACTAATCCACCAATTTATACAACCCAAATACTTGCACAAATAGTACAACAAATTAACATAATGCAAACATCTAACACCTCCAAAATGATGTAACTACAACATCATTTGATCAATATGGCTAATCAACCTCTCGTTCATATCCCTCAAAACAGTAAAAAATTTATTCCTCCTCCTCTTGGAGATGTTGTGGGAAATGTCATCCCCCAACCTATCATGAATAATATGATGCTCCAAAACATCCAAAATGATCCTTTATCCCCTTTCATTATTTCTATTGATATTTGTAACATATTTCTAACTATTAAGTATGATGGGAGTTGACATAACCCCAAGTCAAATTTGTCATCCCACCTATAAAAACTTCTCATATGGTTCATGTCATACCCTATATGGTCCCTAGAGTCTTCATTTAACGTTGTTAGCATGGTTTAAGGTTAGTTTGGAGAAGTTAAGGTAATTTCATTTTGTGGTCATATAGAGGTCTAAGGGTGTTATGGAGAGATAAAGCATGATCAAGTTGTTTCATAGGTGATTATGGGTTTATTAATGTCATTTTATGTCTTAAACATATTATAATATCTCATGAAGTTTTGAAGTGTTTAAGGTTCACTTGTAGTCTTGGAGGTGTTAAAAATGAGTGAAAAAGGTAATTTTGGATAATATTTATGTTTATAAAAGTTATTTAAGTGAAAAATATGTTCCACACACCTTCCAAGGTCCTTGGAGAAGTTAATCAATTGTCACACCTATCAGAAGAATTAGAACAAAGTCAGATTCTTGATTTTCAATGCCATATTAAGGAGTTAGAGAAGTTTTATGGACTTCTTAAAGTCACATTCAAGTGAAAATAGATTAAAAATATCCTTTGGGATTATATAGGTCATAAAAAATATATTGAATAAGTTTAAAATTCCACAGTTGCACATTTCTCTCTCTCTCCCCTCACTTTATTCACAAGCTAGTGAAGGCCAATTTCAATTAGATGGTATAGACCATATAAGTAGAGTTGGGGGTTAATATTTTGGCCAAAGTTTTATGACCCTGTGATCTTTCAATTTTTGGAATTTTTCATTGGATTGGTGATCTTATCTTTATGAACAATTGCTAAGAATCTAGAATACTTTTTAAGAACTTAAAACCCTATAGGATGAGTTTAGAGCAATTCAAGTGAAAAATGTGAATTAATGGATGTATTAAACTAGTTTTATTAGGGTTTTATATGTATTTATATTCTTCAAACACATACATTCATCATGGTGGCATGTGTGGATATCCTTTTGGCATGAAAAGTCTCTCTTGTGAGTAGTTTGTAAGTGACTATTAATTTTTTGTGTTCAAGAAGTTATTTTGGTGATCAAATTCATTTGAGTGTTTCTCAATTTTCTTATAATATATTCTCAATCCATTCATGTCCTTATAATTAGCTATATATTTTGTACAAGTCTCAAGATTTCCATTTCTTTCATTCACCTCTTAGACTATCTTTTATGTGTGGTAGCAAGTTCAATTGATTTGAATGGTATGAACATGAATTTCAAAGTGGTTTGAGATAAATTTTTTCCTGGTAAAACATTTCAATACAATTAATGAAATTATTTCTCAATCCTAACATTGACCATGTGACATTTATTAAGGCTTCAAAACTCAAGAGTTGCAAAATAGTCACTTGCATCCTATTATGAGGAGTGGATTTATATAGTAATATTGATAATATTTTGAGTCCTCAAGGAATTTAAAATGACTTAATACATAAATCACCAAAAATATAATATATTTTAAAGGTTTGGAGATAAGAAAGAGTCATGAAATCTTCAAAACATAATTAAATTGCCTAAAATAGTCACTTACATACTGTATTTGTATGGATAGTGAAGGTAGGAGTTTTAAGATGCATTGAATAGGTTAAAAATCTTGGTAATTCACTAAATATGGAATAATAATGATTATTTATGGTTTCAAAGTTCCATATAAACCTAAAAGGTCCACTATACTGTCAGACCTTAGAATACCACCTATAAATAGTTTAAGAAAAATGTTTTAATCAGTAAGGTTGATGGAAGTTTGGAAAGTTCAAGCCATTGAAAGTTTATAAGACATAATAAAAACATATTAAATAAACTTTGGAATATTTGAGTATTTTTATGAAGACGTAAATATCCTATATACACAGTTAACTCCTCCAAATGTGCACCTACAACCAGTCAGTTAAGAATGGTCTTGAAATAGTGAATGACCATGAAGCACAGAGGTTTTAAGGAATTTGAAAAAGGTATTTAGTCATTAAATATATTTTTAATATTTTTAATAATGTTTTTAATTTTAATTAAGGTTATTATAATACCAAAAACTATAGACCATCTCAAATGAGTGCACACAGGCAATACAGTCACCTCTAGGTTTATGAAAATAACTAAAGGTGCCTCTAAAAATTGAGATTGTGATGTGCATATGTTTTTTTATGTTTTTAATTAATTAAAATAATTTATAATCCAGTAATTTTATGATAAAATGACTAAAATAGGGGCCATGTACCTACATATAGTCCAAACATAGTTTGTTTTACTATACTAGTAAAGTTATTTGTTTGGAAAGTTTTGTAGTGGTGTCAGATGTGAGAGAAAGTATGATATTTTAATATATTATCAAGTTAATAACATAAATCTCAATATCACCTAAATTTATAATTCAAACAAATGAGGCTCTGTCTATACAACTAGGTCATATTGAATAAACATAGTCCTAGATACTTTCTTAATAAGCTTGTTTAAACAATCTATAATATTGTATGATGACTGATGGAAATAAAATTATAATTTTTTAACATGATTTAAATAATTTTATTATATCCCAACTATGAGCCTCAGACCCAACAAGAATGGAAACACATTTGGCATACCTTATTTCAACCTCTAATAGACCTAGTCACATACATAGTCCTATTGGATAATCAACAAGGGGATGAGGTGGTTAAGTGGATTTATTATGATAATTGATATCCTTGAATATATTTTAAAATTTATACATAAACATTTCATGAGATTAGACCTATAACAAATAAGAGAACAAGCACCTACAGTTAGTTAGGTATGGTAAGTGGTTTTGCTTAAGAACCCTAAGTATGAGTGGATGAGATGTAGGAGAGGTTTGGTGAAGGAGTGTGATAATATATAAATTTTTATGTTTTAAAGAGAATCTATCATACCTCATCAAGGTAATTTTATCTCAAAATAACTTCAGGATGCTTCTCACTAACCAAATTCTCTCTCAGACCTCACAGAATGCCTAGTTATAACCCAATAGGCTAGTTTCTCTTACTTGGTATGGATCACACATGATAAATTTGACATTAGGATCCTAGTTAAAGTTAAATGACATATTAAACTTCCATTTTGTTTAAATTTTTGGTTATTTCATGTTTTCATATTTATGAACTATCATTAAGAGTTCAAAGCACTTTCAGGCTACCTAGGAGGGCCATAAAGACTAGATGAGAGAGAAATGTAATTATATGCCTCAAAATGGATTATAAAAACTTATAAAACACTGATAACATGATCAATACTCCCTTGAGCATCATCCCATGCCATTGGTTGGTATATTACTATATAGAACTATATGGAATAGGCCTAAAAACACTAATTTTTGCTATTTGAGAGGTTTATACAGTGAGTCAAAACTTTAAATTTAGCATGGAGGATTGGGAGAATTTCTTATAATTGAATCACACACTTATTTAGGTTTGGGCATATTTTGGGATCCTATATAGGCATTTTTCACTCTCTTGGTAGGAAGGCCTAATTAGGATAGAGAAAAGGAAAAAAGGGATATCTCTATTCACTCTCAGAGCATTAAATTGAAATTAGAATTGTAAGCACTAGAATAAGCACTCATATTCTCAACACCTTTTGTACTTTTCTCCACACAAGGAGGTTTGCATCATTTTAGGGCTACAAGGAATGAAGCCTAATTGAGTATTTTGGTATAAAATGACTTTTTGGGGCTACTTTGAGGCCATAAAATGGATTTATAAAGGTCTAATATGGTATTAATATACCATCCATGAATTTTGGATGAGCTAAAGAAGACAAATTTGAATTTTGACACTTGTGTACAAAATAGGCCTAAGTAGATGAAGAGTCCTCTAGACACCTTGCAAGAGAAATAGGTTAATTGTTAAAGAGAACCTATTTGGGTTAGTTAAGAGGTGTCAAGATCATATAAAATAGGTAGGAGAAACTATACCATAAATAAGGAAACTTATCCTTCAACATGTCAAGAGGAAGAGAAGTTTCAAGAAGCTAGTCAAGGTGTCAAACAAGATTTTCAGCTCCCACACCACTTTAGGGGTTAGAGCATCTTCATATGAGCTACACATGGCATTCTATACCTATTAAGGTAGTTTCATAACTCCTCTTCTTTTTTTAACTAATATGACACTTGTCTACCTTCTCTCTCATATGTCCTTCTTCTCCTCTCTCTCACTTTCTCTATATAAGTAGCCACTTTTGGCTTGAAATGTGTCCTCCACCTGAGTATGGTTAATCCATACTCATTTTCAGCCTTTCATAAATAAATAATGATCTGGTTTACCTTCTCTATGAGTTATTTCATTGTGTATGTTAAGTTAGTTGATCTTGCTAAGTGATAAATTCTCTTCCTTAGCATGTTGTCCTTGTTTTCATTCATATTCAGCTTTGAAAGTCTTTTTCAAGTATCTTGAAGTGTTATAATGTGTTTTTCATGATTTTAGTGAGTTTTTTGTACACTAGTGTCATGCTTTGACCTTGGGTTTAGTCGTTCTAGCTAAAGTTTGCTTCACAAACCTCCATGAGAAATACTAATACAATAGATAGATTTGGATTAGTGTATGTGCATATTAGGATTTTGTTTGAAGTATACTTGAAATTGGCTAGTAGTGATTAGGTTAAAATTAGTGCATCACCTCATTAGGATAGCTTCACTTTATGTTTCCTATCTCCTTTTTCATCCAAAAAAGCTAGTAATATAGGTGATGAGCATTCAAGAAAAATCTAGGGAGCTAACCCTTCAATCTACAGGTTTACCCCTACTATAGTCAACCCATAGGCCTAGGTTTAATCCCATATTCCACTTAATTTGGATAATTCTTGAAATACCTCTCCAAGAGTGAAAAATTAAGTGATAACAATCCTAGTATGTCTGATGGGACTTAAGGTCCAAAAGAGTGGAAGAATTCTTATTGTGTTCTTCTACCTAATAGCCTTTAGAGGCATTCAAAAAACACCAATGGTTGTTTCTAACTGTTTTCACTTTTCCACATTCAAAGGATGAAAGAAACTAAGATAATGGTCAGGGGTTTGTACGTACTTAGATTAAATTATGCACCATATCCAAGTGATTGAAGGAGATCCTCTTTGGTTGTGGAGGATGACACCTGTAGATAAGAAGACTTAAATAGAAAAATGTTAGAGACAGATATGGTGGACTGCCAAGCAAAGCTCGATCCCAGAAGTGCAAAGACTTCCTTGAGGGATGACAATCCACTGTTTATAAGTAAAAGTGTCAAAAATAAAGAAATGACAAATGACTAACAAAGAGGAAATTAGATAATGCATACCTATTTCTTTGCAATCAGTCTGCCACAGTTGCCGACATTGATAGTCCTACAGCCGTCAGTTGGTCAAGTTGTCAACATCAGTTATATTGCTAGCATCGGTAGGGGTAGTGGTCGATGTCGGTCAGGGTGATGGCCTTGGACAGGTTTGTGGTCGACAGAGGGGTCTGGAAGGAGTCTGGGTCTGTGCAGGGTTGCAAGGAGACAAATAAGGTCCACAGAAGGACAAAGGTAAATGATAGGTTGTCAAAAAGGGTCAAGATAAAAGGAAGGGTTTATATCCTCTCTAAGAAGAAAGATGGGTCTGGTTGAAGGTCAGGTCTGGTTGAAGGTCAAGTCTAGTTGAAGGTCGGGTCTAGTCTGGTAGTATTTAGAGATAGCAAATTGACTAATTACTAATGTGTTCTAAATACTGAAATGAAAGGTAGAAGAAATACTTAGCTCTGATGAGATGAAGAACCAAGGTGTTGAATGCTTGTGCCTGTCATGGCTAATGTCCAGGTCCCTGTGTAATGCTTCATTTTAATCTGGAGCGACTGGTGTAGAGTCTCTGTGGCCAAGGGAGCGTTAGTTGAAGTTTGATGCCTGTTGATGTCTCATAGTCTGAGAGAAAGAGAGAGAGAGCCTGATCCATGTGAGAGAGAGTCCTAGAGTCCAAGAGAGAAGCATCTAAGAGGAAGTTCATTCGAGATTTGTGATTAGCCATTTTGGAGGTTAGAACTCAGTTTAAGTAAACTGACGTCAGTGATCCCACCAGTGTCGATCGATAGTTGATCGACGTTGGCAGGTGGAGAATGCATAAAAGGGCTCAAAATCTCATTCTCCATCTGCTAAGTGCATAGTTCGTTAGAGAACGGTTAATGGATGGGGTTTTAAGCATGAGGGTTAGTTAAGCAATTGAAAAGGAGTGATAATAGGTCTTAGGGAAATGACTTAGTCTCAAGATGAGTCATAGGGTGGGAAATGGTCCAAGACGAGGTGTCCTAGGTGAGGTGTCCTAGGTGATGTGTCAAGGTGAGGTCATAATTTAAAATGAGTTGTTTATTTTAATTTAATAAGATGTGGGTTAGGACAAAGGGGGGTTGACACAATTTAGGTGTCTACATTTGCCCCTTTTTGTCTTGTTGGTTGTTTTGGATGAACTGTAAGACAAAAATAGGAGTAGATGCCCCAGGTATGGTGATGAGGTATTCCCCCTCAAAGCAGGAGTCAAAGGAAGGGAACCTAAAATTGATTGCCGATTTGATAGGCAGTTGATGGATATGGTGAAGTTTGAGTGTGAATGCTGCAATAATTAAGATTATGCGTATACTACTTCACGTGATAGATAGGTCAAATTGTTGCAGTCAAAGGTCGAGGAGTGCTAAAATCAAAATAACCAGTCCCCAGCATTTAGTCATAGCCGATTGGGTTAAACGATCAAAGTTGTAGCTCTAATGGTCATCGTGGTCCAAGTATCCTAGGCTCAGGAAGTGCTCCTGAAAAACACGAAATTGTCACAAGTAGTGGGGATCAACTTGAGCGCGATCCAATAATTGTAAGGGTCATAATGTGATGTGTGCACAATTTTGCTATCTCTTTGTGAGGTAGCATACATGCAATCAAAACCAAGATAGAGTTGTCTCGAAAGTGGTCATGGTCTGAGGAGATAGTTGTGATCTCCAAAGTCGTTGGTCGAGTCGATTTGAGATATAAGTGATCTCAAGTGTGTTTGGTGTGGTCAGGGAGATGCATGCAATCTCCAATGTGCCCCATGAGAAGTCAAAAGTGACTTCTACAGTGTCAGGGTGGGTTGATTGGTCATGATGTGGTTAAAGGTTAGATGGTTGGTCCATCAGATAGATGGATGAATGAAATAGCCATCGTCATTAGGGAGACAAATGGGGGAATGGCTGAGCTAACTTCAGAAGACTGAGTGCTGCCTATATAGCCTCTGTTATAAGGGGCATCAGACCAATGTAGTTCAGAAAAAGGGTTCAAGTGGTCGATAGTTGGTCAGGTTAGAGATGTCAGGATTTCCCATATGTGTGATGGTACATGCTTGTGATGATTAAGATATGTTGATGTTACAGCCTTTTCCATATTATGTGATGGTGTATTCTATAACATTGGTAATGTGGTCTTTCATCCCTAGAAATTTTCCATATTGGTGATGGTGTATGCTAAAAATGAGTATATTTATGCTTCAGCAAGTAATGGTTTATGCTTGGCATAAATTGTGTGGTCGATAGTTTCCATGTGTATTGTTTTCTATAGAAACTAGTGTGAATGGGCTATGATAATGTTAGTGGTCTGAAAAAGGTTTGGTTGGTTTGGTTGGGTTATAAAATGATTTGGTTGTATGTGACTAAAGTGTAAAAAGTGAAAGGCGTGTTGCTCTTTCATTGACAAGGACTATAATGATAGCATAGATAAGGTTTTTTGGGAAAAAAGCCCCATTCATGCATTATGTTGTTTGACCGTTGATTTGTGTTAAAGAAGTAGTCGAATCACTTGACATTAAGTGAGCTCAAAATCCCTTGAGTATGTTGGGGTAATAGGTTTAATTTTGTGATATGAGAGGATAGGGTAACCCTTTTTGGTAGGAATAACCTTGCCCCTTTTATAGGTGACCCTGAGAACGACTATAGACAAGTCCATGACTTAATAATTTGTCAGTCATTTTTTTTTAAGGCAGAGTGATCAATGCAGAAATTCCACGTAGGGATGTGGTTGTATTTTATGGTCATGTTGTGCTGTGTATGTAGCAAAATTTGGTCATAACCATCCTTCGAGGGAGTGGTCTATATTGTGCTTGTTGTATGTTTAGATGTCTGTGAATAGTTGTCCTTCAAGGGAGCAGTCTAATAATTACAGCAATGATGTTGATGCAGCTATCCTTTGAGGGAGCAGTCTACATGTATAGTTTATGACCTGTGGAATATAGGCATCCTAGTTTATGTTTATTTTTTATTGGACTTTTGTCATGGACTAGGCTATAGAGGTGTAGAGGGTTTCCCTTTTATTAGGACAAAGCATTCATGTTTGACAAAAGGGTTAACTAATGTTGGGAATAAGGGTTCAAAGGAATAGGAATGACGATGATGTCGGGGTTGCTCAAGGGACAAGCTCAAGTTAAACGTCAAGTGAATAATTACTTGACTAACAATAGAATGGTCAAAGATGTAAGGCATTAAAGGGCTAAAGTTTTGGTTAGCCTTCGAGAGAAGATAGATGATAAGTCCCTGATCCATGCTTATGTGTCGATGTAAGGTCTGAGTCAATTAGGAGCAAATTTGCCCCATTTGCTTCATTCCAAATTGGTCAAATGTTGGTCATTATTATAGGCAGGTTTTGGTCGATGTTGGTCATGAAGTCGGTTAGTATGTTGTTGTTATTTGATAAGGAGGCTGTCAATACTTTGTTTGTAGAAAAGTCCCCCTAGCATGGTGTAGCGAGCAGTGTTCTTGATAAAAGTTGGCCATGCATTGCTAGAGAGATTAGGAGGCATAATAGAATATGTTAAGTGGTCAACAGGTCGAT
This sequence comes from Torreya grandis, assembly GCA_037957365.1. Classification (NCBI taxonomy): domain Eukaryota; kingdom Viridiplantae; phylum Streptophyta; class Pinopsida; order Cupressales; family Taxaceae; genus Torreya; species Torreya grandis. Next base: position 3,905,227 of record JARHVA010000780.1, on the reverse strand, counting down.
TATGCCAAGCGTTATGTGGACTAGAGGGGCTAGGAGGAATTTCCCCCAGTGATGTTGGTCGAGACATGTCCAAGATATAAATCTTGGGTTGTGTTGGTTGAGAGGTCTTGACAAATAACAGATATGTCAAAGGTGTAGAAGTCTGGTCTTTTCCTTTATTCTTCACAGTTTAGGGCCTAGTGGCCACATGAACAGTGTTGGTTTTGAATAAAGGAGGAGATGGTGGTAAAGGGACCATAGTCTTGTATGGGGATCCCAATATAGGTGAAGAGATTTGGGATGGTGTCGGTGATTTATCAAAATGGTGGTCAGAAGAAGCCTTAATATGAGGGGTGTCCTTTTTCAAGTGTTGACAAATGACAACCTTAAGGGGACAGCAATGCTCAGTATCATGCCTAGGTGTGCGATGATACCAGCAGATTTGAGTGTCATCAAACCAAGATGGTTTTGGTCTAAGAGGTTGATATGGTTTAATGGGCGAGAGAGTGATGCTAGAAGATTGAAACAATTGACATAACATCGAAGCATAAGAACCCACCAATGGCTTTATGCTTTTTGTTGTGGCAGTAGGTGTTGAAAACTTCTTTCTAGGAGTTGTTTGGGGAGTTTGTCGTGTCACTTTTTTAGTGGGTGGTGTGGTCACATGTGTAGATGACACTTTATTGTTGAGAGGTGTTTAATGTTTTGGAAGAAGTATGTTTGTGTTAAGTTGAGAGAGTAATGCAAGCAATTTTCCTCTGTGAGGTGTTGGAGTAAGAAGCACTCCCATTGAGGTGGATGGGTGTGGGCCCAAAATAGAGGGCAATGGTGATGGTGGGGGAGGAGTTCTCTGATGTGGTTTAGTAGCCTTCTTTAGTTTAGTGCCAGTACTACTATTGGGCGAGGTGAGGTTCAAGTCTACCTTCACTTGTGGGTGAGTGAGGTTTGAGAGGCATGGGATGGTTATGGCTTCTGCGTGTAGTCGAGTAGCAAGGAAAGTATGATCCCCTAATGATGATAAGAAGGATGAGGGCGAGGCAGCCGATGTTGGTGTCATCATTACATCCTCCAATATGGAAGAGTTCAAATTTGACTCTCCTACATGTGAAAGGGGGGTGGATGGAATACTAATAGGAGAAGAAGGCTCTTCTACTCATGGTGGAGAAATAGGAAAAGAGAGTTCTTCTACCTGTGGAAAAATAGGAGAAGAGAGTTCTTCAACCTATGATGGACAAGTAGGAGAAGAGAGTTCTTCTACCTATGATAGACAAATAGGAGAAGAGATTTCTTCTACCTATGATGGACAAGTAAGTTGATTAACCTCTTCGGACTTTGGTAGAGGTTGGTTAGAAACCATGTCGACTGTGCGTATATTACACTCTTGAAAGTCATCGGCTACAATCTGAATGTTATTTTGACTTAGGGGATGGTTAGGGAATGGTTGTCTAAAGACATCCATGTTTTGGTTAACTGGTGCATTTGGGTTATCCAAAACAAGATCCCCCTTGTCCAGCATGTCTTGAATGATGTTTTTGAATGTTTTGTAGTTGTTTATGTCGTGATCGTTGACACAGTGGTAGTGACAGAAGTCATTTTCCCTATACCAGATAGGGATGGCTTTTGAAGGGTCAAATTGGGGTGGTCAAATTTGAGGGAGATTGAGGACCCCCTGCTTGATGAGTTTATCCAACATGGAAGTGTATGACTCTCCTATTGGAGTGTATTGATGTTGTACATGCTGTTGTTGGAATTGTCTTTTGATGTAGTCTGATGTGGAAGGCTGAGATTGATTGGTTGTTGTTGAAGATGATGGTCTAAAGACCATAGTTTTTGCCGATCCTTTGGACTTGGAGTTGGAAGAAGATGGTTTGGACAAAGAAGGGTCATTGGATTTTGCATTGGTATTTTTACTACGTAATGTGACCTTGTCTTCTTCGACTGCATAGAGTTCAAGCTTTCTGGCCATGGTGAAAGCTTCGTCAAATGTGTGGAATGTTTGAACTCGTAAGGTAAATGAGATGTGCTTGGCACATGCTCGTGAAAAGAGCTCAATGAGCTCAGTTTGAGGTAATGAAAAAGAGAGTTGGTTAATCAAACCTCTCTAACGGGCAACGAAGTCAGGGATTGACTCATCGTCGAATTGTTTAATAGAATAGAGGACTGTAATAGAGACTTTCTTAGTGATGTTAATTGAAAAGTGGTCAAGAAATAGTTGGGCTAGTTGAGTAAAGGAAAAGAGAGAATGACTAGTAATAGAGCTATACCAATCAAGGGTGGCCCCCGATAGTGACATGGGGAATGTGCAAAGTAATAATGCATCGTCATGCGCTATGAGGTAACAAGCGTGTCTAAACACTCGTAGATGTTATTGTGGGTCCTCTTTACTCTAAAATTAAGTAAATTTAGGGAGTTCCCACTAGTTAGGATATGGTCGAATAGGCACCGAAGGGTGAATGGGTTCATTGCATATTTGTTCATATGAAAGAACATTGCTTGAACCATAAATGGATGTCTCAAGGTTAGACATCTTATCCATCAGCATATTTATTAAATCTACTAAAAAATTGGTAGGTGGAGTACCCCCTAGGTTGTAAGGTACCTGGAAGGCATTAAGAGGGGCGTATGACATACTTGGTTGCATTTGTATAGGTGCAACGTATTGGTAGTTCATCATAGGGACTGATGTTGAGGTCAAGGGAGTTTGTGTAATGAAGCTGGAAGGCACAACTTGACTAGATACCGCCAAAGGTGGTTGAATGGTGGCATTGGTAAAAGGATAGGTAGTCACTCTCGTGTTTATAGGTGCAAGAGTTTGTGGAGTAGAGACAACCAAGTTCTAAAAAAGTGACGAACTTGGATGAATTGTTTGTGGTTGAGGGGGTACAAAAACCCTGATGGAGGTAGGTCTAAAAATAGATGGGGAGGCCGAATATTGAGCATTGGCCATGGTCGGGTTAATGGTTGAGGTAGTGGCTTGAATGGTCATAGGTTGGGTAGTGGACACTGTCGATATCATTGTCGCTTTAGTTAAGGAGGTTGGCATCCCATAAATAGGGGTACCTGAAGGGTCTCACATTTGGGTTCTCACGAGATAGTGTTGGAGAGCTTTGACGTTATGGTCAAGGAATCTCTCAAAGTTTTGATCCCCTTCAGGAACAATTGGATGTTGGTCGGGGGTAGGCTGGATAGGAGTACGTTCAATTTCTAAATTATACTCCATTTGGGGACTTGATATGAAGGGCGAAGGTGGAAGTGGTTGTTGACTCACATGGTCAATAAGAGATTTGGCTTGACTGTGTGTCAGATCCATTGAAGGCAAAAAGGGTCAGGTTTTAAAAACTGTGTTTTTCAGTTTCAAAAAACCAAAAGGTTGGGTTTGACAGCAAAAAGGTCAGGTTTTAAGCTTATTGTTTTGAAAAAAGTTGGTTGACAGTGACCGACGTCGGTTGATAAACCGATGTCGGTTAATATAAGTTGCCGACATCAGTGGAAAAACTGATGCCGATGAGTAAACATTGCCGACATCGGTGGAAAACCTGATGTCAGTGTCTATGTGTTTCCAGAAACTAAGAAAACTGAAAGTTTTTAGAAGAAAAGGAGAAATTCTGAGTTGTTTCAAAATTCAAAGTAATGCGTCCTCACCAACTCAAAAAACTAGATAAAAGTAGCAGAAAAGATGAAGGCAAGCAACCTCTAAATGTTTAATTCCTAAGAATAAATTTTTAGAGTCATGGTGGCTTATGCCTTATAATAATATGTTGAGGAAGTTGACTTTTAGAATGGGTCCTAAAGAGGCAGTCTATGGATGGTTTAGAGTTAAGTTTTGGTGCTTAAGAGTCTGTGTTAGGTTCTGTACGTGGCCTAGTGCTAGGAGCTTGCTCCCCTCACTTCATGAGCCCAGAGCCAAGCTGGGTCGCTTAGCCAATATATACTTCCCCTAGAGTTTATACTCTGCTAGAGAACAGAGTGGGTCCTCCTTTTTGGTTGTGAAGTCCAAGTAAGATCGCCAGGAAAGGTAAGGTATCCGCTAGGTGGTGAAATCCTAGTCAGGCCTTGTCTCAGGTATGTTTAGATGTTTGATTGTGAAAGTGGTCAGGTTGTGTAACATAAGTGTGCTATGATTTATTCATAATGTGTTGTTAATTACTAGATGAGTTGAATATGCATTCAAGCAGGAGTGAAATGCATTCAACTTTTAGCCCAAATTGAAATGTTTGTTTAGATGAAAACAAGTGGAGAAAGGGTTTAAGAGCATGAATTTCACTACTCTAAGATACAGGTAAAAAGTGACAAGAAGAAAAAGAAAGATTCTTTTTAACTTGTGCTTATGGTTTCTTTTCGAAAGAAGAAGGAAAGATGTAAGAAGAAAGCTTTTTCCTAATGCAGCTATATGAAAGTTTGGTTTTTAAGAAGAAAGAACCCAAGGAAAACTCCAGGGGTCCCACCGGGCATGCCAGAATGTTTCTAACTGTTTTCACTTTTCCACATTCAAAGGATGAAAGAAACTAAGATAATGGTTAGGGGTTTGTACATACCCAGATTAAGCTATGCACCGTATCCAAGAAATTGAAGGAGCTCCTCTTTGGCTGTGGAGGATGACACATGTAGATAAGAAGACTTAAATAGAAAAATGTTAGAGATAGATATGGTGGACTGCCAAGCAAAGCTCGATCCCAGAAGTGCAAAGACTTCCTTGAGGGATGATAGTCCACTATTTATAAGTAAAAGTGTTAGAAATAAAGAAATGACAAATGACTAACAAAGAGGAAATTAGATAATGCATACCTATTTCTTTGCAGTCAATCTGCCACAGTTGCCAACATCGGTAGTCCTGTCACCATCAGTTGGTCAAGTTGCCGACGTCAGTTATACTGTCGATGTCGGTAGGGGTAGTGGTCAATGTCAGTCAGGGCGATGGCCTTGGACAGGTTTGTGGTCGATAGAGGGGTCTGGAAGGAGTCTGGGTCTGTGTAGGGTTGCAGGGAGACAAATAAGGTTTGCAGAAAGACAAAGGTAAATGATAGGTTGTCAAAAAGGGTCAAGACAAAAGGAAGGGTTTATATCCTCTCTAAGAAGAAAGCCGAGTCTGGTTGAAGGTCGGGTCTGGTTGAAGGTTGGGTCTGGTCTGGTAGTATTTAGAGATAGCAAATTGACTAATTACTAATGTGTCCTAAATACTAAAATGAAAGTCAGAAGAAATACTTAGCTCTGATGAGATGAAGAACCAAGGTGTTGAATGCTTATGCCTGTCACGACTGATGTCCAAGTCCCCATGCAATGCTTTAGTCTAATCTAGAGCGACTAGTGTAGAGTCTCTATGGCCAAGGGAGTGTTAGTTGAAGTCTGATGCCTGTTGATGTCTCAGAGTCTGAGAGGAAGAGAGAGAGAGAGAGCTTGATCTATGTGAGAGAGAGTCCCAGAGTCCAAGAGAGAAGCATCTAAGAGGAAGTTCATTCAGGATTCATGATTAGCCATTTTGGAGGTTAGAACTCAGTTTAAGTAAACTGATGTCGGTGATCTCGCCGGCATCAGCCAATAGTTGACCAATGTCAGTAGGTGGAGAACACGTAAAAGGGCTCAAAAGCTTGTTCTCCATCTGCGAAGTGCATAGTCCATTAGAGAATGGTCAATGGACGGGGTTATTAAGCATGAGGTTTAGTTAGGCAGTTGGAAAGGAGTGAGAGTAGGTCTTAGGGAAATGACTTAGTCTCAAGATGAGTCATAGGGTGGGAAATGGTCCAAGACGAGGTGTCCTAGGTGAGGTGTCCTAGGTGATGTGTCAGGGTGAGGTCATAATTTAAAATGAGTTGTTTATTTTAATTTAATAAGATGTGGGTTAAGACCAAGGGGGGGTCGACACAATTTAGGTGTCTACAATGGCAGCTCTAAATTCAATCAAATAGTTATATCATCTTGATTAATTATTTTGAAAATAATTTTATGATATCTTATGTTTCATTTAACTAATGAAGTTGGCATGACTACATATGATGAAAGTTCCTACTATACACCTCTTTATCAGCATTGTCATGACCCATAATATGTGTCTCAATAGCCCTACCAAGATTTTTATCATCCTTATGATTCATGGTAGTCCTATGGTCAGTTTATTCCCCCTTTACATAACCATGATGTTGTTAAGGAAGACTATCAAGAAGAGTATCAAAACATGTCTCCCTGTCATCCCTATGATCCATATCAAACTCAACATGATTCCTATCATTTTTTTCATGAATAATTAGGTGATGCCATTTATTGGGAAGTAATATTTAAGGCCTTAAAATCTCAAATTAGGAAACTAACTCAATAATTTAGAGATCACCAAAACCCCCATTATTACTCTCCTACTTCAACTCCACCTCAAGCCAAATCTTTGTTGGCACTAATGCCAAATATGTTAAACTCAGAAAAAGTGATAATAAAATGGGATAAGTAAGGCGGCATGATCCCTATCCATCTCATAGAGAAGTTGAGGAATTCAGTTAAATTATTCATAGATAAGTGGAGGTTGGTTGAAGAAGAATCCCACTACATAATCAATGATGATTTTCATGAAATAAGATGTTATATCCAATGGTGGGTAGATAGATTAGAAAGGTGTGAAAGTAAAGAAGTTGAAGATCAAGTTGAAGATATTGATTAGCCTCAAGAAGTCTATGAGCAAAGTGAAGCTCTTGTTGAAGAATATATCTCTCCCATTTCCAAACCTAACTTATTATCTCCCCATGAGTCTTTTCAAGAAACCTCCATTCCCAAGCCCATTCATGAGCCATCCACAATACCTCATATTCCCTCCCCAGCCCATGAACTTGTTCACCACCCTCACACCTCATCCCTTCTTGAAGGAGAACCCATTTTGTAGAATATTAGTGAAGAAGAGAAAGCTAAAGTTATAATTGATCAAGAACATGACTCAAGTGTCTATGATGAAGAGTTCAATATAGGTACTCCCCTTGGTGAAGATAAGCATAAGTCAGTCTTCTTGAATGTGAAAAAAAACATGACCTTAATGATGTTGAATTTACTCATAAATAAGTTGGTCAAGACATGGAAGAGAAGGTGTTTGAATATAATTTCACATCAACTAAGTTAGTTGGATCTCATGGGCATGATCAAGAGGTTGAATCTAAAAAAAATAAAAGATAAAGTTTTTGTTGACTCCATAAATTAAGATGACATGTGGTAGAATTTTAATTAAATATGTGAAGAGTTTAAGGTTTTTCAAAAGCTTACACCTCTTATTGTTCAAGTTGAAGACATTATTGAAGATGCATTGCCTCTTGAAGGACAACATGATAGCTTCCAAAAGGAAGATCTTATGCCATCCAAACCTATGCAAGTTGCATCATACCTTAAATTTGAAAACTCTTCAAGTAAGTAAGCTGAAGTTGATTAAGTACATAATGAGCAAGAAAATGAAGTTGAAGAAGAAGGAAGAAAAATGTGATTGGAAAAAACATATTGATATCCTTCAAAATATTTAATTCATTTGAAATTTTTAAGGTCATGTGCATAAGAAGATCAAACAAGATGCCTTCATTGAGGATAATGATGAAGATTGGATGGAGTATGCAAAGCTCCTTAAAGATCTGGATGAACTTGTAGTAATTGAGGAGAAGTTTGATTTTATTTAATATCCCATGAAGGATAAATAACCATGCTTAGATGAATCATCATTGAATAAATTTGTAGTTGAGGAGTCTTATGAGAATATTGTAGAGCCACAATAGGAATTCATCTTCATAGGTGATATGTTTATAGCTACTATTGTTGTATTAGAGATCATGTCAAAGGGAATGGCAAGCATGAAGGATTTTAAGACATCAAAACCAAGGCTCAAAACATAATTTAATTCATGTCCTCTTTCATCTCCTAGAGAAAAATATGGTGCAAGCTTACCCTTTAATCTAAGAGGAAGATTTACTTTTTAGGTTAGTTTATATATAGTCTAGTTTGTTTAAGTTTGTTTTGTGTTTTCTAAGTACCTGATAGCACATGGTGTGTCTTAATTTATTTTATGTCTTTTTGTGTTTGTCTAATGTGTTGGGAAGGTCAATCAATTTATTTTTTCATGTTCAAATTCTATTTAGGTCTAAAATTGAGTATTAAAGACTCCATGAACTAATAGACATGCAAGGCTACTAGTCTTATTAGCATTGCAAGCATACTACCCCTATGAATTGCCAATAATGTTGACCAAATTTGACCCTAAGTCAAATTTATCACCCCCTATAAATTGAAACTCATCATATGCTCATTTAATACCCTATATGGTCCCTAGAGTCTTCATTTAACCTTGTTACCATGGTTTCAGGTTAGTTTGAAAAATTTAAGGTAATTTCATGTTGTGGTCATATAGTGGTCTAGGGGTGCCATGGAGAGATAAATCATGGTCAATTTAGGTCATAGGTGATTAGGGGTTTATTAATGTCATTTTATGTCTTAAACATATTCTAACATCTCATGAATTTTTAAGGTGTTTATGATTCACTTATAGTCTTGGAGGTGTTAAAAATGAGTGAAAATGTGACTTTGGATAATATTTATGTTTTTAAAAGTTACATAAATTAAAAATCCATACCACACACCTTCCAAGGTCCTTGGATCAGCTACTCAATTGTCACACCTGTCATAGGAATCAGAACAAAGTCATATTCTTGATTTTCATTACCATATTGAGGAGTTAGATAAGTTATATAAACTTTTTGACATCACAAGTAAAAATAGATTCATAACATCCTTTAGGATTCTATAGGTTATAAACAAGATTTGGAAGAATTTCCAAGTTTCATAGTTGCATATTTTTTTCTCTATCTCCCATTACTTCATTCAAAAGTTAGTGAAGGCCAATTTCAATTAGATGTTATAGGTCATACATTTGGAGTTGGGGGGATAATATTTTGGCCAAATTTTTGGACCCCTATGGGATTCAAATTTGTGGAATTAGTTATTATATTGGTGATCTTAAATTTATGAACAATCATTAAGAATCTAGACTACTTTTTGAGACCTTAAAACCCCATAGGCTAAGTTTAGATAAACTCCAGTTCAAAATGTGAATTAATGGATTTATAAAACTAGTTATACTAGGCTCTTCGGTGTTTATATATTCCTCACACACATTAATTCATTGTGGTGGCATGTGTGGATGTTCTTTTGGCATGAAAAGTCTTTATTGTGAGTATTTTATAAGTGACTATTAGTTTTCTATGTTCCATAAGTTATTCTAGTGGTCAAATGAATCTAAGTTTTTTTTCCATTATCCTCTACTCTCTTATCAATACATTCATGTACTTTTAATCAGATATATATTATGTACAAGTCTCAATATTTCCACTTCTTTTATTCATTTATTAGCTGTGTTTTCTATTTACTAACAAGTTTAGTTGATTTGAATGATATAAACATGCATTTAAAAGGAGTTAGAGAGTAAATTTTCCTAGTAAAACATGTTGATACAAACAAAGCAATTATTTATCAATCCTAACAGTGACCATGTTTCACTTCTCAAGGCTTCAAAACTCAAAAGTTATAGAATAGTCACTTGAAACTTATAGGTTTTCAAATTCAAGAAAACTTCATGTTGAAAATGTTTGATGAAGGTTTCCTAGACATGGGAACATTATTTTGGATTCAAGATGAAAGGAACATGGATCATTTAGGTTTCTAAGCATTTGAAGCCAAAGGAAGTGATGTCTAAATGAGAGGCTAGTAGCCTAAGATAAACCTACAAGACTATGTGTAGGTGAATAACAATGAAAATAGAAGTTTAACTTGTTTTGAAGATGTTATGGAATTGGGAGTGTAGTAAGAAACAAATATTAATGGATTGGCCATTGTAGGTATTATGGTTTAGTTTGAAAAGACCTAATCAAGATGTATAATCAAATTAACTAAGATGTTATTTCTTAGGTAGGCATGGTCAAGTGGAGTGAAAATTTTGAGAAATGTGATTTGAAGATGCTATTTGAACTTGGAATGCAGTGATAAATACTTCATTGTAAGGACTAGTGACTGTAAGTGATCATCATCTATCTTGAAAAGGTCAATTCCAAAACATATATAGTCAAGTTGGTAGATAGTCACATATAACCAACCATGAAGAGTGGATTTGAATAGTAATATTGATAATATTTTGAGTCTTTAATGAATTTAAAATGACTTAAGACATCAATAACCACAAAATAATACATTTTAAAGGTTTTGAGATAATAAAGAGTCGTGCAATCTTTAAAACATAGTCAAACTACCTAAGATAATTACCTACAGACTGTATGTGTATGGATAGTGAAGGTAGGATTTTTAAGATGCCTTAAAGAGGATAATAGGCTTGAAAATGTAGTGAGGATGTAATCCTAATGAGCATGGATGGTTTCAAATTGCCATATAAACCTAGAAGGCCCACTACATGATCAGACCTTATAACACCACCTATAGTCAGTTTAAGAAATATGTTTTAAACAATAATTTTGATGGAATTTTGGAATGTTAAAGACATTTAAAGTGAATAATACATCATAAAAACATATTAAAAATCCTTTTTAAGGTTTTAGTATTGGTTTGAATACTTAAAAATCTTATATACCAGTTAACTCCTCCAAATGTGCACCTACAACTAGTCAATTAAGATTGGTATTAAAATAGTGAATATCCATGAAGCACAAAGTTTCAAGGGATTTTAATGAGGTATTTAGATATTAAATATATTTATAATATTTTTAATAATTTTTTAAATTTTAATCAATGTTCTTATAATCAAAAATTGTAGACCATCTCAAATGAGTGCACACAGGGAATGCAATCACCTGTAGGTTTATGAAAGTAACTATAGGCCCCTCTAAAACTTGAGATTGTGATGTGTGTATCTTTTCTATGTTTTTAAATAGATTGAATTTATAAATCCATTAAATTAAAATAAGTTATAATCCAATAATTTGAGGAGATAAGGACTAAAATAGGGGTCATACACCTACATACAGTCCAAACACAGTTTGTCTGACTAAGTTAGTAAAGTTGCTTGTTTGGAAAGTTTTCAAGTGGTGTCAGATCTAAGAGAAAGTTATTTTATTGTAATAAATTATAATTTTAATGACATCAATATAATTATCACTTTAATGTCTAGTTCAAATAAATTAGGCTTTGTCTATATAACTAGGTCATATTGAATAAACACAATCCTGCATACTTTCTTAATAAGCTTGTCTAAACAATCTTTAATATTGTATAATGACTAATTTAAATCAATGTATAATATTTTAACATGATTTAAATAGTGTGATAATATCCCAACTATGATCCTTAGACCAAACAATAATGGAAACATAGTTGGCAGACCCTATTTCAACCTCAAACAGACCTAGTCACGTACAAAGTCCTATTAGACAGTCAGCAAGGGGATGAGGTGGTGAATTTGAGTTATGATGAAAATTTATAAACTTGAATATATTTTTAAATTTATACATAAACATTTAATTATATTATACCCCCAACATAGAAAAGAACAAAAACCTACAGTTAGTTAGGGTATGGTAAGTGGTTTGGCTTAAGAACCCTAAGTCTAAGTGGATGAGATATAGCATAGGTCTAGTGAAGGAGTGTAATAATATATACATTGGGATGTGTTAATGATAACATAATATACCTCATGAATTTCATTGGATCTCAAACAGCTTTAGGATGCTTATCACTAACCAAATTCTCTCTCAGAACTCACAGAATGCCTAGTTACAACCCAAGAGGCTAGTTTCTCTTACTTGGTATGGATCACACATGTTGCATGGGAAATTATGCTAATATTGGAAGTTAAATAACCTATTAAACTTACATTTTTTGGATTTTTTTGGTGTTTTTATGCTTCCAACTTTATGAACTATTGTTAAGAGTTCATAGTGCTTTTAGGCTACCCAAGAGAGCCATAAGGACTAGATGAGAGAGAAATGTAATTATATGCCTCTAAATGTATTATAAAAACTTATAAATCACCCATAAAATGATAAATACTCCACCTAGCATCATCATATGTCATTGGTTGGTACATTACTATATGTAACTATACAAAACAGGGCTTAAAACATTGATTTTTTATATTTGAGAGGTTCGTATAGTGAGTCAAAACTTAAAATTTGGAATGGAGGATTAGTTTGTTGTTTTATAACTTAATAACATAATTTTTTAGGTTTTTTAAATTTTAGGTATCATATATAATTATTTTTCACTCTCTTGGTAGGTAGGCCTAATTGAGGCCTATTTAGGAGAGAGAAAGAGCAAAAAGGGATATCTCCACTCACTCACAAAGCATGAAATTGAACATAGAGTTGTATGGACATACTAGGTATTAAAATATTCCCTCATATTCTCAACAAATTCTTTACTTTGATCCACACAAGAAGGTTTGCATCATTTTAAGGCTACAATGAATGAGGCCTAATTGAGGATTTTAGTAGAAAATGACTTGTTGGGCCTAGTTTGAGACCTCAAAATGGATTTTTTTAGCTCCAATATGGTATGAATAATCCATACATGAATTTTTTATGATTTCAAGAATACAAATCTATGCTTTGACACTTGAGTGCAAAATAAGCCTAAAGAGATGAAGATTCCTCTAGATACCTTTCAAGATAAAGAGGTGATGTGTCAAAGAGAACTTAATTGGATTAGTTGATAGGTGTCAAGAGTAGAGAAAATATGTAGGATAAACTGATCTAATTATCAATAATTTCACTTATCCTTCAACATGTCAATAAGAAGAAAAGTTTCAAGAAGTTAGTTAAGGTGTCAAAAAAAAAATTTAACTTCCATGCCACTTGAAGGGATAGAGCATCTTTAGAGGAGATACACATGTCATCTTGGACCTATTGAGGTATTTATATAACTCCTCTTCTTTTTTTACTCATAAGATACTTATCTACCTTCTCTCTCCTACACCCTTCTTCTCCTCTCTCTCACTTTCTCTATATAAGTAGCCACTTTTAGCTTGAAATGTATCCTCCACTTGATTATGTCAAATCCTTAATCATTTTCATCCTTTAAGAAATAAATAATGATCTGGTTTACCTTCTCCGTGATTTTTTTCAATTTTTATGTTAAGCTAGTTGATCTTGTTAAGTGATAGATTCTCTTCCTTATAATGTTGTCTTTATTTGCATTCATATTCAGCTTTAAAATTATTTTTTAGGTCTCTTCAAGTGTTCTAATATAGTTTTCATGGGTTTAGTGATTTTTATCTACACTAGTGTCATGCTATGGCATTGGGTTTAGTCCTCCTAGCTTAAGTTTACTTCACAAACCTCCATATAAAATACTAATGTAATAAGTAGAATTAGGTTAGTGTATGTGCATATTAAGATTTTGTTTGAATTGTAATTGTAATTGGTTGGTAGTGTTTAGGTTATAATTGGTGCATCACCTCATTATGATAGGTTTACCTTATGTTTCCTCTATCCCTTTTCATCCAAATGAGCTAGTAGTATAAGTGATGAACATTCAAGACAAATATATGGATATAACCTTTTAATCCAAAGGTTTATCCTTGCTATAGGCAACCCACATGCCTAGGGGTAATCCCGTGTTCCACTCAATTTGGATAAGTATTGAAATACCTCTCTAAGGGTGAAAAATTGAGTGACAATAGGGACTAAAGACCCTGCATCATTTCTTAAGGCATTTGACAATATTTATAAGGAATGGATCCAAACTAATACTTTTGTGACAACTAAAATCTTAGTTAAAATGTTCACTAATGATGTATTATAATGGTACAACCAACATCCAAAACAATCCATATGTAAAATAGAGGATTTAGTCAATATTTTAGTTAAATATTTTTAACACAATGATCTTCCCAAAAATTGCCTTAGCCATTTCATCAATGCTAAGCAATCTCCCATAGAATTAGCTCATTATTTAATTAAGCAATGGAAATTTATCCCAAAAGTCTGATCATAACATGATTGATTATAATTTGTTTAAACTCTTTATAACCTCCTTAATCCCTCCACTTAAATATAAGGTTTGAATTTTTTCTCCTCAAATGCTCAAGGAAGCTCTTGACCAAGCCAAGTGTCAAGACTTCTTAATGAAAAAGTTTGAACCTAATACCAAAATCATTAAAATATATTTTCAACATTCAATTAATGCATATTTTCAACATTTAATTAATTCAATAATCATAAATACTTCTCAATCTAAATCAGGAGTTTCCCAAGCTAACACTCCCTTATCTTCTCACACACCATTAACTTTGTAGCAAATGAAACAATTCTTAACACCCTATAAACTATTTACTTATCCCAATAATCCTCCTAAATGGTAGATCCTGATCAATTTTGTTGGTTTCATGCCAACATCGATCACTCCCATGAAACATGTAGAGGGCTTACAAAGTTTGATGTTTCCTATATGCTTGGAGATTCATTTAATCATGAAGCCATGATTCAAATTCATCATCAAGATTAAAATAATGCTTCTCAAAAATGACAAGCTCCCAAAGCTTCTTATTCCAATAACCAAAAATATTTTTCCACATCTATCACTTAACAAGCCAATAAGGATGTTTATGTTATTGATACTGACTATGACCAATATTACAATACTTCTCAATATATCAACATGGATAAGGTTAATTATCAAAATAAACCAACTCATAAGGATCTTATTGCTAAACCTAAGAAATCATCTTTGGAAGAGAAACTCCTCAAAAATACTATAACCACTCACCTAGCTTCAGAAACTAAGTAAACATATCCTCCTTCCTAACCCCTAACCACTTATCTTCCTCCTATATCTCATTTACCCTCTAAGCCTCATGTTAGTTCTTATTCCAAAACCCATTATAACTTCTTAGAAGAATTCAACTCCATGCCTTGAAAAATTCCTCTTATGGAATTAGTCCATAGCTCTCCTTATCATCTTAAGTTCATCATGCAACAACTTCAAGAAATTGAAGATCCATTTTCCCTAGAAGAGGAAACATCTCCTCATGAGCCTCAGCCAACTAAAGTGCATACCATTGAATCCATCTATCCTTCTTTGAAACCCTCCATATAATTCCTCAAAGAATACATGATTAATAATGAGATAATATTTTGACTTGATGATCCACCTCTATTCATTAAAATAGCCATTAATACCACCCTCATTCATAAAGTATTAGTAGATGAAGGATCTGATATTAATGTGACATATTTGTGGCTCATCTATCAACTTGGATATAATAAATATCATCTCAATCAAACCTACCTAACATGATGTGTATTTGACAAAACTAATCAAAAACCACTTGGTTGTATTTGGCTCCCTCTTATGATTGGACTTAAGACCATCCAAACTAAGCTTATGGTTCTCAATTTACCATTATCTTACAACATACTCCTAGGATGCCCATGGACTCATAGAATGAGAGTTACAGCCTCTTTTAGTAGCCAATGTATCAATTTCCTTCACAATGGAAAAAGGTATAAACATGAGGTCGATCCCAACCCTTGGAGTATTCACCTTCCAAATCCCAAATCTCAATATGACATTCCTACCATTTCAATGATCAATAGTCCTCCCTTACCTGAATTCATCAATATGAATCCAAATTTACATGTCACTCTTGTTGATTCTAATGATGATGAGAGTAATGATCTCAAAAATATTTGTAACACTACCAAGTTACCTCCTTTCATCTTAGAGTGGATTCCTCCTTCTCTTTTGCCACTTGATTTCACCATTTCTTTCATAAATGATATCATTAATTTCCCCCTCCATGCAATGCTCAAGAAGCCTCTTACACAAAAGATGTCTTCATGTGTAAAGATTATGGAAGGTCCAAATTATTCCAATATACTTTAATTATGTCTCCACATAAATTTAGTGATCTAGGCATCTCCCCTTTTGAAGTTCCTCCTGAACCTAAAGCATGTACAATTTCTTCAACCTATAACATTACCTACATCATTGCCCAACCTCAATCAAAAGACTTGGATGTTTAACTTTATTAGAAAACTCTAGCTCAAATACATGCTTTCTATCACATTTATACCATTTCCAATGATTTTGAATTAACACCTGAAGGTCTTATATCTCCTACTAATTCTCCACTTATTGATACTCCTTGGGTGGTAGAACAAATCTTACCTTTTAAACCTATAAAACTTCCTACATCTTCTATTACTCCTACCAAACCAATCATTCCTTCCAATCCTCCCTCCATCAATGATGTTAATGACAACCCAATCGAATCTCATCAACCTTCTTCCCCTAATCCACCTATTACTGAGATTAAATTAGATGCTAAGGCCACACATGTACATTAATTAAATTTTGAATATTATGACCGTAGTAACAAAATTATTGATCTTAAATTATATGTCAAGTATTATGGTCCTCTTCCCACTTTGCCTAGCGATGAATCCATTCTTGAATTGCTTCATGTCCAAAAACCTCAACTTCCTTAGCAACATCATAAACTTGGTAATTTCAATAAAAAATTCCCTCATTTCAACAAATTCATCACTATAATTGATCCTAAAATAAATCCCATTTCCTCTCTACCTAATGTGCCATATCATTTCCTAGACAAAACTGCTATGTTTATCGAGGAAACTACCAGAATTAAATATGGTACCCCATCATGCCCTCAACCTATCATAGTCTCTTGAGAACTTTCACTAATTTATCATGATAAATTTAGCTTATTATTTGATAAATATCATGATACTTTCACTTGTTCTTATGAGGACATTCTTGGCATTGATCCTAGCATCATGGTGTACAATATAATCACCTATCATGATGCCAAACCTGTGAAATAAAAACAATATAATTTCCTCCTAAAGTTTCCAATTTATGCCATAAAAAATCATTAAAATTCTTGATGCTAAATTTATCAAGCCTATGGACTATTCAGAATGGGTTTCAAACATTATCCCTGTTTGAAAAAAAGTCACCATGGTCATTCACATTTACATCAATTTTTGTAACCTCAATCTTGTTTGTCCCAAAGAGAACTTCCCTTTACCTTTCATATATTCCATCATTGATTCCACTGATGGCTATGAAATATTATCCCTTATTGATGTTTTTTTGGGTTATAATCAAATTCACATTGCCCCCAAAAATCAACACTTTTTAGCTCATACCTTACTAACAAACACACTTTTTAGCTCATGCCTTACTTGTAAGGAGGATTAGGGTTTGCATCATAAATCAGATATTACAAGCACAATACAAAGTTTCAGACTTCGTTCACGTAGGAATAGAACCCAAAAACATAGGTGCAGGTGTACCCAAAAGGTTAAAGTAACTCTGCATAGAGGAAACTAACACCATTTTTAGGACACTAGAGCCATATGACACTACTATCCAAGTGTGGTGATACGGTCTAGGAGGGGTTATAATACAATTATTTATTTTAAAACACTTAGATGTGTTCCAATCTCAATTTCCATCACTCATATCATCAAAGCTAGTCAAAATTTATAACAAATCAATGGTTATTTTATGCATATTATTTCACTAATTTAGACTACTCAGTCATTTAATCAAACATAGGATTTACATAAAGAAAACCTAAAAGTTTAAAACAACCTCTAATTAATTTAAATGCCCAAAAAAATATTAATAATAATAATCCATCTAATGATGAAACCCACTTTCCTAACACCTTTGGCAATTACCATAATTAAAACTGATTTTCCAATGTCACGTGTAAATAGTCATTTGTCTACAAAGTAATTGAACACTTGGGGGTTACCCTATTTGTATAAAAATCCTCATCCTACAACCATCTTTATCCATGCTACAACATTTGGTATCATCCCCTTTTCCATCCTATCATGTTTGTCTTTTCTTCTCATATGACCTTGATAAGGACATGGAGGAAATCTTAAGACTAATTTTGAAAACATCTTGGCATATCATCTATATGAAACATTAAAAAAAATTTATGTTTTTCCCACATGATTTAGTCCTTGGAGATCCCTAATCCATTCCTTATTATCCCTCATCCCCTTCAATCCTCATCCCTTTAAGCATCATCCAAAACCCTCTCATTATTCCATTCCACCATCAATCCACATCATAGTTGTTAGGCCTAGTTTTCCCTTTGATATTGAATAATTTTGTACATGTGTATTACCAAAATATCAAAAAATCCAAAAAACCCAAAAATATCCTAGTTATTTTATGTTAAGTCCTCAGTAAAATACATGCACCTATTTAACAAGTCATTGCAACTATTATTTAATCCAATAATTTACCTTTGCCTAAGGGTAAAATAAAACAAGGATAATTTGAATCAAGACTCATTCACACATCCCAAGTATTTTTAACAAGTCAAAAGATAAAACACTAATCGCATAAAAACACATACATCATGTAATTAGCATGTAAATCCTTAAATGTTCATTGTCTGAATAATCTTTCTTGTTATTATTTTTTTTGTGTAAATTTGTTCATCACTTATATTTATAAGATATTTTTTATTTTTATTCATAAAATATTTTTGATCCATATTTTCATCAAAGCTTATCTTTTTTAGTTAACTATGTATCTAAGTCAGGGATTTTGTAAATATCTTTGTTGTCAAGTTATTATTGTCCACCCTTTTATTTTATCTTTTAATCTTATTTGTGTTTTTGAAATAATTTAAATCAAATATGTTATCTTGGTTGTTAATCCCAATGGTGCATTATGCTACATTCTAATTTTAGATTTGTATTTTAATCCTTTTATTTTTGAGTTAGTCCAACATGAGTTTTGTCAAAAGGTCATCATGATTACACATATCATGGTGCATATTGATTAATACTACATTAAAATTTTGATTACTCACAACTATGGATCAAGATAATGGTAGAAAAAATTAATAAAACATCCAATCATCATATCCCATCAAAACCTCTACCAAATAAAATATCAAATAATTTATCTAAATCATCCATCCAATCAAATCAAACACCAAATCCAATCTTATATCTAAATCAACTATCAATCAAACCATATATCCTTCATTTAACATATCTAACAAGCATATCTAATAATCATAACTAATATAACTCTCATCCCCTCAACTACCATTACCCTTTTTAACCACTTAATCCTGCATCAGTTAATTAAGATACATTTATTCATTAATCCATCAGATTATCATCATCATCAAGATATATCATTCCTAAATCTAATCAATGGGATAAATCATTCCCATATCTAAATCAATTGGGATAAATTATTCCCACATCCAAGATCGCATATTTCACTCCCTCGCATAGATCATTTCTTGGGACACATTAAGCTTGTAGATAATCATCACTAACAATCGTCATCATTAAATCATTCAATCAATCCAATCAGATATTTCAACTTATATTCCCTCATATATATCATTTCTTAGGGAAAATCAAGCTTGCATCTAATTATTCATGTCATCATCATCTAATGAATCAATCAATCTAATCAAAATTTTCTCATTGTTCCCTTGACTATATCATTTCTTGGGTCATTTGTATGTTTGTAGCTCCATTAGTCAATACATCCAAAGTTTAAAACCCCTCCATTTCATATACCATTTATTAGGGTACATATATATTTGTAACTTTATCCATATCTCTCCCTCGCATAAACTATTTCCTAGGATACAATAAATCTACCCAATCTAATTATCAATCAATCATAGCTCAGCGATTGCTAATCTATCACATATCATCCTATCCATAACATTAAATTCGATCACATATTACAATCCCCATCACACTTATCCTAAACCCTCTCTTCTAGTGACACATCCCACCCCTTTATTTCAATTAGATATTTGTCTCATTCCTCCCCAAATGACCCCTCAAGGGGGCATCACCCATTCTATTTTTTATTAATTTACTAACTATTGCATTCTTTTGCTTCTTTGAAATGCCACTGCTTCTTCTAATCATAATTTCATTTTAAAGAGAGGGAAAATGTATACATATAAAACTTTGTTATCCTCCATCATTACTAATTTTATCTAATTACCACCATGGTTCTAATCATCCCAACATCCCCTTTGCATCTCTTTATATAATCCCAACCTTCATCGTCCTCACATTATTCTTCTATCCTAATCAATTATATTCTTATCACCCAATTATTTATTAATAATACCCTCATGATATTTAAGTAATTTAAAATTCCTTCCTAACTACCCCCAACTACCTTCACTAACATTATTAACAAATCTCATCACTAATCCATATCTAATCTCTAATTTATTATACTAACCTCCTTCAAAATCTCCTAATATCATCTTTGAGATCCACACCATACATTAATCTCCCCACCACATTTTTATAATTCTCCAAAAAATTTAAAACTCCTAAAATCCAAACTACCCAATCCTCTCATCCATTCTCCACCCTTAATCAAGATCCATCATAGATTAATCACAACCATTCACTTGTTGAGTATGATGCCAATATGGGAACTTGAGTTATATTTTTAGAATTAGTATATTTTAAATTTTTATGTTTTTTTAAAGTTTATTTAATTTATTTATGATCTTAATTAGTTTTTTGGTTACTTTGGAACACTTTTTAATGATTTGTTAAAGAATAGTTAGAACTACCAGTTAACTGTAATTCACTATAGTTCATTGTTTGACTATTAGTTGAGTATAAAACATTGTCCACTCATTTAAAAATATGTTTTATTTATTATATGACTTAAATTAAATTTAATTTGATTTAATTTTCTTTAATCATCTTAGTTGGGACACCTAAGTTGACTAGGATAACTTTCTTGTTGCATGTTTGACTTTACTATTGGAGAGGCTTCTTGCATGATGTCCAAATATTTATAGTAAGTTAAATTTATTTTATTTAGTGTATTTTAATTTGTTAGTATGTTTTAAGTTCACTTTGTGGTATATGATTTTTTTATTATATTTTTACTTTTAAACTTTACTTGCATTGTAAGTTACCTTATAATATGTTTATTTTAGCTTTATTTATTAACAAGAATCACACACAATAGAAGTGTGATACATTAATTTTGAATTTAAAATATTTTTTAATGTTTTTTATATCTGATATTATTTCAGTAATATAGTAATTTATACCAAAAATCATATATTTTCAAGTTTGAATCCATTCAATACACTTTATGTCAACAATTTCATTAACAACACTAGTTTGACAGTTAGTAATTCTCAGCCTTGTTGATACATAGTTTCAATATTAGAGTGAAAAAAAGATAATTTTAAATCCATTTAATCATTTAAAATATTGATTTGATATTAAATCCACGTGCATCCAAGTTTTATAATGTTTTTTCAAGCCATTTTTAGAAGATACAATGGCTCAATGAATTTTGCTTCCACGAATTTTATGATTTCAAAGATGACATCTTTAAGTATTGAAGAGATTAATTGAAGATAATTATTGTGTATAAATGAGTATGGAAGAATGTTATTCATGGGTACACACTACCTCAATATTGTAACACCTTGACACAAGATTAGAAAAGAACAAAAAAAGATGAATAAAAGGGAGATGCACAAGCTTTTTTATATCTTAAAAGTGCCATAGACCCAAGAATTTTAAGATACAAGAATATCTATGAGGCATGTAATATCTTGGATACTTCATATAAATACTCTATTAAGGTGAGAGAAGTGAAACTCCAAACCCTTAAAATTAATTTTGAGAATTTGAGAACATCAAATTCTAAAGGAGTTGAAGATTATTGCATAAATATAAATGGTTTAGTACATATAATGAGGGTTTATGGAGAGACTATACAAGATAATGTTATAGTAAGAAATATTATATTATATTTAACCTAAATATGGTTGCATATTATGATCACTCTTTATTAGTATAAAGACATAAAAACTATAAATGTTGATAAGTTAGTGGGTTCTATCTTGTCTCATGAGGATAATAAGAGATTATATGTAGGAGATCTACAACATGGTATAGAACAAGCATTTGAAACCAAGGAAGGGGTTTCAAAGAACAAAGATAAAAATAAAAATAAGAATCAATGGAGTTTTAAAAAATTAAATTCAAATAAAAAATCTGAATCGAAATTCACATGTAAGAAAAATAAATACTTGTCATTATTGTAAAAAAATTAGAACACATGACAAAAGATTATAGGACACTAGCAGCTAAGAATCAAGTCAATCAAGAAAGGGAAGATAAGTATTGTCAAGTTAAATATAGTGAGTTTAAATAGGGATCAGATTTTTTTCTCGCATATTTTTATGGAATATAGGAATAAGATATTTTTTTTTCTCTTAATTCATATTACTCAAATCAAGTGACAAGTCATAAATATGATTTTAACAAGTTAGATGATTAATTCAAAAGCCAAGAGCAATTAAGAGATGGAAAGTCCATAAAAATTGAAGGAAATCATAACATGAAAATTACCAAAAGTAAATGTAAGGGTGATATAATTAATCCTAATAGTATTTATCATAATTTTATAGATTATAGTGATGGAAGTAAGGCATACAAGTTTTATAATATTGCTAGTAAATCAACAATTATTTCTAGATATTGTAATTTTTTTAAAAGTGAGGGGTGTGTTTATTATGATCATGTAAATAAATTATTCATAAGTGAATGTGGAATCATATTTAAGTTCATTTTTAGGTATTACAAAGTCCTACATATGTTTTAGTTCAACAAGAAATAATATTAGCTCTTTGTAAGAGTTTAATTATCCATCTACATCAACATCAAGTAACAACAAGTGTTTGTTGAATCCTCATCCATCCAATCAGATGTTGGATAAAAATTATTATATGAATATCATAAGGATAAAAAATTATTAATTTAAATTATTTTATGATAATTATGATGGAAACACTATGTTTGCATTATCATCAGTGACTAGTGAACCTAGAAATTATGCAAAAGCTAGTTAAAATAAAGAATGGGTTGATGCTATGAAATTAGATATGGATTAAATTAAGAGGAATGATACACAAAATTTATTTTATACTTAATTTAATAAATATCATTGGTAAAAATTGGGTCTATAATACCAAATTCAAAAGTGATGGTACAATTGACAAGTTAAAAGTTAGATTTATGGGCAAACTGTCACTCAAGCATTTTCAATTTGTAAAGAATTTTTTTAAATATGTAATAGGTAATTATAATAATATTATTAATTTTATATAAATAATTTGTTTATGTCTCATTAGATACACATATTCATATTGGGGAGGATCTCTTGATGACAAGAAATCAACTTCGAGTTATTGCTTCACATTAGGAAGTGGGTTGGTTTCTTGGTCTTCAAAGAAATAGGCTATAGTTGTATTATCCTAAATTAAAGTTAAATATACAACCCTTAAATTATAATTCACACAATTTTTATGTTTGAAAAGACTCTTGGCTGATTTTAGAGAGGCTCAACTTGAGTCAATGTAGATTTTTTGTGATAACAAAGGGGCAATACAATTGTTCAAAAATATAATTTTTCATGCTAGAACCAAGCACATTGAACTCAAACATAATTTTTCAAAGATTTGATCAATGATAAAATATTTTTCATTGATTATGTGAAAATTTAAGATCAATTTGTTTATATTTTCACAAAGTATTGCACAAGCAGATTCATGAAAGACTCAAGAAGATGATAGGAATCTCACCTCTTTGAATCAAAGGAGGGAATATTGAGTATGATGCCAATATGGGTAATTGAGTTATATTTTTAAAATTAATATATTTTAGTTTTTATATGTTTTTTTAAATATTATTCAATTTATTTATGACCTTGATTATTTGTTTGGTCACTTTGGAAAAAATTTCAATGATTTTCTAAAAAATAGTTGGAACTACCAATTAATTGTAGTTCAATGTTTGACTACTTATTTGAATCTAAAACATTATCCACACATTAATAAAGAGGTAGAACATGGTTTTCTTATTATATAACTTAAATTTAATTTAATTTGATTTTTTTTAATTAGTTGGGTCACGTAGGTTGATTAGGATGACTTTCTTAGTGCATGTTTGACTTTACTATTAAAGAGGCTTTTGACATGATGTCTAAATATTTATAGTAAGTTAAAATTAATTTATTTAATATATTTTAAGTTGTCTTAGTATATTTTCAGTTCACTTAGTGGTCTATGAATTATTTATTATATTTTTTACTTTTAAACTTTACTTACATTGCAAATTACCTTGTAATAAGTTTATTTTAACTTTCTTTATTAATAATAATTACACACAATAGAAGTATGGTGCATTAATTAGAATTGAAAAGTTTTTTTTGTTTTATCTCTTATTTTTATGTATATTTATATTAATTTAGATGAAAAATCATATATTTTCAAGTTTGAAGTTACCAAGTACACATTTTTTCAACAATTTCACTCATAATACAACTAGTTTGATAGTTAGTAATTATGTGCTAGTTTTATTGATACATAGCTTCAATATTAGAGTGAGAAAATATGATTTTAACACCATAAAATCATTTAAAATGTTCATTATTGATAAATTAGTATATATCTACCAAATATATAAATCAATCTCTCATCTCATGCCAATTTCACTATGCATTAAGCTCCCCACCACCTCTCAAGAATTCTCCAAGGAATTTAAAATTAATAAAATTAAAACTACTGAATACTCTCATCCATTCTCCACCATTGATTAAGATCCACCATAGATCAATCACAACCATCCATTAATCTATTTGGATCCTATAAATAGATCTACACCCACATGCAAAAGCACATATAGAAGAAAATAAGAGGAAAAATAATAGAGAGAGAGAGAGAGAGAGAGAGAGAGAGAGAGAGAGAGAGAGAGAGAGAGAGAGAGAGAGAGAGAGAGAGAGAGAGCAATATGAAATAGTGGCATCACCTTACAAGAAATTGTGTCATCCATAGCCATAGTGATGTCCAATTTTGAGTCAATAAAGCAATCATACATCAAGAGATAAATCATCCACTCATATTCAAATTTGGAGCATATCTACAACAATAAGGGGGAGGTCTTCAAGAGTGAATTTAAGGTAAAAATTTTGATTTTTTTTAATTTATTTACCTCTTATTTTGATTTCCTTTTTATTTTGCTTAATCTAAGGTAGTTTTTCATAATTTAATGAAAATCTTTTATTGTTATTATTCTTGGTTTCTATCTTATACCCATAATTTAACACATATACATTAGCAACCAATTCATAACCAATGAGTGTAGTGATGTCATCAACCACCATTATTGAAAAATTGGGTGTTATATTGCTGACACTATAGGTATTATATGGTAGAGTTAAAGATAAGTTAGATATTTAGATTTGACATATGAGTACTATATTTGATACATAATATACTAACCTTAGTGCAAGTCTAGATGAACAACCCTTAATGATTATTTTATGATCTATTGATCGAGATCCTCCTATATCAATTACCCATCATTGAAGAGAAATGATCCCCATTACATGAAATTTTATTAAAAGATGTGAAAATAATTTGGCAGCCTGCACTTTTGTAAACCATGTTCTCTGATAAATAACTTGACCTACTTTGATCATCTAGAAAATATGGATCTCTTATTGACATATTTTTTTGACCCTAGTGTTAATGAATTGATCCAAATCTAATCAAATATTGCATTCTATATTGGTTTTTGTTTGTTGAAGAGTCTTTCTTGAATTAGAAGTATCCAAAAAAGATGGAAAGTAATGAGGAAAGATCTCTAAATTGAAGACTTGATTCAAACCAAAGTAAAAAGTAAGATTAAGCTTGAAAGAGTTCTTACCTATTTTCTTGGTGATGGTGTAGGCATATACTAAAGTGATTGAAGCTTGAGGTAAGATATTTCTAGTCATTCCTTCTATAAATGCATCTAGTTTTGATCACAAACCTGGATGGTGTGTAGTTTCTAATGTTTATCATAGCATTGTGTCTGCCTAGCATTAACTTATTACATAATTATATACACTTGTTACTAAGTGTGTTTAATGTGCTCAATGAATTTGAAAAAATTGTAAATTTCCCTTTGAGATAAAGGATTTATTGTTGATGGTGGAATAGGATATGTTACTTCAATGGGTGCCATAGGTTGGAAATGTCTATTGTATTTATGTTAAATTTAATGTGTTATTTTATCCTAAGTGTGTTACTTCATTGAATTATAGACTCTAATAAGATACAATATCATTCTATTTACCACTTATGTATGTCCATCAATTTATGGATGTAATGCAGTAGACTGGTTAAAATTTGTGTCTAGCATAGACCAAAGCACTTTCCAAAGTAATTTCAAGAACATTGTGTATTTATCAAATAATATAGTTTCTATGATTCTAAAGTGGATCTAGACATGCTTAAATTATAACTGATCTATTTTCATAATTGAGATTGCTTTCTTAAAAGGTATTAAAATTCCCATCTTTAATAATATATCAACTAATACATAAACATAATCATAACTATGTTTGGTATTATGGTATCCTAAGAAAGAGTCCATAGAAATATATTTTCATAATATCATTAGAATTAGAAGATGTGTGTACTTTTACATCCTGATTCCTCACTAAGCAAACTTACTTGATTATTGTGGATACTTATAAGTTGGTAATCTGATTTGATTATTATTAACTAAGATGTAAAGTCATATGTTATTATGGGATAGATGTATGTTGATTTGATTTTATGATTGCATTGTTATGAGTTAGTTGTATTGTATAGTATTTACATTGTGATCATGTTGATTTATTATTTCAATAGTATTTTATGTTATATATGTCACAATGTTATGGACTAACTACCTTATTATTGTGATTTTAATGCAAGAGAGATTCATCCCTCAGAACATGATGGATAGAGAGCATCATCAAATAGGGTGACGTAGATGGAGGTGTTGAGAGATGATAGAAGAATGGTTAGAACCCTACACACACCACATTAGATATTACATATTATATACATTATTTGAATTATTAATATTAGTATATTCTTTATGTTATCTACATTTAGATAATCGTTTATGCATGATTAGTTATGTTTTACCTTAGTTTAATGATTATGTGGAATTAAGCATGCGTGATTGCATTGTGGATATTATGTATAGGTGTAACTATAAAATATTGTAGTATGATTATGTTATATTATTATAGTCATAATTATAAATGTTTATGGTAATGTAAATATGTGTGAATAACATAGTAATAACACAATAATTATGTTGGTGATTAGTTTGATAGATAGACTAAAAGAATATAACTAACTCTATATTAGTCATAGTATCCTTAAGTCATGATAATTATTTACTTATACTGATTTAGTAGCAAATGAAGTAGTTTTTTTATAATTACAAATTACATTATATTGTGTTAAAATTAATAAATTATATTGTAATGGATTTTTTTATAAAAATTAAATAAAATGTACTAGGCAAGAATTGAGTTAATTATTATTAAGTTAGAAAAATATATAAATGAGGAAAAAATGATAAAACAAAAGTTAGAGCTAAAAAGGGGTCATCCAATGAAGAAAAAAGGAATATGGTGACTTAGAAGTTTTAGGAAAATAGAAAAAAAAAGCCAAAAAGAAAATCATGAAAGAAAAAAGAAATAAAGGAGAGGCATAGGAAGGAGAGAATAAGAAGAGAAGAGAAGAAGAAATTGGGGAAGGAAAAAGGAAAAGGCAGTATTGATAGTGAAGGTAGGAAGTTTGATAGATCATACTACTTTAGCTTGGACGTAAATATCAACTAGGATTATATTGTGTTAAAATTAATAAATTATATTGTAATGGATTTTTTTATAAACATGAAATAAAATGTACTAGGCAAGAATTGAGTTAATTATTATTAAGTTAGAAAAATATATAAATGAGGAAAAAATGATAAAACAAAAGTTAGAGTTAAAAAGGGGTCATCCAATGAAGGAAAAAGGAATATGGTGACTTAGAAGTTTTAGGAAAATAGAAAAAAAAAATCCAAAAAGAAAATCATGAAAGATAAAAGAAATAAAGGAGGAGGCACAGGAAGGAGAGAATAAGAAGAGAAGAGAAGAAGAAATTGGGGAAGGAAAAAGGAAAAGGCAGTGTTGATAGTGAAGGTAGGAAGTTTGATAGATCATACTACTTTAGCTTGGATGTAAATATCAACTAGGTGGTGCCTTTATTTTCTTATGTAACATAATATTATGATTTCCTCCTAGCCATTATATTCTGATGCCACCTAGTTATGTTCAATTCTCCTATCCACTATATTTTGATGCATGACTATAAATATATATTAGGGAGGGATGTTAACTGGCTATGGTGTGTCAATTCCTCTATTGTATATCTCTTTTTATTCACTGGATTTTTCTATTTCCTTTGTCATTTCCCATGGGAAAACTAATAGGTCTTAGAGTTGTTGAGTTTATTTAAAATATGTAACATAACAATTTGTTTTTTACTTTTATTAATTTTTCATATTATAATAGTTCCACAAAATATTATAATGGCAATGGAATCAAACTTAAATGGGGAAGCTACCATTATCTGGATGGTTTGTATTAAACTCAAACTCTATGCTAAATATATATATATATATATATATATATATATATATATATATATATATATATATATATATATATATATATATAAGAGGATAACATATATATATCAAATATGTTACATTAAAATATCCAGATTCTAATAGATTTTAAAATAGATTCTAATTATTATCCAAATCTAATAGTTATGTTATTAGAATCTAAAATATGAGAAAATTATATATATTATCTCATATTATAATATGTTATATATAGATTATAATATTCTAAATATTCTATGTTATTTTGAATACCGATATAGATGCTAATATTCTAATATTATATATTCTAAATTATTATTATCTAGCTAATATACGATATATATTAGATATAAAAATCTAGAGTCTAACTATTAATATCAGATATTCATATGTTTGACAAACTAAATGTATGCATTTTGATTATTCATGTGTTTAGCATGTTTTATGCCTGCTAGTAGGAAGTAATTTGTATGAGTATGTTGGTTATATTCATATTAACCAAATCTCATATTGAAGGTAATAAGTAGTGAGACAGACTTCACTAGCTTACTATTATCACTAATGCTAGATGAAGGTAATTTGATCAAGTACTATGTATGAAATTGACTGATCCTAGAGATTAATAACTATGGAAAATTTTGGCAAAAGTAATTTTAGTTAGAAATTATAATTTCATATGTATGATTTACATGTTTGTGTGATATCATGTTAGAATAGATTTTTTTATGGTACACTTCATGTTATTATAAATCATATAGAACACAGGTACTAGTTTGTCTCTCTAGATTCTTGTACCATCACTATCTACTCATTTATGAAGGGAGTGTCATTATCTGATGAGGGAATATGCATAAGATCGATAGTCTATGGTTAGTGTGTAAAAGTGATCAAATGATGCTCTCCCTCCCCATAGCAGTACTTCTTTGAAGACAACACTTAAGATTGCCATAGATACTAGAGTTTAGGGAACTCATGCTCTATGGATCCTTATATCTTGTATCTTGTACATTATATTTGATTTATTATTATTGAGACATTATTTATGATGATATGTAAATATTTACTTATCTATAAATTAAAAGTAGTGGTTGTATCATTATACCAACCATGGCTATATATTTGTAATTACTTTCTACATTCAGATATGTTTTGTTTTATATGATGTTAGTGATCAGTAATAGGTAGTTGTTACATGCTTATTTTATAATTAAGATACTTAAGTTTTTTATCTAAATTATAAATTAGGTTCTAATGATGAATTTTAATGAAAAAATACATTGTTTAAATTTTTTTTTTAAATCACATATTTCTAAGTAGATCTTAGTGGGGATGTTACATCTGGTATCAGAGCTATGACTCAAACTCTAGGACTTAATGAGTCTACTAACATTTTCATATCCTTCTATTTAATAGAAATGAAAATGGTGAAATCTATAGTATCTAAAGAGGGTCCTTCAAATGTAAGTGATAGTAACCCTCTATTTGATCCTAACCAATTTTCCATTAAGCAAGTAGTAAAGTTAGATCATATTCTCACAGCCATGAATGAAACTAGGGATCAAATTTCAACCATGGAGTAGAAATTTCATGGCCATGAAGAGGAATAACACCAAGATGTACCTAAAGAGCATACTATTGAGTAGGAAAACCCTCAGGATGTAAGAGCTCATTTAGCTACAAAGTTGGCTAGAGATATGAAAAAGATGAATCCACCTAAGTTAAATGAAACTATTTTGGGTGACAAAGCTAAAGCATGATTGATTGAGATGGAAAAGCATTTAAAAATTCAAAATTACTCTATAGTCACTAAAGCAATTTGGGGAGCTTACCAATTAGCTAGTGAAGCAGCTATGTGGTGGGCCAACAAGAAGTTGGAAATGAATCTTAACTCAACCATCACTACATGGGAGTAGTTTGTGACTTTGCTCAAATCATGATGGCTTCCATAATTACACTTTGGCTAGATGCTCATAGATTTATAGAATTTGAATTTGGGAGACCTATCATTGAATGAGTACTAGAATCAGTTCACTAAACTACTAAAGTATGTACCTTGGTATCAGGTAGATGAGAGGTTCAAAATCAAGAATTTTATCATGGGATTAAAACCCCATATTGGTGAAGAGGTGAACATTCATTGACCTTATACCACGGACCAAGTATTTAAAAAGATATTCAAATAAGAACAAAAGTTGAAATCTATTACATAGGCTAGGGACAAGTTTAAAAAAAAGTTTAGAAGTTCTTAACCAACTTTCAAAAATAATAACTAGAAGTAAAGGAATGGAAACTCCAGGAGTCAGTTCAAAAATTATAATGCTGAATTCAATAATGGCTTAGACAATAAGAAATTAGGTAATGGTTTCAAAGGAAACCAATAGTCTGACAAGAAAGGACCACCTGAAGGTTGTTTCATTTGTGGATGTGATCATTATGCTCATTAGTGTGCCTAGGATAAGTCAAAGAACAAATATTTTACTCCTTAGCAGGGAATTTTCAATAGCATATTCATGTGGTAGTTGATAATCAGTAATCTAGATTCTAAACTTCATCCATAAAACTATCAGGTATTTTGTATGAACATCTAGTTTCTATTTTGATAGATACAAGAGATACTGAATGTATAATATCTCCTAAAATGCTTAGTAAGTTATCTAAAAGAGATGGAGTAATGGAAAATGCATGGTTAGTATAATATGGGAATGATTTAAAAGTCAAAAGTGGTAAGTGTTTAATCAAAGATGATATTATGTTACTTAAATTCATAATAGTAGTGGATATATATGTAGCACCACTAGGGTCATATGATTTGATCCTAAAATTTAACTGTCTTGCAAAACATAAGGCCAAGGTTGATTGCTACCTAAAGAATATTGAGTGTCTAGATAATTTTAGAAATTAGACACAAATTTAAGGTGAGAAGAGAGATTTGAGGCTTAGGTAGATTTTTGCAATGAAATTCAAGAAGGTTTAAGGAAAAGGGTGTTAAGCATTTATTTTCAAGATAAAGGAAATACAGGAATATAAGGAAACAACCCTTAAATATTTTTTGTTCTTTAAGAATTTCCATGATGTGTTTTTGTAAGAATTATGAGGATTACTTCCTAAATGTGAATTTGATTTATTTATCGATACCATACCTAGATTGAAGCCTCAATTTAAAGCACCATACAAGATGACAACCATTGAATTGGTTGAATTTAAGGCTCAACTCCAAGAATTTTTGTCAAAGGGGTTGATTAGGCCAAGTGTGTCACTATGGGGTATACTTGTTATCTTTATCAAGAATAAGGATGGTACTCTTTGGCTTTGCATAGATTATAGAATGTTGAACAAGGCAACCGTTTCATGTAAATTTTCACTTTAAGTTCTAAGGAAGAGAGAAAAAAAATCAATACAGGTGTGGTTAAAAACTTATTTGTTTGTGTGTGCATTGAATCAAAAGATTGTGAAGAGCTCTTCTTTGGCTTGGGAGGAAGACCTACAAATAAGAAAGCACTAAAGCACACTTGTTTGTTAGACAGATAGTTGGGTAGATTGCCTAGTGATAACTAGATCCTAAAAGTCAAGGCTTCTTTAGGGGTTGTAAACCTACACATTTTAAATAATTAAGTTCATAAAACTAGAAAGAAGGTACTTTCATCAATAATCAAAAGGTACTGAAATTGAACACAAGAATGTTTGATCTATAAAATAGATTATAAATGATCAAATTAGTGATAAACTAATTAATACTAGTGCTAAGGGGTTGGGGTATGCTTCAAAAAATTTGAAAGGGGTATATGAATGGTTAGAACATAGAAAATCAAGCTTGATTTAGGTTAGGTGGGTGAAAATAGTTTGTTATATTTCACTACCATAGTGATCACCAGTTGTTAAGGTGACCATCGATGGTTAAGGTGATAGTTGATGGTCAAGCTAACCATCAATAGTTGAGCAGACCATTAGCATTTGAGTCAACCATTGATGGTTACTATGTAAGTTTTGGGTTAGTGAACTATTGAATAACAAGATCTAGTAGATAGATTTTGGGAGATGGGTAAGGGCTAGGTTGATTGTGAAATGGAAATAAAGTATGTGAATATTGATAAGTACTTGGCTTACCAAAATTCAGTTGGGTGAGTGGTTTAATTAGTTAGCCTATTGGTAGAATCTAACTTGATTTCAAAAGAGTAACAGTACTTGAGGGCTTGGTTGAGAGGAGATGATGAGTCAGCTCTCAATAAGATTGTTGAAAATGCTTGATAATGTTGATGATATTGATTAACCTATAAAAAAGTAATGAATCTCTAAGCTCCTGATAATTATTCCAGATGCATTTGACCTCCAATTCTCTCTCTCTTATAAGCATAAGCAAGAGGTGGAAGTGAAGGTGTAACTAGGCCATCTAAATATAAATTATCCATGTAAAGGCTTGCAACAAGATTTAAATGAGTTATATTTAGAAGAGGTCGATGAAACTAATTAAGGAGGTAGATCCTAACTATCGATGATCAGGTGTCCCTAGGGTTGATTATTGACAATCACCCTGATCATCGATAGTCAGGTTCTAGAGGAAAAGGGTCTTAAAAGCTAAGTTGAGTTAGTTTCGTGATCTAAGTTTGGATGGGTTTGGTTAGGTTTGATTGGTATAGACTAGTCCCAAGGGGGTCCTAAGTAGGTCCAAGGGGATTTTCAATATTTATAAATCTAAGTGTGTAGATTTTTGGTATCTATATTTTACCCTTTTTTATTTTACATCTTACGTGAATGAGTTGCAAAACAAAAATGGAGTATGGTTCAAGGTTTGGTTACCTTGAGAGTAGGATGAGGTGTTCCCCCTCAAACCAAGAGTCGATGAGTTAAAACTAAAATCAGGTCAAGATTTGATAAATGGTAGTTGGTAATGAAATTGGGTGAATGATAGGTTTGGCACTTGAGATAAAAACTTGCACACCAAGTGTGACAAAAAGGTGTGATAGCCAAGATCGTGCATAGAATAGGTTGCCAATGTTGGTAAAAATAAGGGTCAATCCTAAGAAAGGCAACTGACAAGTGAGTTGCATGATTGCTTGTAGGCATGGTAACTAGGAACACTTGTAAATGTAAGTCTATTAAGCAATTTTTTTGTTTCAATAGGTATCCAAGGTAGGAAGTGCTCCCAATGAAAACACAAATGGTTTAAGTGTCATAGGTATTTGAGGTAGGAAGTGCTCCCAATGAAAAAACAAATGGTTTAAGTGTCATGGGTATTTGAGGTAGGAAGTGCTCCCAATGAGACACAAGTGGGTCATTATGTGTGAGGTGGCACAAAATTTAAAAAGGGTCAACATGGAAATGTTGTTATTATGGTCAAAAGATGAGATAAAAAGTGTCATAAATGACACACTATATGGGCCAAAATAGGCCAATAGCAAGGTGACAAGGTGGTTGGGTTGGTGGGAAAAGGGCATCTCTAAAAGTGGGCAAGACTTGGTTTAAGTGTGTTTAGAAATTATAGTTTGAGGTAAAAAGTGGAAATTGGGGCCTCATGACCATCGATGGTCAAGGTCCTAAAAGGTGATCATTGATGGTCACCCTAACTATCGATGGTCAAGGGAAACCCTAAAAATCTACTAGGTAAAAAGTGAAAAGAAAAAGTTACTTTGAATCACTGTTACTTTCTTGCTTAGTTAACGAGGCAGTAGGGATTTTGGCATTTAGCTAAGAGGGTGAGTATTGAGTTGGTGCTTGATCATTGGTGGAATGCATGTGGGTTGATTTCATGGGCCTGAGATGTAGGGAATGCATGGACATGGTCAGGTAGTTTTTTGTGGGATTTGATCATGGAAAAGTTCAAGGAATGAGGTAGGTGATGTATTCCATGTGGTAGTTAGGTGTGATTTATGTAATCAAATTGGGTTGAAGAGGTCAATATTTGTGCTAAGAATGTTTTGTATGGGTTGTAATTCCCTAGGCATGGTTTTGGGGTTTGTGGGTAAAATTATGGGTAAAGTCAGAGTTTGATAGTTGAGGGAGGTGATGTGAGTGGGGTAGGTAAGAGACTAATTTTTTAGGTTGTCATTTGTAGGTTTGAGATGGTTGTTATTTTTGGATATGGTTTGGGTGTTTTGGCCATAAATTCCCATAATGACATTCAATAGTTAGGTATGGCCACTGATGATTAACACCCTATGAATATGGGTCTATGACCGTCAGTGGTTGAGTGGGATGGGTAAGGGTATGGTAAGGGTTATGGTAAGTTTGTAGGGTAATGGGATAGGGTTAAACCAATGGTGATTATGACCCCTATTTAAAAATAGAAAGGACATAGATGCAAAGCATTAAGAGGCTCAGGTTCTAGTTTACCCTCGAGAGAGGATAAATGAAAAAGCTCATGATCCATACTTATGAGTTATGATGTAGGGTCCAATCTAATTGAAATCAAATTTCCCCTTTTTCTTTTTTCCATATTGGTTACATGTTGACTTTCCTTGAGAATAAGATATCCAATATTAAATTCTCATAGTTTCAAGTGTTTATTGTAGGCACACTTGATTCATTCTTGATAGACACAAAGATGGGAAAGGGTTGTCAAATGACACTTACCAATTATCTCAAGTTGAGCTAAATGTTCTTGACAGTAATCATCATTTGAAATAAGGTCATGTAAATATATGCAAAAAGAAAGTATTTGGACTTAAAGAGGCAATACAGCCTCAGCTCTAAACACAAGAGAAAAAGGGGTAGCACCTGTAGGGGTTTGGATACTATTATGATATGTCTACAAGGTGAAAGGGATGTGCAAGTGCCAATATTGACCTAAGGCATTGAATATTTTGGTAAGCATGTTGTTAAGGGTTTTGTTAGAAGCCTTTGCTTGTCCATTTAATTATGGGAAATAAGCTAATGAGAAGCTTATCTTGATACTAAATACATCACAAAGACCTTGAACTTGTTTATTTTTAAGGATTTTCCATTGTTGGGGATGATCTTATGGGGAACACCAAAATGGTAGATGATGTGATGGGTGACAAATTCGATGATCTTTTTGGCTTTTATCAAGACAAGAGGGATAGCCTCCACCCCTTTGGTTAAATATTCTATCATGGTGATGATAGAGTGATGTCACAATGAAGAGTGGGGGTTAATTTCACCAATAAGGTCGAGACCCCATTATGAAAAAGGCCAAAAATTGGTGGAGACGTGAAGACTATGGCTAGGTGCATGATGTAAATTAGCATGTTATTGACACTTGACACACTTTTTCACATAATCACAGTAGTCTTGGTTAAGAGTAGGCCAATAATAGCCTAGGTGGAGGATGTGTTTAGCCACAGTGAGTCCACTAAAATGACCCCCATAGATACCATAATGCATTTCCTTAATAGCATGAGACGATTCTGGACCATAGAGGCAACATAATAGGAGGCCATCAAAACCATGTTTATAGAGGATGCCTCCTATAATGTTATAATGGGAGGTGCTTTGAATAAATGTTTGATGGGCATTCTTAGAGAGGTCAGAGGGAACTATACCAAGGTTTAGGTAGTCAAAGGTTTGTTGATACCAAAGGTCAGACTGGATCTCCTCCACACTAAAAATGGTTAGAGTGACTGACTTGACGTATGAAGGTTTAGTGAGGTGATGGATAATGATTGATAATTTAGAGTTTAAGGGTGTTGATGGGATCTAGGAAGCAAAATAAGACATGGTGTCACCAAACTTGTTGGTAGATCATGGAGTGGTTTAAATATGGTAATGTTTAAATGATGTCAAGAGTTTCATGACTAATTGTTTATATAGTTGCAAAATCTCATTCTTACATTGGTAAATTTCATTGACTTAATTGACCACAAGTTGGGAGTCATAAAAGATGTTTATTGTTCTGACTCCCAAGGCTAGCACAATTTAGAGACCTATTACTAGGTATTCATATTTGGTGACATTTTTGGTACATTCAAATTCAAGTTTAAAAGATAAAGGAAGTGGTTCACCAATCACCAACAAGGGGGATAAGGATGATACTAGATCCTCTACCATGCTAACATTTGGAACCATCAAATAATATGGTTACATGATTGGTGAAGTCTACTTGGGATAGGTTTGTGATGGACTCGTCTAGAAATTTGAGAGGAGGAGGTTGGTTTCTCAATAGGGGTATATCAATGGTTAGCAATGGATTTCCATTTAATTGAATTTTTTTGTAGGAACTCAAGGTCAAACTCAGCTAAAAGCATGATTCACTTGGTCATACATTAGTTTTGGTATGGCTGAGAGTGCATATACTTGAGTGGTTCAATATTGGTTATGATGAAAGTTTTGTGGTTAAGAAGGTAGTGGTGAAGCTTGGTGGCCACAAAGATTAGGGCCAGACATAGTTTCTTGATATGTGTATACTAAGTTTCATAGTCTACAAAGGTATAGATTATGTAATAGATGGCTTTCTCTTTTTGTTGTTTGTCTTGATGAACAAGCATTGCCCCTAAGGAGTGGTTATTAGCAGAGATATAAAGGTAGAAAGGTTGGTAATCTTTAGGGGGCATGAGGATAGGTGGAGATAGAAGGTACTCTTTGAGTGAATCAAAGGCCTTTGACAATTGACATTCCACTTAAAAGAGATATCCTTTTTCAAGAGGTGATGGAAGGGTTGACGTCAATATGAGAGTTGAGAAATGAAGTGGTGAATGGATTGGAGCTTTCCTTGTAAACTATGGAGTTACTTAATATTGGTCAGAGATAGCATCTCAAGGATGGCTTTGATCTTGGCTAGATCAACCTTGATTATTTGAAGGGAAAGGATGAAGCCAAGGAGTTTGCCTAATAAGACCCCAAA
This sequence comes from Torreya grandis, assembly GCA_037957365.1. Lineage (NCBI taxonomy): Eukaryota > Viridiplantae > Streptophyta > Pinopsida > Cupressales > Taxaceae > Torreya > Torreya grandis. The sequence continues at coordinate 3,867,937 of JARHVA010000780.1, read as the reverse complement.
AATACATTTTTTGGGGATTGAGGTAGACATAGTAATGGATAAGTCTCTCAAAGATAATCTTGAGAATAGCTAAGTGGTCCTTGTAAAGTTTGGATTTCTCAAGGAGGTCATCCACGTAGTCCTTGATGATTGTGTGGATAAGATCATGGAAGACGTAGGTCATAACACATTGGTAGGTTCCACTAGCATTCCTAAGATTGAAGGGCATGACCCTATAACAAAAATTCCCGATAGGGTGATAAAGGTAGTTTTGTGTTTATCTTCAGGGGAAATCAAAATTTGATTATAACCCAAGAATCCATTCATGAGAGATAACATATCATGGCCCACTATAAGATCAATAAGTTGGTCAATACTAGGTAGAGGAAAGTCATCATTTGGGTAGGTGAGGTTGAGGTCATGAAATTCCACACAGATATATAGTCCCCCCTATGGCTTTAGTGATAGGCATGATGTTTGAAACCCACTGGGGATAATCAATGGGTTGAATGAAGTTGACAAAGAGGAGGAATTAAAGCTCTTCTTTGATAAGAATGGATATGTGAGGATGCATTCATCAAAGTTTCTATTTTATAGGCTTGGCATCACGATTGGTTACAATTTTATGGGTGGAAATGGCCTAGTCAATACCAAGCATGTCATGACTAGGTTAATACAATGTTGCAGTCCTGGAGGAAAGTAGAGAATTCCTAAAGTTTCTTAAGGGTGAGAGAGTGACCCAATTTTATAATATGAATGTTTCCCAAAGTTCCTATGTCAATATTCATAGTGGATTCATTTAACATGGTTGAGGTCTCTAGAGGTAATGGTTTATGGATGGAAGAATTAGGTACACCAAAGTAAGTGAGAATAAAATCATCATCCTAGCACTAGATAGTGTTAATGGTAGGAGAATTTTATCCCACCAGTTTAAGATGGATCAAAGGGATGGATATAGGTTCCCCTTCCTTTTTATAAGTCAAGGGGATGAGGGTAATCATGTTGAAAAAAAAATTAGGTGGATGATATCCTTATCCTCACACTTGGGTGGAGGGTGTGTTGGTGAGGAAGGGGTCTCTTCTTCAACAATAGTAGTGGTGGGTTGTTAAGTTTTCTTATTATTGGGTAAAATGAATCCAAGGTCATGCTTCTCATGAGGATTTTGAGTCTCAATCAAGATCAATGTGTGTGTTCTATGCTCATATTGTCCTAAGTCAAATCCTTTCTAGGCACACCTATGGAGGTATACTTTTGTGAAGTTTGGGTTATCCAAGTAAGAGAAGGTAGAGGTGTTTGGTTGAGGTGAAGAGGGTGTGGAAGTAGCATTAAATGGTTTTTCAAATTTCCCATAGATGAATTTGGTTTGATAGCTGGGAGGTCCCAGAGGAATAATGGTTCTAATGTTGAGATCATAACCTAGTTAATGGTTGATTGTCCCTTATTCTTAGGGAGTAAGGAGAGCATAAAGGGTGAGGAGATGGTATTCTCTAAGGGTAAGGCATTGGAAGGTAGGTTATAAAGGATCAATGGTGGGTATCTAGTCTATAAGAATAGATGAACTGGTAGATACCTCTACGGAAGAGGGAGAAATGGCTTTTTTTTCCATGGTTGAGTGCTTCATGGTAGATACTTATGGTGCTTTTATCGAGGGAAGGAAGATGTCATTAGGTTGGTAGGTCATGTTACATACTACAAAATGGCTTGGGTTAGCTTGTATGATGACAACCTGACCTTCATGTTCAAACTTGACACAATGATGGAGGGTATAAGGTATGCAACTCATAGCATAGATCTAAAATCTCCCTAATAGAACATTGTATTAGAATACACCTTTGACCACATAAAAAAGTTCAGGGAGTGTGCAAGGTCATAGACGAATATGGAGGATAATAGTTCCCAAGGTAGTGGTCATAGTGTCATTGAAGGATATGATGATGACTGAAGTTTCAAACATGACATTATCTAGTATTTTGAGTTGGTCATAATCATGGGAAGAGATGATGTTGATGTTGACTCCCCCATCAATCATAACCCATTTGACATGGGTTTGGTTAATGTGGGCAGTAATAAAGAGAGGAGGATCTAGATCCTCAAGGTGGATAGAGGGGATCTTTGATTCCTTAAAAGTACCAAAGGTAGAGAGTTGGAGAGCACTTACAAAGGCCTCTATAGGTCAGGAATATCCTGATCTAACCTCATTAGCTTGCATAGCCTCTATCATGGCTTGACAATGGTGGGGTGAGGTGGATATGATCTCATAGAGGCTCATCTTAGTTAGATTTTGGTGAAGTTGCTTAAGAATGACCCTTTTGATGGATTCAGAGGGGTTAGCCTCAGAGGTGCCTAAGATGGTAACTTTGGGTTTAGCTAAGGATGTAGAGGTTTAGATAGGGTTTGGTTTAGGATGAGTTGGGGGTATATCCACAAAATGGACATTTTGGCCTTCCCTTTATCATTTTTTTGTGATAATGTGACCACATTAATGGTATGATAGAGGGGAAAGGTGTGATAGGGGGTTGGGTATATTCTCTGTCACTCTGAGGTAAGAGTGGAGGATTAGGGATGTGATGGAAAATGGCCATTGGGTGTATTGGTAGAGGATAAAATAGAATTTAATCTAATAAAATACCATCATCATTGTAGATATAATGGATAATGGCCTGGAGAGATTTTTAATTCTCTATCATGCCCAGGTGTCCTATGATAGGAATAGATTTGATGGTCATTAACCAAGCTGGATTCAAACCATGAGGATCAAGAGGTCTGATAGGAGGTAATGTGAAGTAGGAGGTCTACAATAATCTTTGAATAATGGTCATATAGGATTCTTCTAGAGATGGGGAAGGTTTAGAGGTTGTGGTTTTAATTGGAAAGATGGGCATGTTGGTAGCAATAGGTTTGGTGAGAGAGGGTTTGGGTAAGGTGGTGTTTTTGGTCAATGGTTTTGGTTTGGGTATGCTATTTGTTAGGGTATTTGAGGATGATAGTCTAGCTATTGGTAATCTAAGAAGGACCAGTGCATCAAATAGTAGGTGGGCTAGTGAAACCAATAGCAATGGGTGACACATGTTAAACAGAGCTTACCTTTTAAACAAAGTTGAGGGATGGGGCCCCAAGATAGAAGGCAAGGTGGAGGGAGGTAGAATCATAGCCATATGGATCTTTAACAGTTTCACCCCCTTAGTTGGTTTGGATTGAGGTTTGGGTATAATCTTGGACAAGGTTAATTCCACTCTCAAGGATACGTAAACCAAGCATTGTGTAGGGAAGGCACTAAGAGTTTTAGAAGGTTTGTTTGGTGGTGCATTTGTTGGAAAGGTGGCTATTTTGGTTGGCTGAGAAGGAGAGGGGTTGGTAGCAATTTTGATCAATTTAAGAGATGGTGGAAAAATGATGGGTTGGTTGGTAAAAGGCATGCCAGAAGGTTTGATTTTGTTGATGTAAGGAAGCCCTAACTATTTTTAGAAAGTGGTTTGATCCATGTCCAATTTTGTGCCCATACCTAACTTTTGAACGAGTTTGAAAAAAGGTTTATATATTGGTCTAACCTCTCAGGAAGTAGGTGTCAAGGATACACATATGGGATAAAGAGGAGGGCTAGTAGCTTCATCTATTTCTTCAAGCAAAGGTTATAATTTTGGACTGGGTGGTTTCTCCATGAGGGGTGTTTGTGAAGAGGTCACTCCCCTAGGCATGATGTCCATGGTTATGGTTTGTCTTACGATTAGGGGAGGTGGTTGATTGGGAATGGCTATTTATTTTGATAGGTTATTTGAAGGGGTGTTTGATGATTCCAAATCCTCTATGAGTGAAGCTAAGGAAAAAATATCCTCTTTGGTTTGGGTCTTCGAAGGAAGGGAAAGTGACTCCACCACCTAGGTGGGTGAAGTGGGGGAGAAGCAAGTAGGTTGGATGGTAGGTTCCCCACTGATAAGTGTATTTAGGACCATATTGATCATGTGGGCATCATGAGAACATTCAACTTGTGTTTTCATGGTTTTGGTAGGGGCATGGTTGGGAAAAGGCTTCTTAAAGATATCAAGAGCTTGATTTTGAGGGGCATTGGGATTATCTAACACAAGTTCTCCCTTGTCAATAAGGCTCTAAAAAACATTCTTGAAAGTATTACATCAACTGAAATCATGTCCAATTACCTAATTAAAATCACAAAGGTCATTCTCATTATACTAAGTAAGTGCTAAATGAGAAGAATCAAATTGCTAAGGAGGTTTGATGGGGGGAAGTTGTATGAGGTTAGCTTTTAGTAGTTTCTCCAGAACTAAGGCATAAGATTCTCCAAGTGGAGTGAACTATTTATGGTTGATTCAATTTCGGGTCTTTATGTTTTGTTTGAAGGTAATGGGAGGATTTTTCTAATTGACATTATGTGGAGGGGTAGTTTTAAGGAAAACTACATTCATAGTTCCCTTACTTTTGGTTTCAATGTTGGCTTGGTTGCCTGGTTTAGAGGAAGAGGTTTCATTGGTTTTGAAGGTAGATTTTTTATTTCATAACTTCAATTTTCCCTTGTCTGTGGCCCAAATTTCTAGCTTATGCACCATGGTAAAATCTTCATCAAAAGTTTTGAATATTTGGACATGCAGTGTATAAGATATATGTTTAGTGTAGGCTCAATAAAAAAGCTCTATGAGTTCAGGTTGAGGCAAGGAAAATGAAAGTTGATTAATCAAGATTCTTCAATGGGTGATAAAATGGGAAATGGACTTATTTTTGAATTGTCTGATAGAATAGAGATCAGTGATAGAGACCTTCTTGGAAATGTTAATAGAAAAGTGATCCAAGAAGACCTGAGCTAGTTGGATGAAATAAAAGATTGAATGTCTGGTAATGGAACTATACCAGTCAAGTGTTGGGCTATATAAATACATGGGGAAGGTTTGAAGGAGAAGGGAATCATCATAAGAAATCATGTAACATGTGTGTCTAAAATCCCTAAGGTGTTGTTGGGGGTCTTCCTTGCTTTGTAATTTGGTAAATTTTAGAATCTCCCATTGAGGAGGGTAATGCCTGATAGGGACAGAGGGATGGATATGTTTGTTACAAATTTGATCATAGGATAGGATGTTATGAGCCCCTAAAATAGATGACTCAAGGTTTTGTCATCTTGTCTATTTGAATATTCATTAGGTTGGTTTGAGGTGTTGGACCAAGAGGGTTGTAAGGTGGACATTGTGGTTGAGATTGGGTAACATATTGGTAATTGTTTGGTGGTTGATATGTTTTCACATTTTAAAATGTGGATGTTAAAGGTTAATAAGGTGGTATGTAAGGATAGGTGGATGATGGTGGTAGAGTAGTGGGTACATACCCTTATGGGTTATGGATGTATCCTAGATTGGGTGTAACAGGTACCTATTGAGGAGTCTTTGTGGATTGGGCATGAATGGTATGTAGGTTGGTAATGAAAGGAGAAGTAGTGACCTTCATCTTATTATGTGGTGAAGTATAAGGGATAGATATCCCTAAGCTTGGTATAGGGGTATTTACTGAAGGGTTGGGGTTCAGAGAAAGAAGGTGGGTAGTATTGGTGGTAGGTTCTCTAACGATAATTAGAGAATGATGGGTTAATGGTAGAGTTGTTCCTAAGGTGGATGAGTCATTGGTAGGGGTGGAAGGTGTAAGGGTAGCAGTTGCTTGGATAGGTTGGTTTTTAGGTGTAGCATCAAAGGAGTTAGTAGATGAAGATGCTTGGGTAGTTTAAGGTTGGGTGGTGACCACAAAAATAGGGATATCCCTCATAAGGTGGGATGGCATGCCATAAAGAGGATCTGGAGGTGGAGTTAGAACTAGGGCATGGTGAGGGGAGGTGTTAAGGTAGTGCTGGATGGCAACTAGATTGTTGTCTAAAAAAGTGGTAAAGTCCATGTCTCCTTAGGAAAATACCTAAGGAAAATTAGGGCTTCCTAATATATGGGGTGAGTCTTCTACCTTGGAGACATACTCTATAGATGAAGAGGTAGAAGAGGTTGATCTGAGTGATGGGTTCTACTCTACTAGATCTCTTCACTGCTAGCAAGTGAGAACCATACAAGAAAGATAGATAATAGGGATAAACTCACCACTCAAATAGTAAGATAAGAAAATGATCAAGGCAATCAAGACACACTATAAAGTACATTAATCCTAGAGGTTAGTTTTAATCTCACTTTTGGCTTATGTCTTAGTTTATGAGAATGTTTGATAGAAGTTGACTTGTAGATCAGGTACTATGGAAGCAGTCTATGGTTGGTTTCAAGTTTTTTATGTACTCAAAAGAATATGTACTAGAATCAATATATGGCTTGGTATTGGGGCCTACCCCCTTACTTCATGGTCCCATAGTGGTAAGAGTGTCAGGTGCTTAGCCAATATATATTGATATCCAAAGTTTATACTCAACCAGAGAGCTGAGTTGGTTCTCCCCTTAGTAATGACCTCCAAGTAGGATTGTCGAGAAAGGTAAGGTGATCATTAGTTGATGAAATCTTAGTTGGGCCTTCTCTCAAATTATTTTGATATTTTTTTGATGAAAGTGGTTTGGCTAGTGTGTGCAACAATAGTGGTGTTATGATAAGATTAATGTGCTTTAATTCAAAGTGAACTAATGTTAAAATCAAGAAATGGATGTAGTTGGTTTTAAGTCCAAAAGAAATTTTAATTATGAGCATAGATAGAAAGAAGAGAATACAAATGCAAATAAAACATGAGTCAAGACTCTAGGTCCCATTGAGCATGCTAGAATGTTTTATGTAAATTTTCACTTTACGTTCTAAGGAAGAGAGAAAATAAACTCAATATGGGTGTGGTTGAAAAACATATTTACTTGTGTGCATGTTGAATCATAAGATTGTGAAGATCTCCTCTTTGGCTTGGGAGGAAGACATGTAGATAAGAAAGCACTAAAGCAAACTCATTTGTTAGATAGATAGTTGGTTGGATTGCCTAGCGATAGATAAATCCTAGAAGTGAGGACTTCCTTAGGGGATGTTAATGCACATGTTTTAAATAATTAAGTTCATAAAACTAAAAAGAAGGTAGTTGCATCAATAATCAAAAGGTATTGAAATTGAACACAAGAATTCTTACTTGATAAAATAAACTAGAAATGATCAAATTAGTGATAAACTAATGAATACTAGTGTTAAGGGGTTGGGGTATGCTTCACAAAATATGAAAGGGGTTTGTGAATGGTTAAAAACATAGAAAATCAAGCTTGATTTAGGTTAGGTGGGTGAAAATAGCTTGTTGGTTTTCACTACCACAGTGACCGTCAATGGTTAAGGTGATCTTTGAGGGTAAGGTGAGTATTGATGGTCAAGCTGACCATTAGTAGTTGAGTAGACCACCAATGGTTGAGTTAACCATTGGTGGTTACTATGTAAGTTCTGGGTTGGTGAATTTTTGAATAATGGGATCCAATAGATGGATTCTGGGAGATGGGTAAGGGCTAGGCTAATTGCAAAATGGAAATAAAGTATGTGAATATTAAAAATGATTACTTGGCTTACTAGAAGTTGACTGGGTGAGTGGTTGAAGTAGTTAGCTTATTGGTGAAATTTATCTTGATTTCAGTAGAGTAACGGTACTTGAGGGCTTGGTTGAGAGGTGACGATGGGTTGACTCTTAATAGGATCACTGATAACACTTGATAATGTTGATGATGTTGATTGACCTACCAAAAAAAATCCTAAATCCCCAAGCTCTTGATAATTATTACAAATGGATTTGACCTCCCAGGCCTCTCTCTCTTATAGGCACAATAAGAGGTGGAAGTAAAGGTGTAACTAGGCCATCTAAATATAAATTATCCATGCAAAGGATTGCAATAAGATTAGATGAATTATATTTAGAAGAGGTTAGTGAAACTTGTATGTTTCTAATTAAATAAGTGGATCTTTACCATTAATGGTCAAGTGTCCCTAAGGATGATCATCGATGGTCAAGTTATAAAGGAAAAGGGTCATGAAGGCCAAGTTGAGTCAATTTGGTGAAACTGAGTTTGAATGGGTTTGGTTAGGTCTGATTGGTGTATATTGGTCCCAAGGGGGTCCTAGGTAGGTCTGGGGGAATTTTTACATTCAAAAATGTAGGTGTGCATATTTTTGGTGTCTACAGCAACTATAAAAAATAGGTATCCAATACCTCATATAGATGATCTTTTTGATCAGATGTGAGGGGAAACATTCTTTTCTAAGATTGATCTTAGAGCAAGATATCATTAGCTGGTGATAATGGATGATGATATTTCAAAGACAACATTTAGAACTCATGATGGGCACTATGAGTTCATAGTGTTACGATTTGGATTAACAAATGCTTCGGCAACATTCATGAATCTTATGAATAGTGTGTTCAAAGATTACCTAGATCATTTTTTTTGGTCTTTATTGATGACATTCTTATATACTCTAAGAATGAATAAGAGCATCTTTAACATTAAGAACTAGTTTTGCAATGGTTGAGGAAGCACAAATTATATGGTAAGTTGTCTAAGTACACATTTTTATAAGAAAGAGTGAAATATCTGGGATATATTATCTATGCAGATGGTATCTTAATAGATTTAGAAAAGATAATATCCATTATGGAGTGCTCAACACTAAAGAATGTGTACGAGGTAAGGAGTTTTATGGGATTAGTGGACTACTACAAGAAGTTTTTTCCAAATTTTTATAGGATAGCTAATCTGATTACTTTTATGTAGCGTAAGAACCAAAGTTTTATCTAGTCAAATAAGTGTGAAGTATATTTTTAGGAATTGAAAAGAATTCTTACTTCAACACTAGTGTTAAGATTTCCTAACTCCAATGGTCAATTTTCGGTGATCACAGATACTCTAAAGATGGATTAGGAGAAGTCCTTGTGCAAGATGGTGTAGTGGTAGTTTATGAATCAAGGAATTTGAAGCCTTATGAATTGAAGTATGCCTCTCATAACTTGAAATTTGTATCAATTTTGGATGCATTGAAATTTTGGAGACATTATCTCTTAGGAAAATCATTTGAGCTCAAGACTGATAACTTAGGACTCAAGTACATCTTCACCCAACTAAATCTGAATGTTCCTCAGAGATGTTGGCTAGAGTTCTTGTCTAATTATTATTTTAATATTGACTATATCAAAGATAAGGAAAATAAATTAGCTAATGCCCTTAGTCATAAAAGGTGCATATCAGTCATGGTTACTATCAGGAGTACTTTTAGGTATCAAGTGATCAAATTAAATTTAGGAGATGAATTTTATGATCAAATCAAGAAATTGTTATCTGAGAGTGCTTAGAATCCTATATATATAGGATTCAAATTAGATAATGATGGTATTTTATGATATAAAGGAAGGATGTATGTGCCAAATCAAGAGAATCCAAGGAGCACAGTGATAAATAAATTGTACAATGCCCCATACTCAGGACATCTAGGAGTAACCAAGCTTATGGTAGAGCTTAGACCACTTTATTTCTATAAGGGAATCAATAAAGATATGGTGGAATTTATGTCATGTTGTCTAGAATGTCAACAAATGAAATATCAACATGTGCATTTGGTTAGATTGTTATATCCACATGACATATCGAAATAGAAGTGGCAAGTGATCAACATGCACTTTGTCCAAGGTTTACCATTGTCATGAAACAAGCATGACATGGTCTTGGTAGTAGTTGATAACTAACCAAGGTGGCTCATTTTATACCAGGCAATTTGATAGATGATGCACCCACTCTTACAAAGAGGTTTATAAAAGAAGTGTATTGGTTGAATGGATTTTCAAAGAAGATCATTTTAAATTGTGATCCAAAGATGACTTCTAAATTTTGGGTAACTCTAAATTCATATTTGGATACTCAACTAAACTTTAGCACTGCATATCACTTAGAGTTTGACATTCAAACTACATGATTCAATCAGGTATTAGAGGATTTTATTCATATGTATTACATGGATCAGAAATACAAGTGAAAATATTACCCTCCATTGATTGAGTTTGCATACAATAACTCATACCAATCAACTTTGAAGATGGCACTTTTTGAAGCACTATATGGAAGAAGGTTTAGGACACCAATTAGTTGGGACAAGTTGAAAGACAATGTAGTCTTTGGACCTAAGATGCTTTCATAAATGGAATATCAAGTCAGATTAATTAGGCAGATATTAGTAGAGGCCAATAATAGGAATAAGATTTATGTTGATCTAAAGAGAACATATAAGTGATTTTCAATAGGTGATAAGTTTTTCTTATGATTTAAGCCATAAAAGAGATTGATTAAATTCATGAAGTTAGTAAAAATTTCATCTATAGATGTAGGACCCTTCAAGGTTTTATAAGTAGTCAATATTGTACTGTGTAGGCTTGTATTACCACCATCCCTATCTCTATTGCATGATGTCTTCCATGTTTTGTATTTTTTAATAATTACCATTTGCATTATATTGTGTTTAAATTAGGAAATTATATTGTAATGGATTTTTTTATAAAAAGAAAATAAAACGTACTAGGCAAGAATTGAGTTCATTATTATTAAGTTAGAAAAATATTTAAATGAGGAAAAATGAATAAAACAAAAGTTAGAGCTAAAAAAAGGGGTCATCTAATGGAGAAAAAGGGAATATGGTGACTTAGAAGTTTTAGGAAATTAGAAAAAAAAAGTCATGAAAGAAAAAAGAAATAAAGGAGGAGGCACAGGAAAGAGAGCATAAGAAGATAATAGAAGAAGAAATTGGGGAAGGGAAGAGGAAAAGGCAGTACTGAGAGTGAAGGGAGGAAGTTTGACATATCATATTACTTCAGTTTGGATGCAAATATCAAGTAAGTGGTGCCTTTATTTTCTTATGTAACATAATATTATGATTTCCTCCAGGCCATTATATTTTGATGCCACCTAGTTATGTTGAATTCTCCTATCCACTATATTTTGATGTGTGCATATAAATATATATTTGGGAGGGATGTTAATTAGCTATGGCGTATTGATTCCTCTATTGTATAGCTCTTTTTATTCACTAGAATTTTATGTTCCCTTCATCATTTCCCATGGGAAAACTAATATGTCATAGATTTGATGAGTTTATTTAGAATCTGTAACATATCAGTTTGATTTTTACTTTTATAAATTTTTCATATTATAATATCTCCACAAAATATTATAATAGCAGTGGGATCAAACTTAGATGGGGAAGTTGCCATTATATGGAAGAAGGTGCAAGACACCAATCAGTTGGGACAAGTTAGAAGACAGGGTAGTCTTTGGACTTGAGATGATTTTAGAATTGAAAGATCAAATCAGATTAATTAGGTAGAGATTAGTTGAGGCCAATGATAGGTAAAAGAGTTATGTTGATCTAAAAAGAATATATAGGTCATTTTTAGTAGGTGATAAAGTGTTCTTGTGGGTTAAGCCATAGAAGAGCTTGATTAAATTTGAGAAGTCAGTAATACTTTCACTAAGATATGTGGGACCCTTTGAGGTTTTAGAAGTGGTCAATCATGTAGTGTATAGGCTTGCACTACCACCATCCCTAGCTCTATTGCATAATGTCTTTCATGTTTCTTATTTTAAAAATTATGTAGTTGATCCTTCACATGTGTTGGATGGGAATGCTTTGTAGTTTTTGGACCCTGAGGTGGTCATGATAGAACTAATCAAAGTAATTGGCACTCATAAATTTCATTTGCGTAATAAGGAGATGTCATAGTGAAAAATATTATGGGACCAATACTCTAAGGATAGTGTAACTTTGGAGGACTATGATGAATTCTATAAGTGATTTCCACATTTATTTACTTGATTTTTCATTTCATACTATGTTATTTATTTCTATTGAAAAATATTTCAATTCAGAACTTATGTTCGAATAAGTGTCATTGGGATGATGACCAGCTTTAGGGGGAAGGATGTTATGTCCTGATTACTCTCTAAGTAAACTTACTTTATTATCCATGGATGTTTATGAGTTGGTAATTTGATTTGATTATTATTAACTAAGTTGTAAAGTCATATGTTGTTATGGGATAAATGTGTGTTGCCTTAATTTCATGATTGCATTATTATGAATTAGTTATATTATATAATCTTTATATTGTGATCATGTTGATTTATTATTTTAGCAGTGTTTTATGTTATATATGTCATGATATTATGAAATAACTACCTTTTTGTCATGAGTTTGACACAGGAAAGATTAACCCCTCAGAACATGATGGAGGGAGAGCATCATCAAAGAAAGTGACATAGATGGAGGTGTTGGAGGATGATAGAGGAATAGCTAGAACCCTAAACATACCACATTAGATAGTACATGTTATATACATTATTTGAATTATTATCATTAGTACATTATTTGTGTCATCTACATTTAAATAATTATTTATGCATGACTAGTTATGTGTTAGATCATTTTAATTCTTATGTGGTACTAATCATGTGTGATTACATTGTGAATGTTATGTATAAGTTTAACTATATAATGTTGCAGTATGATTATGTTATGCAATTATATTATAAATGTTTATGGTAACATAAATCTATGTGAATAGCATAGTAATAACATAGCAATTATGTTGGTGATTGGTTTAATAGATGGATTAAAATAATATAACTAACTCTATATTAGTCATATTATCCTTAAGTCATGATAATTATTTACTTATACTGAGTTAGTAGCAAATGAAGCGATTTTATTATAATTAACAATTGCATTATATTGTGTTAAAATTAGCAAATTATATTGTAAATGATTTTTTTATAAAAAAGAAATGAAATAGACTAGGCAAGAATTGAGTTAATTATTATTAAGTTAGAAAAATATATAAATGAGGAAAAAACAAATAAAACAAAAGTTAGAACTAAAAAAGGGGGGTCATCCAATGGAGAAAAAGGGAAGATGGTGACTTAGAATTTTTAGGAAAATAGTAAAAAAAAGAAAAAGAAAAAGAAAAGAAAATTAAAATCATGAAAGAAAAAAGAAAGAAAGGAGGAGGCGTAGGAAGGAGAGAATAAAAAGAGAAGAGAAGAAGAAATTGGGGAAGGTAAGAGGAAAAGGCAGCATTGAGAATGAAGGGAGGAAGTTTGATAGATCATACTACTTTAGCTTGGACATTGATATTAGGTAGGTGGTGCCTTTACTTTCTTATGTAACATAATATTCTGATTTCCTCCTTGCCATTATATTCTGAGGCCGCCTAGTTATGTTGAATTCTCCTATCCACTATATTTTGATGTGGGCCTAATATATAATAGGGAGGGATGTTAATTGGTTATGGCACATCGATTCCTCTGGTGTATAGATATTTTTATTCACCAAGCTTTTTCGTTCCCTTTGTCATTTCCCATGAGCAAACTAATAGGTTGTAGAGTTGTTGAGTTTATTTAGAATCTATAAGATAACAATTTGCTTTTTAATTTTATAAATTTTGTATATTATAACATCTCCACAAAATATTATAATGGAAACGGGATCAAACTTAAATGGGGAAGCTTCCATTATCTGGATGATCTATATTAGACTCGAACTATATGCTAAATATATGTATATATAACATCTGTATATGAAAAAAGTGGCTAACATACATACATACATACATACATACATACATACATACATATATATATATATATATATATATATATATATATATATATATATATGTTACATTAAAAAATCCAAATTCTAATAGAATCTAAATTAGATTCTAATTATTATTATCTGGATCTAATAGTTTTGTTATTAGAATATAAAATATGAGAAAAATATATATATTATCTTAGATTATAATATGTTTTATATAGATTCTAATATTCTAGATATTCTATGTTATTTCAAATACAAATACATATGCTAATATTCTAAATTATTATTATCTAGCTAATATGTGATAAATATCAGATATGAGAATCTAGAATATAACTATTATTAACTGGACATATGTTTCTGAAATATTAGCTTAGAATCTATGCCAATTGTATTCTATATAACATCTGAGGCCATTATTATTATTCTATTCTATGATAACTGTAGGATAATGGTTATTATAGATGATCTGTACATAATATTATTACATATGTGGATAGATTAACAATATTAATAACATTGAGTTTTAATAATAGTTGAATCTGCAGAATATGAATAGGTTTGGTTATTATAAATTTTGGGGATAGAAATATAAATAGTCACACCCTTCTTGGTAACCTATGTGGCAATATGCAAATAGATATTATATTGATTCTAGCACACAATATATAATCATATAAGATATTTCATAGCTATAGTTAGATGAGACAATTGATCCCCAATATCTATACTATTATATTGGTATACTGTCATGGGTAGATAGCTATAATACATGAGTTTATGAGTATATACTAATCTATAATATCAAATGGCAATCTATAGTACTTATTAATATATTAAAATTTATACTTGGTATATTGTTTTATTCTATGATCTATATGTTTATGTGATCTATTTATACATGGATCAAACTGAGCAAAGGTATCATATCAAGAGGTTGAGATCTTAATATTCTTAAAATTAATACATCACATTAATGGAATAAATATTAGAATAAAAAAATATGGAAATAAAGGATTTTAAATTAGAATATTAGAATAATTGGATGTTATAACTGTAAATATATAACATAGGAATATTAAACGCATTTGCAATGTTTATAGAGGATCACATCATGGTAATGGAATATGGGCTCACCATTATATAATGAATATTTCAATGGATATATTATAATACTATATCTAGTTACCTTATGACTTTCTAATTATACTCATATATGTATATAACATATAAAGGTGTGCCTATATCCATTATAAATAATAATAAGTCATAGATTCCTGAAAGATAGGACACTATCTATATATACATACCAATCTTCTAATATAACAAGGTATTTAAACAAAAGATTTTTTTTTTAGAGAATTATGACTTTCTTTATTATGACTGGATGTTTGATATTGAGTAGTGTGTACATAAATGGACTGTGATATTATTATTTGTCATAAAATGTATTATATTTGTATCTACTTATAAAAATTAGAAATATGCATTATAATATATATTATACTCATATGGTATGAACTGTACTTGTTATCGTTATTTATGTTTATGTGATAAATAATATGGTGGAGATTCATTCATACATTTGATAAACTAAATGTATGTATTTTGATTATTCCTATGTTTAGCATGTTTTATGCTTGTCAATAGGAATAAATATGTATGAATCTATCGGTTATATTCATGTTAACTAAATATCGTATTATTGTTACTAAGTAGTGAGACAGACTTCACTAGCTTACTAGTATCACCAATGTCAGATGAAGGTAATTTAATCAAGTGGTGTGTATGAAATTGATTGATCCTAAAGATCAATAACTATTGAAAACTTTGGCCAGAGTAATGTTAGTTAGACATTGTCATTTCATATGTATAATTTACGTGTTTTTATGATATCATGTTATAATGGACTTCTTTATGGTACACTTCATGTTATTAGAAATCATACAGCATATGGGTACTAGCTTGTCTCTCTGGATTCCTACATCGTCACTATCTACTCATCTATGAAGGGAGGGTATTCTATGATGAAGGATTATGTGAGGGATCGATGGCCTATGGTTAGTGTGAAAAATAACTTGAATGATGATCTTCCTTCCCATATTGGTACTTATTTGGAGACAACACTTGAGAGTGTCATAGATACCAGAGTTTGGGGAACTCATGCTCTATGGAGCCTTGTATCTTATATCTTATACATTGTATTGGATTTATTATTATTGAGACATTATTTTTGATGAGATGTAAATATTTACTTATTTTTACATTGACAACAGTGATTGTATCATTTTACCAGCCATGGCTAGACATTTGTAATTACTTTCTACATTCAGTTATGTTTTGTTTCATATGATGCTAGTGATCAGTAATAGATAGTTATTACATGCTTATTTATAATTAAGATGCTTGGGGTGTTTTATCTGAATGAAAATTTTGATTCTCAAGGTGAATTTTAATGAAATAATATGTTTTTTAATTATATTTTATTTTAAATCACGTATTTCTAAGTATATCCTAGTGGAGATGTTACATGTGGTATCAAAGTTACGGCTCAAACTCTAGGACTTAATGAGTCCACTAATGTTTTTTGTATCCTTCTATTTATTAGTAAGGATAATGATGAAATCTAGAGTATCCAGAGAGGGTCCTTCAAATGTTAATGACAGTAACCCTCCATTTGATCTTAACTAATTTATCATTGAGCAAGCAGTAAATTTAGAGCATATTATTACAGCTATGAATGAAACTAGGAACCAAATTTTAGTGCTAGACTAGGAAATTCATGTCCATGAAGAAGAATAACACTAGGATGTACCTAAAGAGCATCCTATTGAGTAGGAAAACCTTCAAGTTGTGAGAGCTCAGGTAGATGCATAGTTGGATAGAGATATGAAAAAGGTGAATCCACCCAAGTTTGCAAGAACTATTTTGGGTGATGGAGCTGAAACATGGTTGACTGAGATAGAGAAGTATTTAAAATTTAAAACTACTCTGAGGTCACTAAAAAAGTTTGGGGAGCTTACTAGTTAGATGGTGAAGCAACTACATGGTGGGTCAACAATAAGTTGGAAATGAATCTCAACTTGACCACCACTACATGGGAATAGTTTATGACTTTGCTCAAATCACAGTGGATTTCATAGTTATACTTTGACTAGAAGCTAATAGATTTCTAGAATCTAAAGTAGGGAGACCTATCAGTGAATGAGCACTAGGAGTATTTCACTAAAATACTGAAGTATGTACCTCAATATCAGAAAAATGAGAGGTTTGGAATCAATAAGTTCATCATGGGATTAAAACCCTATATTGGTGGAGATATGGATGTTCATAGACCTTCTATCATGGATCACGTCTTTGAAAAGGCATTCAAATAGGAACAAAGTGGAAATATTTTACACAAGCTAGGAACAAGTTTAAGAAAAAATTTGGAAGTTTTAAACCAATTTTCAAAAAGAAATAAAAGTAGATGAGTGGAGACTCTAGGAGTCAATTCAAAAATTAGAATGCCAAATTCAACAATGAATCAGAAAACAAAAAACTAAGAAATGGTTTCAAAGGAAACCAATAGTCTAGCAAGAAAGGACCACTTGGAGGTTGCTTCATTTATGGAGGTGATCATTATGCTCGTGAGTGTACCCAGGATAAGTCAAATAACAAAGGTCCTACTCCTTAGTAGGAAACTTTTCAATAGCATATTCATGTAGCAGTTGATAATCGATAAGCCAAATTTTAAGCTTCACCCATAAAATTGTCAAGTATTTTGTTTGAATGTCAACTTTCCATTTTGATAGACACTGGGGATACTGAATGTTTTATAGATATTAAAATACTTAGTAAGTTATCTATAAGAGTTGGAGTAATGAAAATGCATGGTCAATACAATATGAGAATGATTTGAAGTCAAAGTTGATAAGTGTTTAGTTGAAGCCTAGATTAGGTTGTTTGAATTAATAATAGTAGTGAATCTATATCTACAGTAGCATCACTAGGGTTGTATGATGTGATCCTAGGAGTCAACTGGATTGTGAAACATAAGATCAAGTTTGACTACTACCTAAAGAAGGTTGAGTTTTTGGATGATTTTGGAAATCAAATACAAATTCAAGGTGAGAAGAGAGAGTTGAGGCTTAGGTAGATTTATGCAATGCAACTCAAGAAGGCTCAAGGAAAAGGGTGTCAATCATTTATTGTCAAGATAAATGAAATGGAGGAATCTAAGGAACCATCCCTTGAAGATTATTCATTCCTTAGGAATTTTAATGATGTGTTTCCAGATGAATTGCCAAGATTAACTCCTAAACGTGAATTTGATTTCTCTATCAATATCATATCTAAATTAGAACCTCAGTCTAAGGAACCATACAAAATGACAACCACTAAATTGGTTGAATTGAAGGCTCAAATCTAAAAATTATTATCAAATGGGTTGATCAGGCTAAGTGTGTCACCATGGGGTGAAATAGTTGTCTTTGTCAAGAAGAAGGATGGTACTCTTCGGCTTTGTATAGATTATAGAATGTTGAACAAGGCAACTGTCAAAAATAGGTATCCACTACCTTGTATAGATGATCTTTTCAATTAAATGTGAGGAGAAATAGTATTTTCTAAGATTTATCTTAAATAAGGATATCATCAGCTAAGGGTAAGGGATGAAGATATTTCAAAGACAACAGTTAGGAATCGTTATGGGCACTATGAGTTTAAAGTGTTACCATTTGGGTTGACAAATGCTCTGACAACATTCATGAATCTTATGAATATTGTGTTCAGAGATTACCTAGATCATTTTGTTTTGGTCTTTCTTGATGACAGTTTTATATACTCTAAGAATGAAGAAAAGCATCTTCAATATTTGAAACTGGTTCTGCAATAGTTTCGAAAGCACAAGTTATATGGTAAGTTGTCTAAGTACTCATTTTTCTAAGGAAGAATGCAATATCTAGGAAATATTATCTTTTTGAACTATATCTCAGTAGATCCATCAAAGATAAGAGATATTATGGAGTGTCTAGCACCAAAGAATGTGCACAAGATAAGGAGTTTTATGGGATTAGTGGGCTATTACAAGAATTTTGTTTCAAATTTTTCTAAGATAGCTAATCTAATTACCTCTCTACAACATAAGAACCAAAGTTTTATCTATCATTATTATCATGATTATACCAAATAAAAATAGAAGATATATGGATTTGAAATTTGAATATGGGTCCTAGAAGGCTAGAAATAAAAACCCTAAAGGTAGTCTAGGGTTAAGGTTTGTGCAATATTAAAAGTAAGTCAGGTTCACCAGATGATTTAAATTTTATAAGTTTATGGAGTATAAGCCCTAGGTTATTAAAGGTGCTAAGTAAAATAAATCAGGTAGTAAATAATTAATAAATATAGCCACTTATTTTTAATATAATTGACTAGTTTGACCTTTCTAAAAATAATTACAAATGATGTAAACAAGTACTTATTTGGAAATTGATTGAGATGGAAGATTTAGAGGCTAAAAAATAGGATAGGAGCTAATTTAAGTGTCATAAAAAGGATCCAAGTGTCAGAACCCTTCTTGGATAGTATCACCCTAACTGGATAGTAGTACCAATGGTGTTAGTACTCTCCTTTTGGCACCAGTGTCCTTCATGTAGAACTACTTTAAGATTTTGGGTGCACCTATGTTAAAGTTTGCCAAGCCTATTCTTATGCACACAAGTTTTGATTCCCTTTGGATAACCTATTTTGACTAATTTTGTGTGTAAACTCTAGACCTCCATATTGTTAGGGCATCCAATTGGCACAAGTAGTAAAGTGTGATGTTAGTGGGGTAGGATGGACATATTCAACACTCTATTGTAATGAGAGTTGCCTACATATAAATACTCTAAGGAGGGATCAAGCTTAATGTTGTTCTCCCCACCTAAGTGCTGGTACAAGTGTAAGTGAAGCTAGTATGAATGCTAATTTGAGTGCTTTGAGTGTTGTTGTATACTAGAAATAAATGTATCCTGAGCTTGGGATGGTTATAGATGACTACATGCAAAAGTAGGGAAGAATAAGGATTGATAACCTTGAGTGTGCACAACTTTTTTTGAACTAGTTTGTGTTAATTGCATCTAATTTCCATCTAGTGAATAAAGAGCTAAAAGTCATGTATATACATTGTTCTAGTCCTTGTGTGGGTCTTAAAAGAGGTCTAGGCCAACCCTAGGTGGTTTTTGATTCAAAATGATATTTATTGGTGACAAAAGGTGGGGAAAGGACAATAGTGCCCAAAGTGAGACACTAGCACCATTAACACTATTGTCCAAATTATGGTGCTAGTGTCTAGGTGGCAAAACTTGATACACTATGGGTGAGGATGCTAAAGTAAGGGTCTAAAACTACTTTAGGAATGTGTGTCACCTGTACAAAGGTTGGATAGGTGTCTAAATAGGACCTAAGATAGGTCTAGGGCTAAGCTATGGATAGGTGGTCTTAAGTAACACTCTTAGCACTCAAGTGAAATTTTAGATTACTACACTTATTTAGGTGCCCTTGAAACATGAGTCTTAGCATGCTTGGTTGGTGATGGAAAAGTAGGTAACTGAGTTTGAGTATTGGTTAGAACACATGCATATTTATACACATCTCAATACAAAGTCTTGAATGAAGCAAAGGGCATGTGCAATGCTCTCTCTCTAAGTAGAGAGAGAAGACCCCTACTAAATATAGATTGTACTTCTAAATCTGATGGTGTAAATTTTAAATAATATAAAGTATCCTTAAATCAAATAACATGGTCCTATAGAGATTCATTCTCGTTTTGGGTCAATGCTTGCAAATGTTCCAATGGTAACTTAGGTAAGGTAAATCAGTGAAAATGTGATAGGAACACATCCTCAAAGTACTTGAAAGTCGATAAGGAACCATTAAGTAGGTTGTAAAACCAATCAAGATCCCCTTTTGTTAAAGTGTGATGGAAAAATTTTAATAGAAAACTTCCATTTTGGGACCAATGTCCAAAGGTGTCTATATATTATTTCAAATGAATAACAGGATCCCCTTGACCATCAAATAAGGGGATGTCATGCATGATAAATTTTTGTGGATAAATATATTAAAGCACATGTCGAGTAATAGGTTGTCATGATAATTTATTCTCCTCAAGAAGAGCCTCATGAGAAGAAACTTGTAACTTAAGAGTGTTGACTTGCTATTGTAGATATCCCATGGTGGTCATAATAGATAACATATCATGAGGATAAGTTGAAGTTTGTGTTAGAGGTTGTAAAATATCATTCACATGAAACATAGGAATGGTAGGATCTATATCACTCTCAAGAGGAGAAACAACACATGGGTTTGTAACATTTGGTAAAGGAATACCCATGGTTAAATAGGTAAGTATATCATGTTGGATATCATGAAGGCTAATACCATTGCCATTTCAGGATGCTACTTCACTTGGAATTTGGTTACTTTCATTAGGAATTGGTGAAAAAAATTAAGTTGTAAACATTTGTTCCTGTTTAATCAAAAATGCAAAAAGGAGGAAAAGGGACATTTGGCACTTCATTTGTAATATCATGAGTGGGGGTGTGTAACTGTCACTTTCATTTGTACTCAACAAAAAAAAGGATAAAGGGATTCTACTTTTGAGATTTTTGGATTTATATGATTTAACCTTTAAATGAGATACATCAAGTGGACTTTGGACTTTTTGTGTGTCCCTAAAAATTGCAAGCTTTGTAAATGTTTCCTTAGGAGGTTCATTGACACTCTCATTTTTCCATTCAAGCAAGAAAGGGTGAGAGATAAGACATGTATTTTGCTTATTACATACTAGAGGGGGAAAACAACTTGGACTAGGTGTGTTTGAATCAAGCAAAGAAGACATAGGATTTTCAACACTAGCATTATGTGAAGGTGAAGACACAAAAATAAATTTCGTAAATATTTTCATTATGAGATAAATTGGAGGAATATTCAACCTCATTGAATTTGTCAACATTAGAAGGGGAAAGGTCACATTCAGTTGTTATGATAACCAAATAAGGTGGAGATGAATTGACTGGAATTTCAACATTAAGATTAGTATCATTTTGCATGCTTTTTGATTCTAGAGACTCCTCATCATTGTAAATAGAAAGAGTAGGAGAATAAGGTTCAACATAGCCAAGATGAATATCATTATATTCATATCCATAAGAAGAAATATCATTATCACTAGCTTGGTCATTGAGATTTGCATTTGCATCATTTGTTATTTCATTGTCATAGTTATAAGGAAAGGCAGGGGTTTGAGCCCATTTTTGATTTTCCATAAGATCCTCATATGAAATACATTGATCATTAGGTGCATTAAAAATAATATCAAAAGGATGATGCTTTTTTGGTTGAGGGTCCTTTGGATGGCCATAAAGTAGGGAATACATAAAGAATTGAGCTTTTAAGAAATTTTTGCAAAGCACAACCATGAGAATCAAAGCAATAAGAATATTTAACATTCCTAAACTAAGTATAATGAGCACATATTGGATCCTAAAATTAAAATACAAAAATCTGAAATGAAAGTAAAAACCCTAATATACAAACTAGGTTTTTGGTTTAGTTAACAGAGGTCAGGTTCACCAAATGTTTTATGTGCTTTAGGAGTTTTACAAGATAATACCCTAATAAATAAAGTTGTTTAAAAAGAATGAAAATATTTAGATATACACTAAAATAAAGTCAATAATACAAATTTACCTAATCTAACATGTGTAATAAATATAGTAAGTACAAAGCAATTAAGGGATAAAGAGAGTGTATCTTATTTAGTGCTCTATTCTAGATCATGGTAGTGGTCAAAGTCATCATAGGGTTGTACTAGAGATCTAGATTTCATTCATTCTGTGTTTTGACTATTTTTGACCTTAAAATAGTTGTGTCGATCTTGGACTAAATCATTGATTCTTATGTCCATATCCAACACTAGTTGCTAGTGAGAAATATACACAGGAGTGACCTAAAATTTATACCATACCTGTACTGCCCCTTGTGCAATCATTCTATGTCTCAACTTATGCTTCCCTGTGTGTCATATCCAGATAATGAACAAAACCCTAGTTCTTTATCATTGTACCTCTTGCAACTTGGTAACATGGGGTTAGTAATGTGAGTCAAGCTAGCCCTACCAACCCTGTTATTGTTAAGTGTTGCTTACATATCCAATACTCTTAAGAGGGCCTCAGACTCGCATGTGGTTCTCCCTCCTATGCATGTTTGTGAAATTATAATAGTACAACTATATGCTCTTTCTCCTAGTAACCCTTGGTACAAGTGATGTAATAGTATATTTGACCTTTTGAATGCTTCAGATATTTAAAATCCTATTGTAGTGCAATTTGATAGCTTGAAATAGACATTGCTTTCTTGTGACAGAGTTGCCTTATCAAATTAGAAGGTGTGTTAATTAGACCATAGCCTCTGTATATATAAGAATCTTTTGAATTTGAATTAGAACCTTGTGATGTGTGAAAAGCTAACCATAGGATAGACAAAAAGGAATAACAAAATGATCACAATGTAAAAGATATGATAAAAGATAAAAATATAAGTTTGGATAGTTACATTGACCCTGGACACTAATGTTGATGCTAGTGTTTAGGACAGATACAAGTGTCCAGGGCTAAAAGATTTATAAAATAAGCACAACATGTAAGGGTCTCTAGTATACATTAGATGAGGATAAACAAACATAGCACATAGGCCTAAAGGGGTAGGAAAATCAAGTGAAATAAGATGGAACCGAAGAGGTCCATGAGAGACCGCATCACTATATTTCTAATTCTTAGCATACAAAAAGACTACTAATATATGTACTCATACCAAAATGGGTGTCTACAGTATATAAGAGTGTTGGGAATCCTTATTTAGTCCTATGTTCATATTGGGTCATGTTCTTTTGGTATATATTATGTACATAACTATTTAAACAATAAAATTATTGATATGTTTACTTTTTGTTAATATTTTCTAGGAAGGGTTTTATACCACATCAAATTTGATGTCTTTAATATATGTTTTTCATGTTTTCTGTGGTTCTTCCCCCATATCTATTAGAATAAATATTATATTCATAGACAATTTTTGTTTATGCTAGTAGAAGTGAATATTTTGATGGGATCCCTCGACCCAATATAAAGTAAAACAAATTAACCAAAAAACATAAACAAAGAGTTGCCAACTGTTTATCCAATTAATGAAATAGTTCGCACACCAATAGAGCAAATAATTTTAGAAACATCAGCTTATAGTCAGTAAAGAGGTAGCCAACATATAACAAGAAGAAGCGTACACTACTCCATGTAGGATAGCCAATAATAAACAACCACCCTAGAACCATCACATCAACATGTCAATCAAAGAAAATGGAAAGGGATACAACTAGAGAAAGCAGTTGGATAAAAAAATTAGCTATGGACAAAGGCTAATCTTCTCCCTCGATGGGAAAGGATTCCTTCCATCCTCCATTAGGATCTATCTTTCACCATTTCATTTGTGTTTGATTTCCATATTTTTGAATCTGATCTCTGACCCTTCTTTTTGTCCATAGAGTCCACAACATATTCAACTTTCACTGCAACAGAATAAGTAGAGCAAGCGACCAAACCACTTGGACAGAGATCACTCAAAGATGTAACAGGTGGAAGAACCTCCCTTTGAAGAACCTCTCTCCTTAGGGAGGTCGATAGATCCCTTGGTGAAGAAAGGGGAGGTCGAGAAATCCCTTAGTGAGAAATCCTTGAAAGATGGAAGAACTTTCCATGATTACGCCAAATGAAAACTTGATCTAGGGCCCATCCTTCTTCTTCCAAACCAACCGAGAATGAAGAGAGGACTACTGAAAACCCTTCGAGGAGCACCCAACATCACAGTGCCCAAGGAGGTTACAACGAAAACCTCTGAAGGGAAGGCTTTCATAGTTGACGCACTGAGTCCATGACCCATAGGAAGAGCCCAGATTAACTGAATGAAAGTGAAGCTTAGAAAGGTCAACAACAACACAAGCTTGAACAAATCTGTTTCCCAAAGAACTTTCATCAAACTTCATGAAAAACCTCATGTGATTGATAAGTGATTTGATGTGCTCCTATTTGTTTAAGATAGACAAAAAATTGAATACTCTGATCCAAAAAAATGCACTTGAAATATTCATAAACACAATTAAAATTTATAAAAATAAAATATAAAATTTTAGATAACAATTGTATGATAAGAGTTTTTTAAATTCCCAAACATCTTTTAATCATAACATAGATAACACTTCTAAAATCTATAATAATAAGATACAAATTTCTAAATCATTTTATCATCAACATATGGAACCATTCAAGTTGTCCATTATCAAAATGAGTATATAATAATTTAGATATATTGCATGTGGACAATCTATCTTAAAAGATATTGCTTGCTAGTTGGCATTGGGAGTGCCCTGGTCTAGTTGCCCAAAGTCGTACAAAATGTGAATAGAGCAAAACATTGCATACGCTATTTCGGCCTACCAAGAGGAACAATACAAGCGTTTTCCATATAAAAATTCCATGGAAACAACAGATATTCCACCCACCCACACGGCTTCGTCTCGTGGGGGGCCCACACCATTAGGAATAGTGGCACCCTAGCTATTCATCGCCATATACGCGTTGACATTGTCTACGCCATTTTTTAACAACTAAGTGTTTCGCCAAAAAAACTCCACATTTATCAATTAAATATTTGTCCGAATGCAACGTTTCAAAATCCAGCAATGTTATTTATTCAAAAAGCCAATAAAGTAGGACCCACTCAAACCTATCTCCGCCCACATGGCACATGGAGAGCACCCGGGGTTTCAGGCGCAATTCAAATAAACATTTCACACTCACCAGAATTTAAAAATATCGACACGTCATCGCCGGAGGGTCAAGACGCGCAGGCCAGCCTGGCCACGCGCAGTGCCTGGACACGCCACTACGTGCTGACGTGACCCCGTCGTTTACCCCGAAGACACCCGCTAAAGTCACTATGGGCTATAAAACGTCCCCTTTTCTGCTGACGTGGAACGCCCGCACGCTCGGGTCTGTATAAACCAGCTGGCAGCGTGACATTGTAGGCGGATGATCCTCGAGACGACTCTATATATTTGAATCGCCATTAATGTGAGGACCTCGGATTCCCAACTGCTTTAACACGAACAGACATATACACACTGAGTATATATTTACATATATATAATATATATACTGCATTCCGTCCTGTTATGAAGTGTACGCCATCCGGAATGATGGCTCTGACAGGGCGGCTGATGCCATTCGTGTTTATTCAAGCTGTTGTGCTCGTCTGTCTCTGTTCAATACAGGCGACTTATGCTCAGAGGAACAGTTCTTGGCAGACTCTTAGCGGTTAGTGGATGCTCTGCTTTCCTCTTTCTGTATTGGTTACCAGAAAGATTCATTGATTTTTTAGTTTTTTCAATCACCCACATGAAAAACTACAGATATATTTGTCCCTCAATTCAGCGTTTTCAATCACACCCACTTCAAGAACTGCCATTAGTGACAGTCTAGCATAACATCTTCGGATAGTTCGGTTTTTGTTTGGAAATAATTCGCTATTTTAAATCAAAACCACATCAAGAACTGCCACTAAATTTGTTCCAACAGTTGAGCATTACAGCCTGCCATACTTTGACGATTCAGGATTTTTTGGGGTAGAAATTACTTAGTATTTTCAATCGCCCACATCAAGAACTGCCATTATATTTATCCCTTAGATAGTCTAGCATAACAACCTGCTGTAATTTGATATTTCAGTTTGTTTTTCAAAATAATTCTATATTTTCAAATTTCAATGACATCCACACCAAGAAGTGCCATATATTTGTTCCTCGATTTTGCATAACAGCCTGTTGTAATTGGATAATTCAACAATTATTATTATTTTATGGATTCTTTTTAGTGTGTTTATATTCTTTGGCTCTTTGATAGGCCCTTTGTGAACATAATAACTTCATCACTGGAACAACTTAACAATTTTTTTAAAATAATAATTCAATGTTTTTAATCAAAACCATAAATAAAACTCCCCTTATATTTGTCCTTCAAGCGGTTAAGCATAAAAGACTGCTGCAATTAGATATTTTAGCTTTTTCCCTTTTCTAAACTGTCCCAAAGTACAAATCTAATGGCAGTTCTTTAACAAGCTGCTGTAATTTGATGATTCATTTTTTATTTTTTTTAAATAATTCAGCATTTTCAATGAACCCACATCAGGATCTGCTATTATGTTTGTTCTTCTGACAGTTTAGCAATGCAATCTGTTATCATTTGATAATGAGCAAGCAGTCATTTCATATTTAGTAAATGTTAGAATTATCAGTCATGTCCTTCATAGGCTTTTTGTGAATCTAATAACTTCACTAATGAAACAATTATCTTTTAATCTTCTTTTCAAAAAATAAAAATAATTCAATATTTTCAATTACAATTATAATAAAAACTCCCTCTATATTTATCCTTCAGGCCGTTAAGCATAAAAACTGCTGTAATTGGATATATTAAGTTTTTCCCCTTTTGAAAATTTTAATGACACCCACATCAACAACTGCCATTAGATTTGTTCCTTCGAACAGGTTAGCATAATAACCTGCTATAATTTGATGATTCACTATTTGATTTTTGAAATAATTCAATATTTTCAATGAAACCACAACAGGATCTGCTATTATGTTTGTCCCTCTGACAGTTTAGCAATACAGTCTGCTGTCATTTGATAATGACCAAGCAGTCATTCCATATTCAGTACATGCTAGAATTATCAGCATTCTTTTTGGGAATATGATGTTAGCTGATGTTCCACCCAACAGATTAGCTTATACAAACTTTTCCTGATGCCCATGCGGATTTCTTCCATTCATCTGTTTGACTTTAGCTACGGTTAATACTGAATTTCCCCTGCTGGTTATGAGGAACTGAGTATCACAGGAATGAGTTAAATTCAATTGATTCTTTACTTGTTTACAGGCTGCCACGTGCATTTGTTCGGCTTAGTATGTTCCTAGACTATATAGTATAGGACGAGGCCGTTTCAAAAATTTGCAAACCCATACTAGACTGCAACTGATTTTTGTTAATCTACTATTCCAACAGGTGTGAAATAATCGTATAGAAATTGTGTCCTGACTCCTTGATGCATCGTTTTGTTGTTATTCTAACATAATCTCAAACAAACATAACTCTAGAGATTGATCCAAGAAGATTACCATGAAATCAATTTTGGTCATCTGGGAGCAAACCTTTGGTTCATCTGCACTTTCTTATTAACAGAGGGCCATATGAGAAATTTATATTTCTTACTAATTATACTGCACAATGTTTTTCTATAGCCCTTAAAGGATTTTGGAAGTCTTCCTTTATTGATAAGAAACCAGTTGCTTACAAGATCACCTTGTGAAACAGACGTAACAACTAAATTTTATCCCTCATTCAATCAACCATGATTATATTTTGACTAACGATCAACTAGTTTCTTTTATGTGTTATGTAAATGCTTACACACTGTCATTCCCTTCTGACACCAGTTATAGTAAGGCTGTCTAGAAGATATTAAACTTGCGAGGAAATGGTGAAATCTATAAACAGATAGTAAAAAGTGGCTGCACATATGGACATTATAATTTCACACAATGGAGAGCCCAAGGTCTCTGGACTATAATGCAAGAATGACTAAATTTGAAATTTATGAAGTGAATGTCAATCATCTAATGAATTTCAATTAATATAAAAAACGTCCATCTGCAATCAGTGAATTCTAAAAGTGGTGTAGGTATACAGAGGCTAGATGAGACAGCACATACGACTTTACAATGGTTTAGACATATGCACAAGCATAGATTTTCACCTTGATAGTTTGGGCATTGTAAATATATAAAAACAGAAAATAAATTACCATTGAAATTGCTGCAAAATTAAAACTCTCAAACCCCAAGTTACCGAATTCCCAATCACCTGCACCTGTGAAGAATAATCAATGGCGCTTGAACTGGTGATGTACATCCTTCCAAAGTGGTACTTTCCAATCCCTCTTCTGATATCCTTAATAGCAACATGCTTTCTGGCTTATCAGTGCAGGAAACTCTAACTTGTCTTAGCTATCTTGGAGCTGTTTGATTGATGTTTATCTTTAGGAATTGGAATCAATCAAATTTCGGTCATGATTTGTCAGCAGTTGGCACCTTGTTTGCTCTTCTCATTTTCTTTAATCTCCTCAGATTTACTTTAGGGTATGAGTCCATTCAATCACCCTTCCCTGTTCATTCTTCATTAGTACCTCTACCTGAAGCCGAAACACTTCCTCATTGTTGACCAATTTTGCCCACAGGTAAAATTTCGGTCAACTTCTCCCCTGCTGTTTAAGGCCAATTCGTTTTTTGGTTGCATCAGTTCATCGGCCTTGGTTCATGAACTGGTTCAACACTTCTGCAAAGTTCGATGCTAAGTTCAACGCTTCGGCCTTGGTTCAACGGGTTCAGTTCAACGGCCTTTGGTTCAACGGTTTGGTTCGATCTTTTGGTTCGAAGCGGCTTGGTACAGTTGGTTCAAAGGTTCATCGGCATTCTTGGTTGAACCATTGAACCGTTGAACCATTTTGGTTCAACGGTCTTGGTTCAAAGGCAAAGGTTCAACGAAAAGTTCAACGAAGGGTTCAAAGGCAAAGGTTCAACAGAAGGTTCATCGGCTTCGGTTCAACAGAAGGTTCATCGACGCGCTTGGTTGAACCAATTGAACCGTTGAACCATTTTGGTTCAACGGCTTGGTTCAACGGGCCTGGTTCAATGCTTGGTTCAAGGGTATGCCCTCGGCCGAGGGGCAGTTCAAAGGTTCAAGTGCCCTTCCAAAGGGCCGACACTTCAAAAGAATTCGGGCCGCATAAACAAAGTACAAGGCAAAGGCCCGGGCAGAATTTCCGCGGACAAAAGCCCACAGGAAATACACGGAGGCAAAGAAAGGAAACAGACCCGGGGAATTAGTCCGCGGGAAATTGTCTGCGGACAAAAGTCCGCGGAAAACATACAAAGCCCGGGAGACCGTCCAAAGGAGCCGCCGAAGTATACAAGGCAAAAGAGTGCCCGGGAAGGTGCTAAGAGAAAGCAAAGCCGCATAAAAGGCCAGCAAAGGACCCGATGACATTTTGACGGGCCTGAGGACGTCCCAGAGGACGTCAAGTTCAACAAAGCAGATTAGCCGTTGGTTTTCAAGCAGTGACGATCGGGAAGCCGTCAAATTCAAGAGGATGAAATATCCGTTGGTTTCCAAAGCATGACGGCCGCGTGAACGTCAAAATTAGTAAAGTCGAGTAGCCGTTTGCTTTCAAAGCGAAGGGGCGCCAACCATGGGAAAAAGGGCCTAGAATGTAACGACCCGCCAGAGAGTTCGCCCCCAAGGGCCAAGAAGCCAGAAGAGACAAGAAAGAGAAAAGGACAAAGCGACAAGATAGGAAAGAGACGAAGCAGTCCAAATGGCAAGGGGAAGGCGATTTATTGCTTGTTAATCCCCAAATGGCGCAAACAGCAAACAACATGGTCCGTGCATTTAAAAGGGGACAAATCTCTATCTGTTGAAGAAAAGGGGAGGCAGCTTGTGTTTCCACATTAATGATTGAACGCCAAAGTCAAATTTGGCGACTATACAGCATGGTTCCAGCAGGCCTCTTCTAGAAAGATGACATCGACAACAGTGTTTTCCTCTTCCCAATGAAGGGACGCATAAGCCACTTGTAAACAAGGAACGCCAAATGGGCCTCCTTGCTTCTCTTATATATTGCGAACTTGTCATTTGTAAAGATATCTTCCACATTTTGTAAAGGCGTAGCCTTGGCGAAATTTCCACCTGAATCAATAAACACAGTTTTTTACCTCCATTTGGATAGATATTTCAGAGTATGTGCTGAGTGTTGTTTGTGTCCAGTCATTGTCTCTTGATGCTCTCACAGGTCCAACACCAACGTACCTGTTGTCTACAAGGCGCCATTTTTTGCAGCTGAAAGGAGAAGAGCTGACATTTGGGAGACCAGAATAGAGGAAGTTACTTACAGTGTGCATTTCACAGCACCTCAGCGATTTTCCGTTTCTTGTGTTTTCATGAAAGCCTCCCTGCCAGTTTCTTGCAGCCTGGTCTTTCTGCCAAGTGTGTAGTGTATGTATGTGTTTGTCTGGTTTCAAGTGTGGATGTGTGAAGGCCGACTTATTTTGGTGCATCACCTCTTTAGAGTAGTTTGTTTTCCTGCATCTCTCTCCCTTTTCATCCCCCCCCTTTTTATATATGTATGCGTTAGCACTTCTTGGAACAAACACGA
Organism: Torreya grandis; assembly: GCA_037957365.1. Lineage (NCBI taxonomy): Eukaryota > Viridiplantae > Streptophyta > Pinopsida > Cupressales > Taxaceae > Torreya > Torreya grandis. The sequence goes on along the minus strand of JARHVA010000780.1, from coordinate 3,837,047 downwards.
TGCATCAAAGGGAGCTAGCCCTTATCTAGAGACTCTCCCCTCCAGCTTCGCCGGTCCCACAGGCGAGAGGGGAGTTTCCATGTTGCGAGGAGAAGGCAGGAGCTCGGCCTCCTACTAAGGTTGCAATTTCCTGCATCAACACTCATGTTGAGGTAACGGACGCTAAAAATAGCCCCTAAAGAGGATAGTTACCTGTGTTGTACCCTGAAGACTTGTGACACAGATTATGGAATACATGTTTCTTATTTTCCTACATTGGGAAAATATTTGTGTCTGTTCTGTGTGCTCGCAAAGTTGTTTACATAGATAACTTGATTCTTACTCTCCCTGAGTTCAGTATCCACAATTCTGTAATTCATAGCACACATCAATCTTTTGTTGCTATGTGCACATTTGAGGACTTCCTGTTCAGTATCTTCTTTATTTAGACAGACTAAAATCAAAGTTCAATTGTTAAGGATTTTAGCTGCAAACTGTTCATAAAATAACAAATAGGGCTCCTGAGGGAAGGCCATTACCCACCATGCTGGAAAATCCTTAACAGTGCATTCTATCTCAAAGTCATCAATATTCACTCGAAAATGTGATAGCAAGTACCCTAGTTAGATTTCCAAAAATCTCTTCATTTGTTACCTCTTCAGACTCCAAGCTGTACTAACATCTGCAATAACCAGAACATATGCTTATTTTTTCGTTTGATTAGATGCATCTGAATAATTTTAAATGAAGCTGGAGTGAACCTAGGTTTCTAAGTGCAATTTATTATTTTGTTTTTTGTTAAACAGCTCGTTCTAGCTTCTAGCAATTTTTATTTGCCATTTATACTGAAATCAGTAATGATCTTCTATCCACTAAACTTCTCCTGCTTGTTTCTGAAAATTGCACTGATTAGATTATTAATTTTGATGGAATTTTCCTACTGTGTTTGAAGTCATCTCAAGATGACCTCCATGAAAGGTTATTACCCTAATGACATTTTTCTTCATGTATTTTTGGCAATAATCACAAGGCAAGGGGACTTGTTTAGGACACACAGTAAGAATTTTTTAGTAGGGGGAAGAACAGTGAATGCAATCCCCCGTGTTGGGTTTCTCAACCTCTAGCCTCATTTCCCGGTGAATTTCATCGATGTTGGAAAGAGCTAATCTCAAATTATAAGTTTTTTTGCCTTTCTTTGTGCAGGTAAAGCACCACTGGTCATAGCTCGCGGTGGACTGTCCGGACTTTTTCCTGACCAAACTCTTGCTGCGTATCAAATTGCAATGAATAACAGCTTATTCGAGGCTGCAATATTCTGCGACTTGCAGTTAACAAAAGATGCCCAAGGAATATGCCGAACAGATTTAAACTTGGAGAACAGCACAAACATTGGTTTTGTTTTTCCAAATCAGAGTAGTACTTATCTTGTCAATGGCCAAAACATCAGTGGACAATTTTCTATTGACTACACTGCAGAAGAGCTCCTAAACAATATTTCAGGTGAGTTAAAAGGTGAAGGAGGCATCACTTTATTCTGGTTGCATATTATACATTTATTTCCAAGTTTACAACCTTCTGTTTGCTATTTCCAATGTCAGAGACCATCCCACTTTAGTAGGTTGTAATTGCACTAGAGTAATATTCATGGAACTATGTCCTGGTTGTCTATCTTTTTTAATAATATTTGTGGCCTTTCTAGAGAATAAATACCTAGGCACTGTGCACTTATTATAGAGGATGTAGTAATCTGTTATAAAATTACCTGATATATCCATCTGTTTTTCATTACGCTTCAATTTGCTTGTTATATTCAAATTACAATGTACATGATAGAAGCCTAAACATATAATGTGCAAGTGGTCTTATAAACCATTCGATTTGTATAATAGGCTGTGGAAATTTAAACTCTGTTCTTGCCTAATTGTATTTTGGAATTGCATGGTTTTGTTGTGTCTGGGGAATTAAAGGAGTGCGATTCATACATTTTTCTTTTTCTTTTTTGCAGCAATTCAGTCATTCAAATCGCGCCCTTATGTCTTTGACGGAACTTTAGCAGTGCTTCCACCAGAAGCACTGTCTTCAATTCGTGCATCTGCACTTTGGTTGAATGTACAGGTAAATCATGTCACGGACTTGCTTATCAATTTCTGTTGGGCATGTTTAATATTTAGGCATTTTTTTGTCGTGGGGGGGGGGGGGGGGGTGGGGGGGGAGGTAGCGGATTTTCACTCAGTGGGAGTATTTTCAATACTCAACTCATCACTTCCATGACTAATTTCCATGAGTAGCACATTGGTGAATAATCATAAGATAATGAGGCCCCAAAAAAACTGGGTTCTTTCGTCTTTGGTAGCGCTCAAAAATGGGTAACCAGTTGTGACAAATAAAATTATTACTTATATCAATATGCAGTAGCACTCTAAAATAGGTAACCAGCTGTGACAGATAGGAATGTAATGTATTTTAGTCCCTTTTCAGTGCGTTTCGAACTCTTATATGTTGTTCATATTCATGGCAGTACTCAAGATTTTATGACGAGCACAATTTAAGCATGCCATCGTATGTGCGGTCTTTACCAACAATTTTGACTCTGGATTACATCTCTTCAACTGAGGTTGGGTTTTTGAGAGCCATCGCAACAAGTTTTAGAAGAAGCAAGACAAAGTTGATATTCAGATTCCCGAACAAAGAAGATACTGACCCTTCAATAAACCAAACATATGGTTCCATCTTAAGTAATTTAACATTTGTGAAGACATTTGCGGCTGGAATCCTAGTTCCAAAAGGCTTTATTTGGCCACTTGATACAGATGGATATTTACAAGCTCCTACAAGTCTTGTTAAAGATGCACACACTGCAGGGCTGGAAATTTATGCTGCTGATTTTGCCAATGATGGATTTGCTATGAGTTACAATTATAGCTATGATCCGGTTAGAGAGTATCTACAGTTTGTGGACAATAACAATTTTGCTGTTGATGGTGTTCTAACCGATTTCTCTGTAACAGCATCAGAGGCAATAGGTATAGTATCTCCCTACTTTTATGTTTTATCTAATCCATGTCTAAAGTTCTTCCCGCTGTCATCTGAAGGCCCCAACCCTGTGACAGATTACTAAGTATATGTTCTTGGATATATTTAATTTGGTTACATTAAGAGTATATTAGCGACATGAACTTAATCAGAATCCTCTGAATTAATGACAATGCAGCTTGCTATGCTCACAACAATGTCAGTAAATCCTCAAGAACAGGTACAAATTTAACGTCATATCCAGCATACTTGCTTATTTATTTCTATCTGTTATTATAAGTTTTTAACAAAGATTAAGAGTGCAAGTTTTAGAAAACTTGAAAGCTCTGTATATTGGCTGATGACCCTCAATATGCTCAACTTGTGGCAGCACGAAACCCACTAATCATTTCCCACAATGGAGCTAGTGGTGACTTCTCAGGTTCTACTGATATTGCCTATCAGGCTGCCATAAGAGACGGAGCTGACTACATTGACTGCTCTGTCCAAATAACAAAAGATGGCATTCTGTTCTGTAGGGAGTCACCAGACCTTGTAGTTGGGACAGATATACTATCAAATTCAGTATTTAATCCTTCTCGAGTGACAACCATACCAGAAATCCAGGGGAATAATGGCATCTTCACATTTGATCTCACATGGAAAGAAATTCGAAGCTTGAAGCGTAAGTATGGTGGTCTCTATCCAAGCTGAGTGAATCACTCTAATTAGAAATAAGTCTCTCCCTTGCTTATGCCAGTTTGCTAACAATTTGGTGGTAATTTGAATTTCCAAAATTATTGACCAGGTTCAACTTTCCTTTCTCCTTTAAATTTAATAACTGAATAAAGATATTAATGCTAAGTATATGAATTTTTTCACAAGTATTTTTCACTTTGGGTTTTAGAGGCAACTGACGTAATATTGCAATAAAACCTTCTTTGGTCATGCAGAAAAAACGTATAGTCCATATGATATTGAAGGTTTTCAGCTTAAAAGAAACCCCGCACAAGCTAACAAGGGGAGTTACATGAACTTGACTACTTTTCTCCAATTCGCAAAGAGACAAGCCAACACTAGTGTTCTTATCAACATAGAGGTATTGTTGTTCAAGCTACTTATTTTAGGATCCAAGACATTGCACTGAAATTAGTTGGAAAAGATTAGAACTTATTATTGAAGTATATTTACATGTCTCAGGCCTAGTCAGGGCCATGCTAGTACCATGCAAATTCTGCCACTGTATTATTTGAATTATCTTTTTAGCTATAAAAAAGTGACGAGTTGAGTGCTTCTTGTGTCTTTTGCAGAATGCAAGAGCTATAATATCAGCGAGGAACCTTGATGTCACAAATGGCACACTTTCTGCCTTAAATATGTCTGGCTATGATAAAATATCCGATAGGATCAGGATACAGTCTGATGACAGTGCAGTGCTCCTCCAATTCAAGCAAAGAACAAAGTTTAAGCTTATTTATAGAGTGAATGAAACTAATATCCCTATCTCTGATTCAGCCATCAAGGAGATCAAAACACTTGCCGACACTGTATCATTATCTAGGGGTGTCATTTTTCCTTCTAAAGATGGCTTCCTGTTAAATTCCCCGAATGTTGTCAGGCGAATGCACAGTCAGAACATATCAGTTTTTGTCTATGTTCTGAGAAATGAATTCCCCTTTTTAGCCTTCGATTTCCTTGCAGATCCAACAATGGAAATCAACTCCTTTGTAGAAGTTGCCAAAGTAGATGGGCTTATCACTGACTTCCCGGCAACTGCATCAGCATATTTCAGTAAGTCATTTGCTTTATGTTTGGTTTTTCCCGTAATGTGTCTTCCAATATTAACACTACCTGGAATACTAAAACATATCTTTTATCTCTCTTCTGATTTTTGTTGTTTATTTACCGGAGGCCTAAAAGTAAACAACCTGTGCGTGAATGCACCGGCTGTTTAAGCTTTACCAAGCACTCCCATTATTCTTGTGCAAGCAACTTCGCAGCTATTTACATCAAATCTATCTCTACATGTGATTGCAGGTAATGCTTGTCGTAAGCCTCGGACAGAAAACGATTATCCCATGTTTCTTGTTGTTCCTGGATCTGCTTTGATGAGCGTTCCACCTGAGAGCTTGTCACCTGCTGCGGCCCCAGCTCCAGCTCTTGAATCAGTGATAGATGTTCCATTGCCACCATTGGCAAATGCTACTACTGCCCCGGAGCCAGCTCCTGAAACACCATCTACTGCGCCTGGATCCAACAAACCCAGCAGTGCTTGTCATACCAGGCAGTCTCTGTTTGTATCTATTCTAATAGGAGTCCTCATATTATTCTCTTTTTCTTATTGAGAAGGATGTTGTACACTAATTTTTTGATTGAGAACTAGGCTTGGACACTAATTTTTTACATCAAAATTTTATGAGTGCCAGATATTGATTTGGCCAGGAGAGTATATGCTGCTCCGTAGTCCCAGTTTTCCTTTTTATTTCCTCTGTGAAGTTCATGTTTTCTCAAATTTCAAAGAAAGGGATTCTTACATTATAAAGTGGAGATCTTACCTGGAGGCATCATCCTCTTTTTTTTTTTTTTTAAGTAATGAAACTTATTGGTACAGATGATGGTGAAGTGAGTTTGTCACACCATCTAACACTATCTATCAAGGTATAAATTTCATATCTCCAAATTCTTGACATTAAATTGAAGTTGGATTTAAATTTTAAGCAAATTTGACGGTAGATACCCTTCAATCCTAGACAAAAAATTGAAAAAGATGGATTGTATTCGTGTTGAAAAAGTTTAAATATGCAAGCACAAACAGTCTTGGAGGTGCTACTTACTATGACTAACAAAGTCAACTCCATCTTCATTAGGGCATATACCAAAGCCTCCTTCCATGGGAGGTCGTTCATACCTTTGAGGATGATACTAACCCATAAACATAGGGACTTGCGCCCAAATTTTCTAGATTGGCAAAGCCTTTGGTAGGTGGGAAAATCTTATAAACTCACCCAACTCTATTTTTTTAACATGTTATTTAATTACTAAATAAGAAGATGAAGATAGAGCATTATAGTGGAACCAAATCCTCAACTTGTGGGATGTGTAGTTTTGTTTGTAAACTATTTATAATTATTATTTTTAAATTATATCTCATTATACCACGCATTAGAGAAGACTACAAACTGATGTAGTCAGGTATGAGGGGCCCAAATTAATAGTTGTCTTCTTCCTCAATTGGAACTTACAACCACTCTCAAATGGATGCAAATACACAAAAACTTTAGACTGGAACCAAACACTCTTTCTACTGAATGAACTTTATTGTGTTATATTCACACATACACACCCTATGTGTGAATGTGTTATATCATGGGGGGGTGGGCAGGGGAAACATTGCCCTATCATATCCTATCTATATAGAGAGGAGAGGAGGGGAGGGGCTGTTCGAGGAGGAATACTCTTTAAAGGATATGAGTTAGTTAGGAATGTTAAGTAAGCCTACCAATTATGGGAGGAATCTTTACCCCACTACCAAATAATCTATATACGGGGGAGGAATACTACCAATTCTGGGATCCCTATATGTAAACTCCTACCACACCATATAAATTAGGGGAGGAATCTATATGGGGGGTTGGCACCCTATAGATAGATATGCCTCGACACTCGGGTAGTTCTAATATCCCCCAGCCCTATCTATCTGTTGATCTCTAGAGGTTTCCATATATAATTGGCTTGTATCAAAGCTATTGTATTGCCCATTCTTTTGCAACATGATTCATGTAGATGGTCTGCGCAAGCCATATAGATAGATATATAGAGGGGAGGACGCGGGGGCGTAGGTGGCGGGAAAGGGGCATTCTCGATCTGATCTGCATATAGAGGGGGTTGGGCCCGGTTGATGCTTAGAATTGCGCTGTTTCCAACACCAACAATGGGAAGTTTCAGGAATGTGGGACTTGCCACTTGAAACGACCTCCAGATTTTAAAGAAGCTAGCTCTTCTTTATCTAAAAAAGTATTTTGAGGAAAAATGATAGAAATTAAACAGAAACACTAATGCAACGAAAGAAATTCTAGCTATGGCGATGCGCCTGAGTTTAATTCAATCCTTAACACTAAGCACAGAGAAGCTATATTTAAGATTCAATTACATTAAAGAGCAAATAATGCATGATCAATGTAAAAGATAAAAACAATAGATTCAAAGGCTCACACCTTAGACTATTTTTGTAGTAACACAGAAAACATAAACAAAGGCACAGAATTCAGTCTTCTTATTAATTTTTCAGTCACATAAAAGGCACAGATACATGCACAGTTATACAAAATTTCTAACTCAAGAAAACAGAACAAAGACAAATGATATTCCTGGCCACAACTGGAAAGTCTAAAACTTCTTGATAACAATCTCTTGCAGAAAATTCTCTCTATCTTCTGATGATCTCTACACCCATATTTATAGCATCGAACTTAGCTCTAGATTGCCCGCACGTTCCCAAACCAACTGTCTAATTGAAATCTAACTGAACTGGAAGTGTCTAACAAAAGATATTTCTTGGATCTGAAACGTTCAATCTTCTTGCAAGTTCATTCGCTGAAATAGACACACGTGATGCTTCCCCACTGTGAAACAGGCGAGGACACTTGACGTGCTCTGCTTACTCTTCTTGAAAACTGTCTCATTATTCAGGGGGCATCAGAAAATGACACTTGGCAGCTTTCGCGGCACTTATAGAAGACACACGACACTTTCCACGTAACTTATACTCTTTACTGTGTCTTTGCTCAGTAGTGCTCCATCTTTGACATTTGTCACAATCCGTTGCTTAGAAACTTTAACAACTTATAGAAAATGGGACCCACAACACTTCTTGCCCGAGCAATTTCAAAAAGGGAACGGGAACAGGTGGCACTTTCCGCGTATCTTTAACAAGTGACACGTGGCAGTCTCCGCTTTCTTTAGAAGCTTTTAGACACTTTTTGAAAATTTTGCGAAAGGTGACACGTGGCGGTTTTCACTGAGCTTTAGCTATGCTACAGAAGCATTCGAGACTCATTTTAGATTCACATGGACAATGACACTTGGTGGCTTCCGCTTACTTTAGAAAAAAAATTCGGGGCCCACCACAGTCTTTACTCAATCAACGAAATAAAATGAAGAAACTGCGGATGTCGACACTTGGGGGCTTCCACTGCTTTTAGCTAGGGGCACGTGGCAGTGTCCGCTATTTTTAGAAAAATATATTGAAACCTTCCGCAATTGCCACTTGACGCCTTCCGCTTGACCCTAAGAGAAGCTTATTGAAAGAAGCTTTCGAAACTCATAAGAAATTTGAAACGCAGATGCCAACACTTGTCGCGTTTCATTGGATTATAACGAGACACGTGGCATGTTCTGCGCAACTTATAGAAATTATAAAATGTGTCTCGACTGATGACACTTGACAGCTTCCACTCGATTTTGATACTTAGACAAATTTTAGGCAAAAATGAAAACTCGCGCCCGCGCTTTGTGTCAAAAAACTTCACCGCCTCAAAATCAAAACATGCAGGGACAAAATTTGGAACGCACAGCTGAAACTCAAAAAATAAAAATGTAGAGTTTTTTACTCTACAGTTCTTGGCGACCCCGAGGACTTTTGAGCCTGCTCAAAAAGAGTCCAAAGAATGTATAAAAAATGTGACAAAAATCACAACTTCATTAAGGCTATCTGATAAACAGACCACTCAAAATCAGATAATTCTTGCTTATTTTGCAATTCGTAGAAGGCTAAATCAAGGTTGATGATATCCTTGTGTGGATTTTTTTGCAAAATATGAACTGCAACTTTCAATTGAAGTTCAAGCTAGGACATGGGAATTAAGACAACATCCACTTCTGGGACTGATGAATCCTTTGTTAAACCTTGGAAAACTGATTGATCATTTTGCCTGGCCAATAAAAAAAATTTAATCTCATCAACCATTAATACAGTGTTGCTGTCAAGAAAAGGGAAAGGAAGACCCAATTGCACCAGATCTTCAATATGTTGCTTCATGTCTTTGATTCCCTCTTTCACCACATCTAGAAGCTCTTTGTAATTGATTGCTGTGGAGTTGCAACTGAGAACTTCATTCATCTTTTTTGCAGCAATCATTCTGTCACTAATCCCTGTTGCGGATAACGTTCCATCAGTTGCATCATATAGCTTTTGCAGCAGCACTTGAGAATCAAACACTCTTAAAGAGACAGTGGACAAAGTGTCTTCAACTGAAGTCTCCACTTTTTCACACAATTTCTATGTATTTAGCAGAAAGGTTAGAGAGAGTCTGAGCTGATTAATCTCCTCAGAGATTCTTTTCCATATTGATACATAAAGCTCATTAACCAGATTCAAAACTTCTGCATTCTTTGGCCTATTAGCCAACTCCAGTGTCAATTTTTCTATTATTTGTCGTTCGGCTTGAAATTGGGCATGTATGGCAGCGGTATTGTTCTACTCATTTAGTAGCTTCTGTTGAAGTTGAGTGACCTGTAGCAGGCTTTCCTCACATTTTTTTTGTAGTATTGCCTTTTCTCGCCTTAAGGCTATCACTGCATCAACGCTTCTTTCAAAGAATCATTTTGGGCCTGAATAACCTGATGAGTCTGAAAAGAAACAATATCTTGCAACTGTTTGTTGAGACTCTCTATTCGTTATTTTTGGTTTTGATTTCTGTAGTCAAACTGCTACAATTTGCCTTCTCTTGAGCTAGATCAACCTCCATCTTCTATAGCTTCTTTGATACTTTTAAATAATCATATGCTACTACAGAAGTGGATTTATTTAGCAGCTCAACCCTATTTTGTGGTCTGAAAAGGGACATATCTATAGCCACTACATTCATGGTATAATTTTCAGGCTGCATCTGCTCATTTGGCTTGACTACATTAGGTGACAAATGGGTCACCATTGATTGCTACTGAATTGGGTCAAATTGTGACCTCATATGTGGTGTAGCCAAGGCTTTATTATCTTTCATCCTCTTTTTCTCCATCTGGGCTTCTCTAGCCTTTTTAGCAGTATCTGCTTGAGTTTGGAAGGTAGAAAGAGAGGCAATGTGCCCACCCGCAAAAGGATAACCCTGTGGCAAGCCATAGGAAATAGCCAAATGTTGGCTAGGGTGAATCTGAGGAGGTACTCTTTTTGGGATAGAGGGGGAAAAATGAGGCAATGATGTGCCCTGAGTATGAATAGGTGGGGCAAAATGAGAGATGGGCACAATAGAGGTGGCAGGGGATATTAATTGGCTAGATGGAATTGTCACCCCTATAGAAGAAGAAAGAGACTGAGAAGAAGAAGGGGAAACAACATGTAACTGAAGAGCAACCGATGTACTCAGTGATTGGTGCTGTGAGGGTTCTACCTCCTCAATATCAGGCTAAAACTTCAGCATCTTATGTTTCTTTGGCATTTCTTCTAGCTGTGATTCTTTTTCTTCAACATTTACCACTACTGCGAGTGGTGATTGTACAAAACTGGGAACCCTGAAGCCTGACACTGATGGAGAAGCTTTGGGTGGTGAAGATACCACACTCTTTTATTTTTCAATGGCACTAAGAGATTGGGGCCAAACAGTTACAACGACTATAGCCGAGGTTTGTCTTGAGGTCTACAATGTAAGACTAGATTCTACTCTGGCTTCTGACTCTCTACCCTGTGTCTGCAAATTGCTTGTATCAGGGCTAGAGACAGGAGATGGATGACATTAATCCCATATTTCTTTCCATTTTTCATCTGAATCCACATTACCAAAAGAGTGAGTAGTCTCACAAATCTCCTACCTATACTTCCAATAGGCTTTTATTTTCTCAAGTTTCCAGTTTTTGTTCTTCAATGCCCTTCTTAAACCAAAAGTCATTATGATTTTAGGGTCAAAATCCCTTTTCTTATCATAAAAAGTCTCCCATGGCCTGGCCTCCTCTAAAGGCAAATCTATCAATTCTACATATAAATCAAGAATATCTTCCTAAGGGTTTCTTCTATTTTTCCAAAAGGGATGCCATTCTAGCATCGACCTTGTATTCTTGACCCATGTGATTATGAAACTATTTGGGTCATATCCCCATTTATTTTCAATTAAAAAGAAGCCCAGGAAAGCTAACTTTCTCATCAACACGTGTTCAACATCTCTGACTTCTAGGGCCATGTTGTTTGTTACCCATGGAACATCATACATTTTTTTTCTTTTTTCCTAGTGCCATATTCATTATCCACCACAGACACTTGCCTGGGGACTTCTAAGAATGTTAACCTAAGGGTCAAAATCTTAGGTAGCAACACTGGTTCTCCACTAAAACTATGGACTTTAATAATAGTATGATGGGATCCAAAAAAATAATCACAAGGAATAACACAATTTGTCATAAGACCTGAGACACTTGGAGTCAATCTATTTTCAATCGGCTCTGAGCTTAGATGACAAAAGGCAGGGGCAACAAAAAGTTTCCAAAATTCATATGGGTCACTGGTTTTGAACAAAATATGTATCCATGCAGACATAGTAATGATCCTATGTAGACTGAAGCTTGGTTCATACATATTTAGATGCATGTATTGGGCAAAGATGCCAGAATTTTGATACAACATGAGGTGAAACAGATAAGAGGAATACATGAAAACCCCTTTAGATTTGAAATGGGTGAGCTGATCAACTATTGAATATGCAATATGCTCAGAGAAATCAAGCCGATACTCCTGAGACTTGTCAACAATTTTCAACCTGAAGAGAATGGCCATTTGTTCTTCATAAACAATTATATCTTTTTTCATTCCAAAAATGAATGCCATCATAGATAGTGCCTCTTGACTGGCCTATGCAAATTATGCTCTTGTTGTTGGCAGTATTGGCACAATGGTATCATCTTCTCTTAATTGCAATTTTGAATTCAGAAACTTCAATTGATTATTGACGTTTGCCCATGTTTTCTGCATTTTGGCAATGGTGGGAAACGTGGCTGTCTTGTCATGATACAGGGCCAACATGTCCCTGATAGCCTTTGGTGTAATCTACACTATGAATGGACCCTGTTTTATGGTATTTGAGGGAGCATGGAACAATTCAGCGCATATTTCAACCAAGTCAGGGCACGGATGTAAACCTGGGATAATGAATTATGCCAGTTGGGAAGTCCATATCCTCATTGCGAATGTTTCGTATTGTCCAGCCTTGGCCCTCTGAATACATCTTTGATGTGCCCCTTCTCTTAGAGCTTTGCTAGGCTTTTGAAGGATTGGGTCCATAATTTCGTCTACAAAATCTTTCACCTTTGTTGGGTCATTTGCATAACCAACTTCAGGGACTCTAGTCCATGGATAGGTCTTTAAGGGTTGTGCAGGGCCGAAGCATATGATTTGCTTGTGAGAAACTTATCAAGGGATTCGTAAATCCCAAACCCTTGTTGCGAAGAATGTGCTCCCTCCATATCTATATCTATGCTTGGAAATAGTGAACTGTGGTAACAGGTATGGAGCTTTGCAATAGGGAAGGCACTTTCACTAAGCAGGTTTTGCTATGAATTGAAAATACAGGTAATAGGGATTTTTTAGCAGACGCAGGAATGTTTGAGACACTATTAAGCTTTAACTCTTGTTATAGGGTATTTAATGAACCATCAAGTCTCAAAAATGGCATTAAAATAGGATAATCGTTAGCAAATTTTTATTGAATCTGCGTGGGACAGCGAGTCAAACACGTCATGAAAGTGGCTGCGCAAGGTACCTTGGGGGAATTTAAGGATTTGGGAGAGATTTAATGTGTCGAGATTTTTGAAATTTTTGAAAAAGCTCTGAGCCACAGCCACGTGTTCAAATAACACTTATTTAAAAGAAAGAGCGGGAAAGAAAGACGAGAAAACAAAGCAACAAAGAAAGGGAAACTATCTAACTATAATACATTAACCAGGTATCTTTGCCTCCCTCCTAGATCAGTTTTTTTTTTGAAGTCTCCTTCATGGCGAGAAGACTTATGGTGCCAGACAAGTGACTGAATGGGATGAAGCTCTAGTGACTTGCTCTTCGTACATGCCACCTTGATTGGCCTACATTCGAGTGGATCAAAGTCAAGCATGCTTCCAACATAGACATACTCTTCTTATTCTTGAAAGCTTGTCAAATGCTGGTTCATCATACTGGCGTGTCTCATCAAGAAATCGATGGCTATTGGCTCATCACCATAAGCCCTTTGATATACATCATTGATTGGCTTATCTCCTTCTGCCTCAAACTCGGGTTCCATTGCATGGTCATCTTCCTTAATGACTTTAAAAATATCATCTTCAAATTCACCAACCTCTTGAAAGGATAAGCCTGAAAGCTTGCAGCAATTTTGCATATTTATTTGAGTCTCAATGCTGTCTTGTCTATCCACAACCAGCTCATAGCCTCTTTGAAGAATAGTATAACTTACCCTAATGACTTCAAACAAGTCGTTCAAAACATTATCAAGGAAGTGTCCATGCTCATCCATATCGTCTTGCAAAGTAAGAAGAAAGTCAAAATTTATCTCTTCCTCATCAGAGATTAAGGCAAAAGCTTGTGACTTGTCCTCTTGTTCATCAAAAGGTGTATCTATGGTGATCTCCTTCTCATCTGCACTCATGAAATCTCCCTGACCAGCCATGAATTGAGCACACTCCTCACTTGCTTCCTCCAAAAGAGGTTTCTCTTTGAGAAAGGATGAAGTGGAGAGTTGATAGTTATACATGTGTGGGAGAGAAGGAAATCCTTGAGCTAGAATTGAATGATTCTCCTATTTCCATTTGGCCAACACTTTATCTGTATCAGATGTGGTTTGATAGCTCTCCTGGAGGGTTGTAGATGGGGTGTGTTCAAATGTAATATCTTTTGCTTGATCATCACCATGAGTAAGAGCAGCCTCAACCTTTTCAAGGCTTTGAGCAAAACCTTTCTCCTCCTCCTTTCTCCCCCATGATTCCATTGTTTGCTTCCAACTCATGACCTTGGAATTAAAACTTTTCCCTTGGGAAGAGGCAACAATTTTATCTTCTTCAAGATCCCAATCTGGTTCATGATTTTCCCTCTTCCAACATGAAATATGGAATTCATGTTGAGAGACCTGAGGATTGGTTTAAGAGGTATATTTTGGCATTTCTTCTCTTAAAACATTTGGGATTTTATGATCTCCATCAAATATGACATAAGTGCCCAGACCAGTAGAATCATAATTTTCGTATGGGTCACTTTGCATCATAGTCAACAACTGGTTATTTTTCTCTTCTTGGTCATGTTCAGTCTAGGCACCTAACTCTTCAACAAAGACCCTTTCTTCCTTATTCAGCATAGCATGAGTTGCCTCTAATTTTGAGGTTGGTTCATTGGTGATGTGATCCTTAGTGGCTCATATAGTAATTTCATCTTTGAACCATATTTAGTTTTTAGGATGAGGTGAGACCAATCAAGTGACATATATCCTCCTATCTTGGCTGTGAAGTCTCTGGATAAACATAAACCAAATACAGGGAGTATATCTATGACTACCACATCTTGATTGACAATTATATTAGGACAAGTATATAATTGCAATGGGAGTTGTTTAATTCTCCTTGTTGTTTGCACTGATTTGCCATCTAGCTGCATAACTCCTCTAGTAAGTGGCTCAAACTTTATTTTTAAAGCATCAACTATTTGCTTAGGCAATACTATAGTACTAGCCCCTGAGTCTATCATTGCATTATGCAACAGTTTATTTCCAACTATCAAAGTCAAATAGAAGGGCTCTAGTTTGGATTTACTTACCTCTATTGCATTGTTCAAAAGTGTTGTTGTCTGCAGAGGAACTATGTCTTTGAGCTTTTCTTTATTAGCAAGTCCTTCTTTGGTGCCAATATGTTTAGGCACCGCTTGGCCTTACAAAGCTTCTTATAATAGTGTCTTTTGCTCAGGAATAGCTAATATGTCCCATATTGACATATTTGCTAGGGTCCTCTTCAGTTGATCCACCACATTCACTAGTCCTAGTGTTTGGGTTCTTCGAAAATAAGGGTACCTTACTTTTTCTTGTACTTGTCCAGAAATTACTTGATTCTGCACTGGCTGAGGCATTTCTTGTCTAGCAGCTGTATTTTGATGACCTTGAAATGGAGGATTACCCATAACTTCATTATTTGTGACTTCAGGCTGTTCCATCATCCTTCTCTTTGATTTGATGTAGTAATTTGATTGTACTACTGGCTTCTTGGAAGTGGAAGCTTCATTCAAGAATACTGGCTCTTCATCTTCAACCCATGAAAATAAAGCATGTTCAGGGGCTATTTCTTGTTGTTGTTGTAAGGACATCCCTTGCATCTAAGCCATCAGGACTGAATTTTGCATACCAAAGAATTGGTAGGCTTGAATGTCATAAGTACTTGCAAATTGTCCATCCATTCTTTTTTGCTCTGCCACTTTTTATTGTAGATTACCCATGGGACAATCTATGGGCATATGAACATTATTACAAGGGAAACACTAGGCATTGGTGCCATTTGCATAATTATTTTGCCCTTGAACAAACTCTCTATTTGGATTAGGGGGAACAGTTTGTGAGGGTGTAGGGACTGCAACTAATTGGTTTGCTGGCTGAGGGTTAGTTTGCCTTTGAGGACCCTGATACTGGTTTGGCTTTGGTGGAAATCTATTTCTTTGGTAGCCTTGATATTGGGGTTTAGGATAAGGATTCTGTTGTCTTTTTATGTTAATTAACTCATTAAAAAATGTCCTTAAGATGTTCTTGATATCATCCATCTCAGATGACTGGGCAGGGACAAGTTCTTTAGCAGGTTGTTGAGGATATGTATACATAGACACAAGTGGAGCTATGGGATTAGGGGCTTCTTGAGGCAAAGGTAAAGTAATCTCTGGAAACATGGGCATGGGCGGCCTTGGGGGCAACTTTTCAGCATCTATTAAGTTATTTTCAGCTCTGACTGCATAGTCATAAGCTTCTGGCAGAGTCTGACCTCCAAGTGACTGAATCATTATTGATGTATCTAAATTTAAAGCTTTAAAATAAAAAACTATAGCCATACCTGGTAATGGTCTTGCTGTAGCAGGAATCCTTTTCCAAGTCTTTTGAAATCTTGAATTGAAATCAGTCATTGCTTCTTGTGGTTTCCTTTTGATAGTAATCAATTGTTGCAACAAAGAAGATTTATCACCCTTTTCTTCAAATCTTTCAAAGAAAAGATCTCCACGCTGATCCCATGTAGATATTGTATTTGGAGTCAAACATCGGTACCATTCCAGAGCCTTCCCTTTAAAAAAAGTTGCTAACAATATTATAGCCACATTCTGCTGTGTGACCACATGTATTGCACAAATATCAGACACATCTTGTAGATGTTCTTCTGGTGTTTTGAAAATTTCCCACTAAATTTGGGCAGAGCTTTTAGGGCATTTACTGGAATAAGATCCCAAGTGGCTGGTGGTATTGGGAGAATTAGAGGACTACCAGTGTTCCAACTTGCGTAATTCTTTGGGGGTATAGGTGCTCCCATGTTTGCTCTTGGTATTGCTATAAACTTATTAACCCTTCTCCTTGGATTATTTAACAATGGTGGTAAAAAAATACTTGAATTTACAGCAGATTGAGATCTTGTTACTAGTCCATAGCTCCGACTCCTTATAGCTCTCTGGTTCATATGGTCTTGAAAAAAAATTCAAGATGGTGTCCCACCAGGCGTGCCAAAAAATTGTTGATGCTTAGAGTTGTGTTGTTTCCAACACCAACAATGGGAAGTTTCAAGGATGTGGGACTTGCGACCTTAAATGACCTCCATATTTTAAAGAAGCTGGCTCTTCTTTATCTCAAAAAGTATTTTGGGGAAAAATGATAGAAATTAAACAGAAACAATAATGCAACGAAAGAAAATCTAGCTATGGTGATGCACCTAAGTTTAATTCGATCCTTAACACTAAGCACATAAAAGCTATATTTAAGATTCAATTACATTAAAGAGCAAACAATGCATGATCAATGTAAAAGATAAAAATAATAGAATCAAAGGCTCACAACTTAGACTATTTTTGTAGTAACACAGAAAACATCAACAAAGGCACAAAATTCAGTCTTATTAATTTTTCAGTCACATAAAAGGCACAAACACATGCACAGTTATACAAACTTGCTAACTCAAGAAAACAGAACAAAGGCAAATGATATTCCTAGCCATAACTAGAAAGTCTAAAACTTCTTGATAACAATCTCTCACAAAAAATTCTCTCTATCTTCTGATGATGATTTCGGATGATCTCTGCACCCATATTTATAGCATCGGACTTAGCTCTATATTTTTTGCACATTCCCAAACCAATGGTCTAACTGAAATCCAACAAAAATCTAACTGAATTGGAAGTGTCTAATAAAAGATATTTCTTAGATCTGAAACGTTCAATATTTTTACAAGTTCATTCGCTAAAATAAACACACATGATGCTTTCCCACTGTGAAACAGGCAAGGACACTTGACATGCTCCACTTACTCTTCTTGAAAATTGTCTCATTATTTAGGAGGGATCATAAAATGACACTTGGCAGCTTCTGCGGCACTTACAGAAGATAAACGACACTTGTCGCATAACTTATACTCTTTAATGTGTCTTTGCTCAGGAGTGCTCCGTCTTTGACATCTGTCACAATCCACTGCGTCAAAACTTTAACAGTTTACAGAAAATGGGACCCACAACACTTCTTGCCCGAGCAATTTCAAAAAGGGAACGGGAACAGGTGGCATTTTCCATATTTCTTTAACAAGTGACACGTGGTGTTCTCTGCTTTCTTTAAAAGCTTTAGACACTTTTCAAAAATCTTACGAAAGGTGACACGTGGCAATCTCCACTAAGCTTTAGCTATACTACAGAAACATTCGAGACTCATTTTAGATTACATGGACGATGACACTTGGTAGCTTCTGCTTACTTTAGAAACAAAACTCGAGGCCCACCATAGTCTTTACTCAATCAATGAAACAAAATGAAGAAACTGCAGATGTCGACACTTGGCGACTTCCACTGCTTTTAGCTAGGGGCACGTGGCAGTCTCTGCTATTTTTAGAAAAATATATTGAAACCTTTTGCAGTTGCCACTTGGCGCCTTCCGCTTGACCCTGAGAGAAGCTTATTGAAAGAAGCTTTCAAAACTCATAAGAAATTTGAAATGTGGATGCCAACACTTGTCACGTTCTGCTGGATTATAACGGGACACGTGGCATGTTTTGTGCAACTTATAGAAATTATAAAATGTGTCCCAGCGGATGACACTTGGTAGCTTCCACTCGATTTTGATACTTAGACAAATTTTAGGCAAAAATGAAAACTCGCACCCGTGCTTTGTGTCAAAAAACTTCACTGCCTCGAAACTGAAACGCGCAGGGACAAAACTTGGAGCGCACAACTGAAACTCAAAAAATAAAAATGTAGAGTTTTTAATCTACAGGCCCCATTCGATACATTGATATCCCCATGTGATCCATATCTATAGAGATCTGGGCAGGCACCTATAGATTCCACCCCCACCCTCTATATATAACTATACATGGGAGACATGGCCCAACTACATAGATAGCTATATCTATCTAGAGTGGAGTGGGTGGCACTCAACTACCCTATCTATGGGCACTCCCCATAGCCATAACCACGCTCGACATAGATCTGATCTAGTTTATGTATATATTTTTTTGGCAACCCTCTATAGAGTATAGATAGCTAGCCTCATCCATCTAGAGAGATATGTGATCTGGGCGATAGCCTATAGATCCATAAGGTGAGTTATAGGGCCAATGGACTGGACTATAGAGATTTGGCCCCATACATAGCTAGGGGTGCCATGCCATCACCAACTATGTCTAGGGGATAGGGAGAGGCACAAATAGGGGGCTTCCAACCGGAACAGAACTCTATAGTATTCACCACCCCTCTATATATATATGGGATAAGTCTCGATAGACCCTATATAATATAGAGAGGGGGGACTCAAGTCTTAATAGATCCTATATAGAGAGGGGGTGAAGCCTATGCTCAAGATACATCTTGATAGACCCTATATAGCTACGCTCAAGATAAGATCTATAAGGAGGCCAAAGAAATAGATATTGGCAGGGGGAGGTGGGGAGGTGGGGGCTACGCTCAAGATAAGTCTTGATAGACCCTATATAATATAGAGAGCAAGGGGGAGCATGGGGAGGAGTGGGGTTGGCTATGCTCAAGATAAGTCTTGATAGACCCTATATAATATAGAGAGGGGAGGGGGGGCTACTACGCTAAATTTAAGATAAGATATATAAAGGGAGGGCCAAAGAAACTCTATTTTGGGCCAAAGAAACCCAGATATATATATATATATATATATATATATATATATATATATATATATATATATATATATATATATATATATATATATATATATATATATATAGGGCTTGGGCCAAAAGAAATCTATATTGGGGTGGGGGGGGCAGTTGGCCCAAAAACCTCTATCTATAAGATAAGATATATAGGGGGTGCCAATGAAACTATATACCATGCCACCCCCAATAAATATAGCCCATTAAACTCAACTTTATATGGTTGGGGGTGGCCCTAAATTATAAAGTTGAGTTGAGTTTAATGGGTTATATATTGGGCCCAAATCTCTATAGATGGGGGGCACTTGCCATATGAATATGAATATATAGGGCCAATGCTCTTCTCTCCAACCAACAGATCTCTTTGTCGATGTGTTCGACTTAGGATATCTCTCCCATCTCCCACTCCTTATGGACTAATGTTGATTGTAACAAATTATGATCGCATGAAAATCCCATATCTTTATAGGGGGGATCGACCCCTGTGAATATGCATAGCCATTGGGCCATTAACTAATCACTGATCCCCCCATGATAGGGGCACCCTATATATTAGAGAGAGAGTCAGTCCTCCCACGGCTATAGTTTAGATAGTTGGAGTTGGTTGACTGACTTCGGTACTCGATAGATTGATATGCACTACACATCTCATCCCTTGAACAATAGAGAGAAACCCTATGGTAGAGGGGGATTTCCCGAATGGTTAATTTGTTCTCCCTAGATATAGATAGATGTCGAATGGTTCAACAATCAAGAATGGAACCTGATAGATCTAGTGATAGCCACAGTTCTATATAGATATAGGGCCATTGGCCATATCTATATCTATATATAGGGGGTCGAGAGCATGAATCCAAATGCCAACTATATAGATTAGGTCGTTGCCATATATCATATCTATAGGGTATGGCTATGTGGATATGGGCATATAGATAGAGTAGAGTAACCTTTCTAGAAATTCAATATCCATAGATATATAAGATAAGATATATAGGGGTACCAATTCCAAGCCAATAAAATCTATCTCTATCTATATACTGTGCCACCATATAGAGTTTAATGGGCTCCCCATAGATCTATAGGCTATACTCTAAACTAAGCTTATACAATGAAAACATACAACATATACACCCTTTCCCATATTGAGCTATGATGAAAACATAGAACTTAGTCTCATGGTCTTGCTTTATGGAATATACATGACACATGCAGGGTCTCTAGGTTTGGTTCTCTCCTTCTCTCCTCTCTTGGAGATAAACTAAGTTCTATATCTTTTCCACTCTCTTAGAGTTGGAACTTTTCCCCCCCAAACTAATCTCCTTCTAAGTAACCCCCAACTTTTTCAAATAATTCCAAATATTTCTTGCTTGACATTGACATTTTGCAAGTTTCTTTGAGTTCCCTCTACTTTGGAAAATAATCCACATGTCCAAAAATGAAGTTAATGGAAATTAATTTCCCAACGTCTCTAATGTAGGGGTTACTGCAGACAAACAAATTGCATAACTGTGAATTATTGTAGATCAAAGGTTTCAAAACTATCATGTGCATCAAGTGGCAATTTTGTAACCATCCCAAAAAGGATTTTCTTAACATCTAGGACCAATAGTTTCAAAACCACCAACTACATTAA
This sequence comes from Torreya grandis, assembly GCA_037957365.1. NCBI lineage: Eukaryota > Viridiplantae > Streptophyta > Pinopsida > Cupressales > Taxaceae > Torreya > Torreya grandis. The sequence continues at coordinate 3,816,061 of JARHVA010000780.1, read as the reverse complement.
GTAGCTATTTTGAAACCACCACCTACATTAAGCAATAATTTCATCACCATTCCAAAAAGGGGTCCACTTGACCTTTGGGAGATGACTAAAATCATCTTTTCATGACTTTCTCAACATGTTGGAGGCTTGATGATGTTCTTAGGATTGTTGTCAATCTTATACACACACAACCTTGTTAACATAACCGACAAGTTGCATAAACATGTATATGCACACAAACATGCACAAAGACCCAAATCATGGTTTTGGTTGATGCAACATGCTTGTGAGCCTAAATGTTCCTTTATCAAACACACAAGGTAAATGAAAATTTCCATGAGCCCCTACTCATGGACTTTTCGTGAGCTCTTTAATGGTTCTTCCATACTTGGAACCCTTAGATGAAGTCATCTAATTTATGTCTTCAATTACTTTGTTCTTCTGCTTAATCAAATACTCACTACCTCTTATCTTCGTGTTGACTTGTGTATCCAATAACTTATTGAATTCTTCCCTTGCCTTCTTGGGGAACTATTGTCTCCAATCCACAACTAAAGAATTTGAGCTTTTTCTCTCATCATTCCCTTTTCCTTCATAGCAAGGGTACAAATTTGCTATGTTGAAAATAGATGATATGTCAATACCATTTGGTGGCTCTGCCTCATAAGCATATTTTGAAAATCTCTTTAGAATTCTAAAATGTCCAATCTTCTTCCATTTGAGTTTATTATACATTTTTTTAAGGAACCTCTCTTTTTGCAATTGCGCCAAAACCAAGTCATCTACTCGGAACTCTTAGGCTCTTTTTCTCTGATCAACACATTATTTATACTTCATGACATTCTCTTCTAGACTTATCTTCACTTGTTTGTGTACATCATGCATAGATGTTACATAATCCTTCACTTTAACACTTATTTGTTCCATACCAACTATTTTTATCAATTCACCAATGCCTCTAGTGCTACCCATACACAATATTGAAAAGAACTCGTTGACATACTTTTTTTCACTGAGTTGTTATATGCAAACTTAGCTTGTGTCAATGTCATATTCCACTATTTAGGCTTGTCTCCTACCAAACATCTTAGGGAATTACCAAGACTTATATTATGTACTTCTATGTGTCCATCCATTTAAGAATGGCATGTTGAATTGAAATCTAACCTTGTGCCCAATTTCCTCTGCCAAGTTCTCCAAAAGTTTCCAACAAGCCTTACATCCATATCCAATACTATGGTTTTTAGTAATATTCTCACTAATTTTAAAAATAAAATTTCAACATGTGTGGCATCACTTGTCTTCTTACATGCTATGAAGTGTGTCATCTTGAAAAATCTATCAACAACAATTAAGATAGAATCATTACCTCTTTAAGTTCTTGGCAGCCCAAGAACTAAATCCATACTTATCTCCTACATTTGCATCTCTGAAATTCGTGAAGGTTCATACAAATCTACATTTTAAATTTTGCCCTTATCATGTTGAAAAAATTTACATCCTTGTATAAACTTCTTCACATCTACACTCATCCTAGGCCAACAATAATTCTCATTCAATTGTGCCAATATTTTATCGATGTCAAAATGACCATTTCAACCTCCACTATGCTTGTCTCTCACCACGTTCTCCCTAATTGGACCTTGAGGTATCACAATGTTGTCTTTTGAACAACAACCCATATTGCAAAAAATATCCCATCCATGGAGATATATCCATGCTAGACGGATTATTGCATGTTTTCCATGTATCTTTGAAATCTAAATCCTCATCATACAACTCCTTCATTGAGTCAAACCTAATGAATTTCATTCTTATCTCATTCATCACAAGAACTATTTGATTCAAAGTATCTACAAATTTATTTGACTTTCCACTTCTATGATTCAAAATAAATGAATAACTTTGTAGAAAATGTAGACAATATTTAATGATTATATAACACCTCAATCTTGTACACTTGGAAAACTTAGACCTTGGTTGTTCATCTCAGTTCTCTACCTTTCCCGTTTATGCAAGTCTCACATCTACTCTATCCTTATGCCACATGGCCTATATCTCTTAGTCTGACTAGTATTATATTGCTGACTCAGGTCTTCTATCTTACCCAAAATTCTTAAAATATACTTATCTTTCATCTCTGCAAGTTCTAAACCTATACCTATTCTTCTGCTCCCTGAACACTAATGTCTAGGTCATATAGTAGTGTCGATGTTACTCTCCTGTTCAAACACAAGTGTCTAGTGCCTTAAAGTCATCTAATTTACAAATGAAACGTACCTTAATGGTTGCCATAAGTGCTTTAATATGAGTTATTACTCCAAATAGATTGATATAAATACAACATCAACCCTCATTCATTTCTCACTTAACAATCATACCAAATAACATTCAAAGAGCATTTAATGGATCAATGGCTTCTCTATTTATTCCTATTTCCATACCAGTCATAGGGACTACACATATACATGTCTGAAGTACAAAAGGAACAACCCAAGAGCCCAAATTTCCAAGTTACAAGCTATGTCATTGTTGTACTTACTTTGCACATATTGTATGATTCACACATAAGCCAACATGTAAGGGAGAACTACATTAGTCTAAGGCCCTCTTCGGAGTATTGGCTATGCAATTAGCATCCTTTGACAATAGGTTTATTTGGGTCAGCTCAACATCGTATGCCCACTAACCCTTTTTTCCTCAAGGTCATATTGAAGATAAAAAGTTAGGGTTTTACCATTTCACAAGCAATGACTATCCATGACCCAGGTATGAATGCACCAAAGAAAAGGCGAAATAGAACCCATAAGTATCTAGGTGGTCACATCTTGTTTCAACAAATATTTTATATAGGACACTAGCAACAAGTCTAGATAGTAGCATTGATGTTATCATCCCAAGCTGACGTTACTGTCTAAAGAGCCAAAGGCATAAAATCCAAAATCTAACAATTATTATAGAATCTACTTCTCACCTATTTTCAATGTGTTACAGATCTATAACTGCATTATCATTAGATCAAACTAAGTACTTCACTTTTTTTATCATATATATATCTATCATAGTTGTACTTTCCATATTTAGACCATCTCAGCACAATAAATTCAGCATATGTTTATATTTGAGTTTAACATCTGATTGGTCTGCTATAAATCTGATTATCACCCTTGTATCATTTCATTTTGATATACCCCTTTATTAGGAATCTAAGGATAAATCCAACATATAGATTTCATTTTAGGGTTAAATAGAAACTCAACCCACTTCATGTGCTTTTGATTAACTTTCCTTGGTTGTTTAAGAACTGTAGTGCTTGATGATTTTTGTATAACATAAACTTCTTGGGTAATAAGTAATGTCCAACTTCTTAGGTAATAATTAATGACTCCAATTCTTGAGAGCTTGTATCATAGCATAAAAGTCTTGGTCACAAACATAATATTTTAACTTTTTTTCATTCAACTTCTCACTTAAATAAGAAATGGACTTATTTTCTTGACTCAAAACTACTCTTATGGTTATACAACTAGTATCACAATCAACCTAAAATACCTTTTTGATATCCTAAAATTATAATAATGGCTGTTATGTCACTCTTTTCTTCAAAAATTGAGAACTCTTATCTTCCATAATAATCTATTTCAGCCCTTCCCTATCACCCTTTATCGTTTATGTAATGGATGCACATGTATCTCTAAAGTTTCAAATAAGTTTCCTATATAAACTTTCTAGCCCATCAAAACTTATAGGTTCAAATATATCTACGTGATAGACATTTGGAAATTATTTTTACCTTTTTTTTGTCTATTTTCAACCTATCGTGTTAGATTAAAAATTACAAATAGATCCACTCTTCCTTCATGGAGCTACATTTCTTGAAGTCGACTAACAACTTTTCCTCCTTCAACCTTTGCAACACCAACCTCAAATGCAATAAATGATCTTTTCTATGAATGCAAATCAAAATGTCATCTAAATACATAATGATAAACTTACCCAAGTAAGGTTTCAACACTTCAATCATGAGTCTCATGAATATGCTATGTGCATTTTAAAAATCAAATGGCATAAAAAACCAATCATAAAACTTATCATTTATCTTGAATGCGGTCATCCATTCATCACTTCCTCTAATTTTGGTTAGGTGATATCCACTCTTCAAATCAATCTTCATGAAACATATTTCTCCACTCAAACAATGTATCAAATCATCCATCCTTGGCAATGCAAATCTATATTTGATAGTGAATTTATTAATGGCTCTTAAATCCATACACATTCTCTAGCCTCCACCTTTCTTAGGTGTCAATACTTCTAGAATTGTACATGGGCTTAAACTCTTTATTATCAAAACCTTCTCTACAAGCTTATGTACTTGCTTCTTTAGCTCCTTATTCTCCATAGGTGTCAACCTATATGTTGTATTTTTTGGCAAACTTCATCTAGACATTAGATCCATATGATGACTAATGCTCCTCATAGGTGGCAAACTATCCGACAAATATTTATAAATAATTTTAGCAAACTCATTCAACAAATTCTACACCTCAAGGGGAATTTCACTTCCTTCTTTTATGATAAAATATTGCATTGGTTTTAGGATGAAAGAAAAACAAACATTTTCATTTTTTTCCCTCCTTTAAAAGCTATTTATCAGAAACCAAATAAACCTTAAGACTGCTATCTACCTCTATTTCTCTACTTTCATTCAATGGGATCAATGAGAAACTCTTACCATCCTTTACAAGTGTGTATATTTTTGCTCTACAATCATGTGTTAATTTTATATCAAATTGCCAGGTCCTTATAACAAAACATGACTTACATCCATGGGTATTATGTCACACAAAACCTCATCTTTGTAAGACCCAATTTGAAAAAAAACCATACATTGCTCATGTACTAACACTAGATGACCCTTGAGAAATAAATAAACTTAGTATGGATTCAGATGTACTATTCTCTTCAGCCCAAGCTTCTCTATCATTTAGTTTGAAACCAAATTATACATTCTATCACTATAAACAATAACCTTACAACACTTACAAACTTACGTATATTTCAAAAAATATTATTTATTTGCATTTATTCATTCTCCTTTTTGGTAGGTTTTAATAGCACTTTATTCATCATAATAGAATCACCATGTTCTAGTTCTTCTGTGCCATTTTGAGATTCAATATTGTCTTCATCTGCATGAAAAAATTGATTACTTTCTTCAATCCTCCTATTGTTGTTTTAAAATACCTTAGGACATTCAAAAGTTTTATGTCCAACATTTCCACATTCAAATAATTTACTCATGAATACTCTATGATAGTAACATATTCCTCTAGAAGAATAGCCTCTTCCTTTTGGTGTTTGATTTTGATTTTGAGAAGTGCCACTGCTTTCTAGTCATCTTCCTCTTGATAACCTTCCTCTACCATATATATATATTTTGTTTACTCCTCGACAACTTATCTTCTATGTTCAATGCCAATTGATAGGCTTCTTCAACTGACTTCAACTTTAACATTCTAAACTCATTTTGAATATCAATATGAAATCCATTTACATACCTTGATATTTTATCTTGATCATCCTCCACATGGCTAACTCCAATGGCAAGCTTCTAAAACTCCTATATGTAGTATTTCATAATCATTTCTATTTCTCTAAAATTCTTTAGATTATTGAATAAATTCAAATGATTTAACCTTTTACCTTTATAACCATTATGTTATAATTCTTGATTTTGACTTTGCTCTTCTTTACCTTTCCAACTACACATGATCCCACCATAAGGATGCTTGTCCCTTCTACTTGGTGTATGCAAAATTCACTTTTTTTGGGTTATCCATGTATTTTTGGATTTTTTTTTTGACCATATCAGAACAAAAATAAGGACATAGCTCCAGAGTTACATCTAAGGATAACACATCATTAGTTGTTGATAGTGCGAACACATATGCTATTGATTCTTAGAAAAATGAAGAAACAACTATATGAACATAATCAAACTTTGAGTGAAGACGTATAAATAATGAGGTTATTATGTTAGATAAATCCCCTAACACCTCTATAACGAGGGATAATGTTGGACACAACATTCCTCCAACCATTTTAAAATATTATAGTTTGAGTCCTGAAGGAAATATTGCAATTCACATGGTAAATTCATTGTCTTTTATCAATCAAATATCTAAAGATGATATTAAAAATAAAATATTTAATAATATTTTAAATATTTATAGTAAGCTTCTCAGAATAGGTCATGGTTTTGTTTTACTCCATCTAAAATTTCATTTGAAAGCTTCTCAGAATAGGTCATGATTTTGTTTTACCCCATCTAAAATTTCATTTAAAGACTTTATTACTGGTATTGAAATGGGTGTTAAAATTTTGGAAGAAAATATAGTGAAAGAATTGAGAGCAAAAGGTTCCCTCACCCTTCAAAAAGCTTGCCTGCCAAAGAAAAATATTAGTAAAGAATAAAGATTAACCCTTTGGCATCTTAAAAATAACAAAGGCATTATTATACTCAAAGTGGATAAAGGCAATACTATGGTCATGTTGGATAGAATTGATTACATTGCAAAAATGATGGAACATTTGGTTACGAGTGGGAGTTATACTAAGGTCTCAAGAAATCCTTTGAATAAGGTGGTTAATACCATCACCAATGCTATAAAAATATCCCCTATTATTTAAGGTGATAAGTATTAATTAATAACAAAAGACCCTAATATTCCAATAATTTATGGATCCCCAAAAATCCATAAGAATGGTTTTCCCCTTAGACCTATTTTCAATACTAGAAACTCCCCCACTTACCCTCTTGATAAATATCTTGCTGGGAAACTTAAACACTTGGTGGGTAATACCCCTTTGTTTATAAAAAAATACGAACACTTCATTTACAAGGTCAAATATATAAGGTACAATGAGAATGACATTCTTGTTAGTTTTGATGTTGTTTCACTTTTTACTAAGATCCTTCTTGAAGAAAATATGAATGTAATTTGTGGCCTCATTGATACCCAAACTCCTGACTTGATAAAATTATGTTTGTGATCCATGTTTTTCACCTTCAGATGAGATATCTATGAAAAAACTAAAGGTGTGGCAATGGGGTCACCTTTATCTCCTACTGCAGCTAAGTTATTTATGGAAAACTTTGAATCTAGAGCCTTAGATTCTTATCTATTAAAATCTTATTGGTGGGATAGATTTGTTTATGATACTAATGCTAAGTGGTACAATGGAGGTGAAGAACTTGATAAGTTTCTAAATCATTTAAGTGGGAGAATCAAACAAATCCAATTTACTATGGAGAAGGAAGAAAATCACAAACTACCTTTCCTAGATGTCATTATCTCTAAGAAGCTAGATGAATCCTTATCCCATGAGGTTTATATAAAAAAGACTCATTGATATATTTACCTTTAAGTGGACTCACACCATCACCCTTGCCAAAAAATGGTTGTCTTTATTTCATTGGTTTCACATGTATTAATATCTCAAACCTTGAACACTTTATTCAATAAAAACATTACCTTATAGAGGTATTGATGGCTAATGGGTATGACAAAGGGGAAATTGGAAGGGCATTCCAAAATTTTTGGACTCTAAGTCATAATAGTAATGTTGAACCAAAGGCTCAGATGATTATTATACTGTATGTAAAAGGAATCTTTGAAAAATTAACTAGAATTGTAAAAAAGACTAGTATTCAAACTACCTTCAAACACCTTAATACCCTTTAAACCTTTCTTGACTTTGCAAAGGATCCTTTGAGTCCAAATAAATAAAAAAGGGTTTACCTTATTCCATGTTTTAGTGGTAAACCCTACATAGGTGAAATTGGCCTATCTTTCCAAACCAGACTAAAAGAACATTCTAGAGACATTAATAACTCTCATATAAAAAAATCCACCCTTGATAATCATTCCCATAATACCAAACACCAAATGTGCATTAATTAAACAAAATTAATTGTTAAATAAGATGACTATATGAAAATAAAAATTAGCGAATCCATTGAAATTGAAAAAAGACTAGTTAATCTTAAACGTGATCATGGCCTTGATATTGGAAATTATTGGAAACCTATTTTGAACCATATAGGTGTGAGAAGTTCAACCCTTACAAACATTAATGTTTAGTTATTATTTAGTTAATTTTGGGTTTTATGGTCAAATACATAGATTCTCTCTTTTTAACTAGTATCCTTTTATTAGTTAATCTATTTTGTGGTTGACTTTTTGATTTATTAAGGAAGCTGACCTTCTGCTTGGTTTTGTTTGTTTCTCATAGACTACTATTTATGACAATAATTTAGATGTCATTTCCATGGAGTAAGTTTATTTATTTTTCATTCTCCTTGATGATGGGTACAAATAGCATATCAGAACATTGGACTTAGTTTCTACTAACATGATGATTCCATAAACCTCACATTCAAATTAAAAAATACTCTCTAGCTTTGTGATCCAATCGATAAGATCCCAAAGGCTCATAATTCATCCATAACCAAGGATGCCAAAATTTGGATTAATTCCCATCTTTTTAATAGCTTTCAAAAATATTTATTTTGGTTCATCAACCAACTCTTCAACTTAAACTTATTGCGTTTGTTATTATTGATCATCACTTACATATACAAATGTAGGTCCTCTAATTTATATAGTCTCCATTTCATCTAATCTAACTTGGTGTAAACACCAAAATTTGATCTTAATTACTTGACAATAATAATTAATTACACATCATAAACAACATGAATTTCACCCAAATACACAACTCTTATTCGATATTCCTCTAAACAATTTACCTATATGAAGGCTTGATCATTTTTTTGCCATCACAAAAATTTAAAATTACATACTCAAACTGATTTATAATACCCTCAAACTATATCTAGCTAAGGACAATTGTCATTGATTTTATGGGACAATTGACTAATTTACAAATTTTGAATTATTATTTTGGGTCTTCTCGTGCATTACATAATGTTGACAAAAGGAAATTATCAAACTATTTAACTATATAAGTAAATCAAAACCTCATTTCAAAGAGACTTGGTTCCTAGCTTTCAAACTATTGCACAATTAAAAAATCAACCATATTCCTCCCTAAATCAAGATCATTCACAATGATAAGCCAAAAACCAAGTCTAAATCATCCCAAATCAAGTCAAGAGATATCATTTCAAGTATCAAATCCATATTTATAGCTACATATATATCATCAAGGAACACGATTGAAAAATCACTCTAGGTGGGATACCTATGAATGGTTGGTTAACCCTTTTATTAACGATGTTTGGATGAGGGTTAAAGGGTAGAATAGCCTATACACAAGGATGATTAAAACTATTATAAAGTGGAAAAATTAATTGAAAACTCAGATAAATGGATATATTGAACTGAAATGTTGAGATATGATAAATATAAAAAGTATATTCAAAACAAAAATTTGATTGCATAAAAATGAAGAAGAGATAATACTTATCTGAAAATATGCACATGGATATGAGATATGTATAGGTGTAAATAGGTAAAAACAAGATTAGGATCTAGTCATTAGATTTTATAAATATTGTATTTGGAAGCTTGGACACTTACGTTAGCTTTGGGACACTTGCATCAAAGAAGGTGTCCTAATGTCAATGGATCTATCTAGTATGGAATGCTCACTATATTTTGAAGTGAACACATGGATATTTATGGGTTTTTTATCACCTTTATGTTGATATGTTTTATTCATGTGCACATGTTTTATATGATTTTATGTGGATCAAACCATAACTCTTCACCTTAGGTCTTTGCACCTTGCAAAACATGGGCTAGTTGGTTCATGAAATTGAGCTGATCTCAAGCACCCCTTTATCAATAAACATTGCCTACATAATCAATACTCTGAAAATGGACTCAAAAATATGTAGTTATCCCCTAGGTATTGGCTTGTGTGTGCATAAAGGTGCAATATACTATAGTCAAGGTCATAAAATGATCTAGCTTGTAACTTGAAAAATATTTCTCATGGATTATTCTTTGAGTGTTTTAGACATGTAATATGATTTATCCTATATTTATGAAAATAGGGAAGAATAAGGTAGTATAACTTAGATGTGCAATTGATTGAATGATTTTTCATAGGCCATTGCTTGGTATTTGCTAGATGAATAATGAGTAGTTTTATATTTGTATTTATACCACATATTTTGAAGATATCTCATGGTAGGGTTCAATAAGAAAAATAGGTTGACCCATATATTTCAAAACATAAAAAATTTGGATGAATTTTGAGGACTAGACATTTGATAAGAATCTAGACACTAGCATCAATGCAAATGTCCCTATGTAGGGTGTAAGTGTCTAGTAGGTCAGGAAGATTTCAAGGATCTGAATTGATAGTGAAGGATATTTATTAAGTTTTAGGATTTTTTCACAGTGAAAGATATCTAAGTTATCAAAAATGATAGGGTAGGACCATAAACTAAAATAATTAGGCACAATGAGATGGTGAATGTAAATCTTTCAATGATAGGAAGGTATATAAATGAAGGGTAGAGCACTGATAAGTATTTCTCAAGTATCCAAGATTGAGATGGTATATAAATCATATTTTAGTATCTACATTATCCTCTTTAATCTAGTAATGCAAAATGGTGAAATTATTAATTTAAAGGAAAAAAATGTGTACTTAAGTGTGTACAAACACCTTGGCTTCAATTGAGCCCACTTTGAGTGTTTTTATAGTGTAAGACCTATAACCAAGAACATGTTATAGTATAAATTAGTGCATATAATCTAAAATTTAACATAAGTGGAATGCTTGAAAAAAGGAGCAAGGAAGGAATACACCTATGTGTCGATGCAATCATGTTTCCCTTTAGTACTTTGACTTGGTAAAGATGATTCTTTATGAAGCATTAGATATGAGAGAGGTTCAAAACTAAACCTTGGAGATTTTAAAGATGGATATTGGAAGGTAATTATGCCCCCAATCTGGTGCACGGGTGAGTTACAACAAAACCATTGAGATTGTTGAATCTACATCGCATAAACTCATGTCATAGAACAATAAAAACCAAGTTAAGTGGTATAACCAACTCAATATAAAAAAATGAAGTAGTGTTAGACCATTGAGGAAATTGAATCTCAACCACACTACTAAAAGGGTCCAACTACTATAGACATAAAATCCTCAAAATGGCATTTCTTGGTAAAGTATCGATGCTTCTTGGTAAATAAGTTTGAATATGTATTTAAATTTTTGGTGTAATTGCATGGCATATGGACTTATAATGCATCTCAATCTGAATTATATGTTAAAATGTAACATTTTCTCTATAATTGTGTATAATATGTCATAAATATGAAACAACATACCCCAAATCTATAAAAATTAGTGTAATGTGTATAATATTCTTACCCAAATGTATATTTGAATCATGTAAGTTGTAATGAAACTCTAAAAATTATGAGAACTATATAAGTGTGGAATTCATATATCTATGACATTCCCCCACTAATATTCTCCCATTTTGAGGTGAGAGAAATGGATTCTAGTAGTTACCTTACCTCAAATTGATAAGATGACTATATAATATGTGTATAATCATGTAACATATAAGAGTAACATGTATAAGTATATATATCAATGAAACTCACAATATGTGATCACAAAAATCCATAAGATGCATGATATGGATCATGGCAACATCTAGAAAGTAACAATACAAGTGCAAAAAACAATCAAGTACACACACAAGAGTACTAAATATCACAAAAAGGGGTATAAGGAGACCACAAACAAGGGGCATATTAAAATATTGTAAACTCAAAGGAATGACATATTCAAATGTACCTATTAAAAAATAAAGCAACATATCGTGGTATAGGGGCCAAAAATCAAGGAAAATATTCAAATGTTCCACAAGAAGGGCAAAATCAAGTAATAAATGGATACTCAAGGAAGTGACAATGTGAATAAAAAAGTATAAGTAACCAAAATAAACATATCATACTAATCCCTACATGTATGTGTTAGAAAAAAATGTCATGTAACATAACATATCAAGTACACTATGAAAGATGTAAACATAAGTATAGGCATGTGTAAGCATTAGTATATAATTTCAACATGATAAATGGAAAGGTGATCATAAAATAATATAACATGTATCAATCATAATCAATAAAAAACAAATACCACTAACATATTATGCTATGCAAGAAGAGGAAAGGTCCAACATTTATATTTGCATGTATCATGGGTCTAGTGTATGCCTATATCACACTCAAGTATGTGTGAAACATATGTGTATATATAGAATAAATGATATTGTATCTACTAACATAACATAAAAAACATAGATTCCAAGGATTTAGTAAACATTTGAATGCTGAATATTTATAGATATCTGAATTTATTTGAACATTATTTGTATTTTATTTATTTTTATAGATTTTTTTATTTTTTTATATCAATGTGCATTTAATGGATCAATTTTTTTATAAGTAAAGCATTTGAGTGAAAAAGGTTCATAAAATGATCCTCTTCTATCCTTACTTGCTTATTAGAATTACCATCACCATTGTGTGATATGTGAACTAATATTCCCTTATGGGAAAATGAAATACTTTGTTGATTTTGATCTATTTTAGCTTCCATTTGGTATATCCAAAGTTTTCCCAATATAAAATTGTTTTGAGTTATATGAGGCATGACCCACTCTTTTGTTTGGACAACACATGGACCACAAGTAATTGGTAATATTATGTATCCCAATGATTTTTTCCATTTTCCTTTATGATGTAAGTATTTGATATTATAAATAAGTTATGACAAACATCTTTCATTATAAAAAAATTCTCTCTTTAGGATCAATATGGTTATTGTGAAAATAAGCTCCACCCATGAATAATGTAATTGTTAAATCCTTTTGGTGAGGATGATTTTTTATTAGTTCAACTTAAAGTGGTTGTAGAGCATGTCCATCTGGTATTGGTCTCATATCAAGTAATTTTTACAAGGGTGTCATATAAAGATTTTTATTGCCACATGTTTGTTAATTATAATCACTTGGAAATTCATTCTCATTGTATGTATCATGAACAAAGCATTTTTACATTGCCAAAGATAGATTTAATTATTTGTTATATTTGAGTAGGAAACAAACATATATGTGCGCATTCATTTATAAGTGGCCAAATTAGGTATTAAATATACGTAATTCCCTTTATTCTAGTGGATAAGTAAGATCTCTACTGAATATGAATTTTAGTTCCAAATTTGAAGGCCGATATGCTAAGGGATATGATTCCTTTTAAATCAAATAACATAATATTGAAAAGACGAATCATCATGTTGTTTGAAGTTTTGAAAGTGTTCCAATGTAAAATTTGGCACATTGTGTGTATTACAAGACAAGAAAAAACATATTCTGATTTCTTTAACTTATTTATCAAACTATTTGGTAAACTATAGAACCAATCCCAAGATTTTTGTTTGAGGATTCCATGGAATGATTTTAACAATAATCACTCATCTTGAGCCCAATGATATAAATAATGCACATATTGAATTATATGTTTGTAAGTTTCCTCATGTCCAAAAAATAAAGGTAACATTGGCATGATAAACTCTTTTGGATAAGGATATTCAAATACACATTTTCCAAGAGGTTGATTTTAGATAATGTTATCATTAGTAGTAACATTGTATGATAATATGTGTACCTTTAGAAGTTAAACTTGCCATCGGATATATCCTATAGTATTCACCATAGACATAAGATTTGTAGTAGGGATTATTGAGGTTTGTTAATATGTAATTATTGGTTGTAATTCACCATCTACTTGGAACAAATGAATAATTAATGTCTCCTCATTATCAGTAATTTGTTTGGTATTTTCATCACTTGAAACATTTTGTGGTACTTGAAACTCACATGAGAATATTTGAAATTTTTGATGGGGGAAATCTAGAACACAAACAGCTCTGATTCCCACTTGTCAGGATCTTGCTCCTCAATAAGAGCACAATATGATTACCTTGTATAAGCAACTAATCACAAAATTATACCAAAATGAACAAGTAACTAGAATTCACAAATAACATATAATATGAGAGACAATACACAATGTTGTATTAATACTCATCAAGAAAGAAAATACAATAAAGAAGATGCCATTTCTTCTTCCACCTCTATAAGGCTTTCCACACCTCAAGGGCTCCCAGTAATTCTCAATCAAGAGTTCACTCTCCTACCAAAAATGGTCCCAACACACAACTCAAACACAGAGTTGGTGTTCACCTCCAACCAGTCAATAATAACCCTGCTAGTACACAAGTACTCAAAGTACTTCAAGTAGATCTCCCATGAACCTGCAACAACTTGAAACTCAAGTGATCTTACTTACACATGTAGATCTACCATGATATTGCAACACCCTATAATTCAAATGATCTTACAATGGAAGGATCTACCTTGCCTTCCTCTATTTCTCTTCTGTGGAACTAGAAGGAGCTACACTTGCTCAACTCTAACTAGCACAATGGCTATCTAGCACACAATTACAATACATGCCAATGGGTCTATAAATAGATCCCATACTAAACAATAACTTAGACTTATAATTTAAAATAATTAGACACACAACTCCAAGATCAAAAATAGTCTTTACATGCAAACAATCAGTTCAACAAACTAACTATTCATGCAACGAACAGTTCTAGAACTGCACAGGCGACCGATGTCGGTCCCTGTCTGCCTGGAGATGACCGATGTTAGCCGACTCCTGACCGATGTCAGTTGCCTTCCTGTCCACCACTGACTAACATCAGTCAGCTTAACCGATGCTGGTGACTGTGACACTCAACAACTCCTCCATGTCTACATACAGTTGAAGCTTTTAGCTCCACAACCTAACAATCTCCCACTTGGAGATAAATAGCTAAAATTGTACCTATATTTGTACATCATCTAGTTTGTTTCCTGGATTTGTATCCCTCTTCAAGATCACTCTTGAAGACCAACCACCAAAAATCCTATGGTGCACCCCCTGTCATCCAAATCACCTGCCACATCCGCATCTACAAACCCATGTAGAAAAGAACTTGACCCTGCATAGCATGTGCACTTGCTGCTGGTCCCTCTCAGATACCAGAGAATCCATTGAACTGCCCTCCAGTGTTTCTTTCTCAGATTGGCTCCAAACTTGATGACAACTCCCACTGCTTGGGAAATCTCAGGTTTAGTACATACCATGCACTTAACCTCATTATGTGAATCAGGACACTATCCATAGAACTGTCCAACCATCGGCGTGCTAACCGGTTTCACACAATCATCTAGAGACAAAATCAACCTATGGCCTTCCATGTCTCTAAAACACACTCATGCCAAAAAATCTTACTGCTTCTAGATTCCTAATGACACACCTCTGAACTAACTTTACCTTTAGTTCAGCAACTCCCTGCATATGTGACCTTGCAACAAACACAACATACAGTAATATGATAATGTAGCTAATATTATCCAACTTGGTAAAGAAAACACAATAGTTAAACCTCCATTATTCTGTAGCTTACTCAAGACCATATACCTTGGCCTTCTGTCTCACGTGTCCATTTCTGCTCTTCTTTATCCTGAAAATCCATTCATCTCTCAGTGCTTTCTTCCAGCTGGCAACTCCACCAAAATACTCTCATTTGGTTCTTCTCCAAGGAATCATATTCCTCATCCATGCCAAGCTCCCACTTTTTTCTGGATCTACCTACTCTGCTTCTTTAATAACTTTCTAGTTCTTGACCATCAGTGAGCAACAAGTAGTGTAAAGAAGGGAAATGACAAATTTGAGGCTTACTTACCCTTTTAGTCCTCCATATGGGCACTTGAGACTCCCTGACAGCTTGCTGTCCACCCAAGATCTATCTCAGTGACTGATGTCTATCACATCTTAGTCTACACCTAATCAATGTCAGTTCCATGTGACTACCTCATCACCGACGTCAGTTCCCCCTGACCGACGCCGGTGTTTATCTATCCAGAGTCACCGACGTCGGGCTGCACATAACTAACATTGGTCCCTATCTAGATGTCGACATCAATTTTATAACCGACGTCGGTCTCTGTGTTTTACTTGTGAGAGATGACTTCTACCTACGAGCTCCTTTTGGATCAAACCCTTGTCCATATCAACCTTGCTCTGCTCAGAATTATTTATCCCCTTGTATTGATCTTTGTCCGTCATCTTCTCCTTGAAAACCAAGGCTTTCCTGTTCTTGTCACGAACATCGGATTTCTCAAGAAACATCACTTTATTATTTTGTTTACAAAAATATTGATCCATGCTCTTCAAATACAAAAGCATACCCTTTGACTCAAGAACATGCATCCCCTTCTTATTCATGAGACCAAGCCTATTAAGCCACATCTTCAAATCTACAACTGAAGTAGATAAACCAAAAGGAGAATCAGTAATACAAGTAGATAGATAAAGTGTACCTACTTTCTTACCTCTTGATACAACAAGTACACCCTTGGAAACTTTCTAAGAGTCCACTGTGAGAGTTACTATGCAACCCTCATCACCCAACTTTCCAATAAAAATCAAATTCTGCTTCAGGACTGGGATATGCATGACCCCTTTCAACACCCATGTGTTGCCCATCTATAATTTCAGCTTCACTTTTCCTTTTCCAACCATTTGACAAGGCTTACCATCCCCTAAATAAATTTCTCCAAAGTCTCCCTGGACATATTCATGAAAAAATTACCTATTTGGAGATGCATGGAAAGAGGCACCAGAATCTAAAACCCAAGATTCTACTTTATCCAAAGAACATACCAGAGCATCCTGTGCAACAAACTCTGCAACATCTGCTTCTTCATGTCCTTCATGATGATCTTCATTCACCCAACAATATCTCTTTATGTGTCCTTGCCTTCCACATTTCTAGCAGGTTATTCTGCCATACCTGGACTTGGATCTCCTGCCTGTCTTTGACCTTGATCTTCCATGCTCGATCTTCTCTCTTTGCCTTCCCCTACTTTCAACACTCAAAGCATTCCTTAATGATTCACCTGTGTTTTTCCTACAAATTTCTTCATTCAAGATTACACCCACAACATCATCCACTTTTAATATTTTTAAAGCAGATGCAGTATTACTAACTGCCATTACCAAGCTCTCCCAACTTTCAGGTAATGAGCATAAGATTAAGAGAGCCTTAATTTCATCATCGAAAACAATATTTACTAAATTTAACTGGTTTACCAAACCATGGAAATCACTAAGATGACTATGTACAGATCCACCATCCAACATTTTCAAATTCAATAATTACTTCATAAGAAATACCTTATTCGAAGCTGAGGGTTTTTCATATAAATTTGCCAAAGATTCCATCAACTCTACCGTTGTCTTAACCTGTGATAAGTTGGAAATCACAGACGATGCAAGACTCAACCTCATAGATCCCAGAGCCTTCCAATCAAGAACCTCCCATTCTTCATCTTTCATATCTGTGGGCTTGCTATCAACCCCACCCAATGGTAAGTACAAATCTTTTTGATACAAATAATTTTCTATTTGCATCCTCCATAATTGATAGTTCTTGCCATTAAACTTCTCCATTCGTAGCTTACTTTATTCTGCCATTGCTATACTCCCACTCAAATAGAAACCCCTGTGAGTAACCTGTAATCAACAAACACTAACCAGATCTAATACAACCTGTTAGTAAACCCAACCAAAAGCTCTGATACCAATTGATAGAGGAAATCTAGAACACAAACAACTGTGATTCCCACTTGTTAGGATCTTGCTCCTCAATAAGAACACAATATGATTACCTTGTATAAGCAACTAATCATAGAATTATACCAAAATGAACAAGTAACTAGAATTCACAAATAACACAGAATATGAGAGACAATACACAATCTTGTATTAATACTCATCCAAAAAGAAAATACAATAAAGAAGATGCCACTTCTTCTTCCACCTCTATAAGGCTTCCCACACATCAAGGGCTCCTAGTAATTCTCAATCAAGAGTTCACTCTCCTACCAAAAAAGGTCCCAACACACAACTCAAACACAGAGTTGGTGTTTGTAGGGGGGTGGGAATCCAAGAACAAACACACCTGTTCTGATTCCACTTGTTAAGATCTTGCTCCTCAGAAAGAGCACAGTATGATTACCAAATATAAGCAATTAAATATGCAGAAATAACCAGAAACACAAGTAACTAGAATTCACCAATAACACAGAATATGAGAGACAATACACTATCTTGTATTAACACTTTACAGAAAAAAATACTACAAAGAGCCGCCACACTCTTCCACCTTATAGAGGTTTCCCACGCCTCAAGTGTACAGTAATTCTTCTACAAAACACTCTCCTACACAAAAAATGGTCCCAACAACCAACTCACACACAAAATTGGTGTTCACCTCACCAACCAGTCAGTAATAACCCTGCCGGTACACCAAGCACTCTATAGCACTTCAAGTTGATCTCCCATGAACCTGTAACCTGCAATTCAACAAACCAAACTTACATGTAGATCTCCTATGAGCTTGCAACAACCTGCAACTCAATGATCTTACAACTAGAAGGAACTCTTCCTTTCTATCTCATACATATACAATACATGCCAATGGGTCTATAAATAGATCCCTAACTTAAACAATAACTTAGACTCTTAATTTAGACAATTATCCTCACAGCCAAAGACTCTAACTGGTCTTAACATGCAAACTCTTTGTTCACTTAACTAACTGTCCGTGCAATGAACAGTTCTGGAACACACAGGCGACCAACGCCGGTCCCTGCTTGCCTGGTTCTACCGACGTCGGCTGACTCCCTGCCGTTGCCAGTGGCATTCTGCACTGGTCACAACCGACGTTGGTCATGCTATCGACACCGGTGCTACTGGATCTCAGCAACCTTCTTATTCCTTTAGTTTGCAAAGAGTTGAAGCTTTTAGCTCCACAACCTAACAATCTCCCACTTGGAGATAAACAGCTGCAACCTGTACCTGTACCTATACTCCATCTAGTTTGTTCCCTTGGCTTTGTATCCCTCCTCAAGATCGCTCTTGAAGACCAACCACCACAAATCCTGTAGTGCAAAACCTGTCATCCAAATTACCTGCCACATCTTCATCTACAACCATGTAGATAAGAACTTGACCCTGCATAGCATGTGCACCTGCTGCTGGTCCCACTGAACTGCCCTTTAGTATTATTTTCTTGAATTGACTCCAAACTTGTGACAACTCCCACTGCTTGGGAAAACTCAAGTTTAGTACATACCATGCACTTAACCTCATTATGTGAATCATGACACCTGTTCTGTGAACTGTCCTACCATCAACGTGCTAACCGGTCTCACACAATCATCCTGAAACAAAGTCAACAAGACCTCCATGTCTTTAGAACACACTCATGCCAAATAATCTTGCTACTCCTAGATTCTCCATGACACACCCCTAAACTAGCCTTACCTTTAGTTCAACAATACCTATATATGTAACCCTGTAACAAGCACATCATAAAGAAATAGGATAATGTAGCTAATATTATCCAACCTGGTAAAGAGAAACACAATGATCAAACCTCCATTGTCCTACAGCTAATACAAGACCATATACCCTGATCTTCCATCTCACGTATCCATTTCCTCTCTTCTTCATCCTGAACATCCATTCATCTCTCAGTGCTTTCTTCCAGCTGGCAACTCTACCCAAAACACATGTTTGGTTCTCCTCCAAAGAATCACATCCTCATCCATGCCAAGCTCCCACTGTTTCCTGAATCTACATGTTCTGCTTCTTTAACAACTTCCTGGTCCTATACCATAAGTGAGCAACAAGTAGTGTAAAGAAGGGAAATGATGAATTTAATAACTTACTTATGCCTTCAAACCTCCATATGGGCGCTTGAGACTCCATGACAGCTGACTGTCCACCCAAAATTCGTCTCAATGACCAATGCCGGTCACATCTCAGTCTGCAGCCGACTGATGTCGGTTCCCTACGACTGCCACCTTGCTGACGTCGGTTTCCCCTGGCCGATGCTGGTCATTATTTGCCCTGAGTCACCGACGTCAGGTTGCACATAGCCGACGTCGATCCCTGTCTGGACACTGACGCCAATTTTCATGCCGACGTCGGTCTCTGTGTTTTTCTAGTGAGACCTGACTTTTTCCTACGAGCTCCTTTTGGATCAAACCCTTGTCCAAATCACCCTTGCTCTGCTCAGAATTCCTCTGCACCTTGTGCTAAACTCTGTCCATCGCCTTCTCCTTGAAAACCAAGGCTTTCCTGTTCTTGTCACTAACATCATATTCCTCAAGAAATGTCACCTTCTTCTTCTGCATACAGAAACCACGATCCATGCCTTCCAAATCTGAAATCATACTCTTTGACTCAAGAACAAGCATCTCCTTCTTATCTATGTGACCAAGCCTATTAAGCCACATCTCTGAATCTACAACTGAAGTAGATAACCCAGAAAGAGAATCAGTAATACAAGTAGATAGATAAAGCGTACCTACTTTCTTACCTCTAGCTACAACAAGTGTACCCTTGGTAACCTTCCAAGAGTCCATTGTGAGAGTTACTGTGCAACCCTCATCACCCAAACTTCTAACAGAAATCAAATTCCGCTTTAGAACTGGGACATGCATGACCTCCTTTAACACCCACGTGTCACCTGTCTGCAATTTCAGCTTCACTTTTCCTTTGCCAACAATCTGACAAGGCTTACCATCCCCTACACAAATTTCTCCAAAGTCTCCCTGGACATACTCATGAAAAAATTCCCTATGTGGGGATGCATGAAAAGAGGCACCAGAATCTAAAACCCAAGATTCTACTTTATCCAAAGAATATACCAGAGCATCCTATGTAATGTAATCCGCAACATCTGCTTCTTCTCCATGTACTTCATGCTGATCTACACCCGATCTGCAATCTCTCTTTAAGTGCCCTTGCTTTCCACATTTCCAGTAGGTTATTCTGTCGTACCTGGACTTGGATCTTCTGCCTATCTTTGACCTTGATCTCCCACGCTCTATCTTCTCTCTTGGCCTTCCTCTGCCTTCAACACTCAAAGCATCTCCTGATGATTCACCTGTGCTTTTCCTGCGTATCTCTTCATTCAAGATCACACTCACAACATCATCCACTTTTAAGACTTTTGAAGGAGACAGTATTAGAAACTGCCATTACCAAACCTTCCCAACTTTTAGGTAATGAACACAAGATTAAGAGAGCTCTAATTTCATCATCAAATACAATATTGACTGAACTTAACTGGTTTACCAAACCATGGAAATCACTAAGATGGCTATGAACAGATCCACCTTCCAACATTTGCAAATTAAATAAACGCTTCATAAGAAATACCTTATTAGAAGCTGAGGGTTTTTCATACAAATTTGCCAAAGATTCCATCAACTCCATCGTTGTCTTACACTGTGATAAGCTGGAAATCATAGATGATGCAAGACTCAATCTAATAGATCCCAGAGCCTTTCGATCAAGAACCTCCCATTTTTCATCCTTCATATCCAAGGGTTTGCAATTGACTCCACCCAACGGTAAGTACAAATCTTTTTGATACAGATAGTCCTCAATCTGCATCCTCCATAATTGGTAGTTCTTGCCATTAAACTTTTCCATTCGTATCTTACTGTCTTCTGACATTGCTCAACTCCCACTCAAACAGAAACCCTGTGAGTAACTTGTAATCAAAACACACTACCCAGATCTAAACCAATCTGTTAGTATCCCAACCAAAAGCTCTGATACCAGTTGTAGGGGGGTGGGAATCCAAGAACAAACACACCTGTTCTGATTCCACTTGTTAGGATCTTGCTCCTCAGAAAGATCACAGTATGATTACCAAATATAAGCAATTAAATATGTAGAAATAACCAGAAACACAAGTAACTAGAATTCACCAATAGCACAGAATATGAGAGACAATACACTATCTTGTATTAACACTTTACAGAAAAGAATACTACAAAGAGCTGCCACACTCTTCCACCTTATAGAGGTTTCCCACGCCTCAAGTGTACAGTAATTCTTCTACACAACACTCTCCTACACAAAAAATGGTCCCAACAACCAACTCACACACAGAATTGGTGTTCACCTCACCAACCAGTCAGTAATAACCCTGTCGGTACACCAAGCACTCTATAGCACTTCAAGTTGATCTCCCATGAACCTGCAACCTGTAATTCAATAGACCAAACTTACATGTAGATCTCCTATGAGCTTGCAACAACCTGCAACTCAATGATCTTACAACTAGAAGGAACTCTTCCTTTCTATCTCATACATATACAATACATGCCAATGGGTCTATAAATAGATCCCTAACTTAAACAATAACTTAGACTCTTAATTTAGATAATTATCCTCGCAGCCAAAGACTCTAACTGGTCTTAACATGCAAACTCTTCATTCACTTAACTAACTGTCTGTGCAATGAACAGTTCTGGAACACACAGGCGATTGACGACGGTCCCTACTTGCCTGGTTCTGCCGACGTTGGCTGACTCCCTGCCGTCGTCGGTGGCATTCTGCACTGGTCACGACCGACGTCGGTCATGCTGCCAACATCGGTGCTACTGGATCTCAGCAACCTTCTTGTTCCTTCAGTTTGTAAAGAGTTGAAGCTTTTAGCTCCACAACCTAACAGTGTTCACCTCCAACCAGTCAGTAATAACCCTGCCAGTACACAAGTACTTCAAGTAGATCTCCCATGAACCTGCAACAACTTACAACTCAAATGATCTTACTTACACATGTAGATCTACCATGAACTTGCAACACTCTGCAATTCAAATGATCTTACAATGGAAGGATCTACCTTGCCTTCCTCTATTACTCTTTTATGGAACTAGAAGGAGCTACACCTGCTCAACTCTAACTAGCACAATGGCTATCTAGCACATAATTACAATACATGCCAATGGGTCTATAAATAGATCCCATACTAAACAATAACTTAGACTTCTAATTTACAATAATTAGACACGTAGCTCCAAGACCAAAAATAGTCTTTACATGCAAACAATCGGTTCAACAAACTAACTATTCGTGCAACGAACAGTTTTGGAACCGCACAGGTGATCGATGTCAGTCCTTATCTACCTGGAGATGACCGACATCGACCGACTCCTGATCGATGTTGGTTGCCTTCCTGTCCACCACTGACCGACGTCGGTCGGCCTAACCGATGCCGGTGACTATGACACTCAGCAACTCCTCCATGCCTGCATACAGTTGAAGCTTTTAGCTCCACAACCTAACAATTTTGGTAATGGTACATCCTTTAGAGACCTTGGAAACTTTAAAATGGTACATCATTCAAAAAATTTGGAACTTTTGGTAATGGTATATCATGTAAAAGTTTTATAAGATAAATGGAAAGGTTGTTACGCCTTTAACCATTGGTGTGTCTAGGGATATGTGTGGCCTACTTGTGGCTTACATACCTATTTTATTTACTTGTTACATTTCTCTATGTTCTTAGATAGGTCAGCCTATGGAATAACCTTGGCTAAGTAGACTATATATAGAAGGTAGTGGTTAATATTTATTCATCATGTTAAGTATTCTGCTATTAGTGCATTATTGTGGAGGTTGTCCCCTAGAAGTGGCTTTGCTATATTATCTAATATTCTGTTCTGATGTCAATTATCACTGTGTAATCTCTCATATTTTCTTATTTTGTGCAATATAAAATAATTTTGTGTGAATATATAAGTAATTTCATTACAAAGTGATCATAAAATAATATAACATGTATCAATCGTAATCAATGAAATAAATACCCCTAACATATTATGTTATGTGAGAAGAGGAAAGGTCCAACATTTATATGTGCATGTATTATGGGTCTAGTGTATGCCTATATCACACTCAAGTATGTGTGAAACATATGTGTATCTATAAAATAAATGATATGATATCGAATAACATAAAGTAAATAACATAGAATCTAAGGACTTAGTAAACATGTGAATGCTGAATATTTTTGGATTTTTGAATTTATTTCAATGTTTTTGTATTTTATTTATTTTTATAGAATTTATAGAATTTTTATTTTTTCTATAAATGTGCATTGATTAGATCAATTTTTTTATGGGTAAAGCATTTTGAGTGAAAAAGGTTCATATAATGCTTCTCTTCTATCCTTGCTCATTAGAATTACCATCACCATTATGTGGTATGTGAACTAATATTCGCTTATAGGAAAATGAAATACTTTGTTGATTTTGATCTATTTTAGCTTCCATTTGGTATATCCAAAGTTTTCCCAATATAAAATTGTGTTGAGTTATATGAGGCATGACCCACTCTTTTGTTTAGACAACACATGGACCACAAGTAATTGGTAACATTATGTATCCCAATGTTTTTTCCATCTTCCTTTATGATGTAAGTATTTGATATTATAAATAAGTTATGACAAACATCTTTCATTAAAAAAAAAAATCTCTCTCTTTAGGATCAATATGGTTATGGTGAAAATAAGCTCCACCCATGAATAAAGTAATTGTTAAATCCTTTTGGCGAGGATGATTTTTGCTTAGTTCAACTTAAAGTGGTTGTAGAGCATGTCCATCTAGTATTGGTCTCATATCAAGTAATTTTTACAAGGGTGTCATATAAATATTTTTATTGCCACATGTTTGTTAATTATAATCACTTGGAAATTCATTCTCATTGTATGTATCATGAACAAAGCATTTTTACATTGCTGAAGATGGATTTAATTCTTTGTTATATTTGATTAGGAAAAAAACATATATATGCAAATTCATATATAAGTGGCCAAATTAGGTATTAAATATATGTAATTCCCTTTATTTTAGTGGAGAATTAAGACCTCTACTGAATATGAATTTTAGTTCCAAATTTGAAAGCCGATATGCTAAGGGATATGATTAATTTTATAAATCAAATAACATAATATTGAAAAGACTCATCATCATGTTATTTGAAGTTTTGAAAGTGTTCCAATGTAAAATTTGGCACATTGTGTGTATTACAGGACAAGAAGAAAACATATTCTTATTTCTTTAACTTAGTTATCAAACCATTTGGTAAACTATAGAACCAATCCCAAGATTCTTGTGTGAGGCTTCCATGGAATGATTTTAAAAATGATCATTCATCTTGAACCCAATGATAGAAAGAATAAACATATTGAATTATATGTTTGTAAGTTTATTCATGTCCCAAAAATAAAGGTAACATTGGCATGATAAACTCTTTTGGATAAGGATATTCAAATACACATTTTCCAAGAGGTTGATTTTGGATAGTGTTATCATTAGTAGTAACATTGTATGATAATATGTGTACTTTTAGAAGTTAAACTTGCCATTAGATATATCCTATAGTATTCACCATAGACATAGGATTCATAGTAGGAATTATTGAGGTTTGTTAATATGTAATTATTGGTTGTAATTCACCATATACTTGGAACACACAAATAGTTAATGTCTCCTCATTATCAACAATTTGTTTGGTATTTTAATCACTTGAAACATTTTGTGGTACTTGAAACTCACTTGATAATTTTTGAAATTTTGGTAATGGTACATCCTTTGGAGACCTTGGAACCTTTAAAATGGCACATCATTAAAAAACTTTGGAATTTTTGGTAATGGTATATCATTTAAAAGTTATGGAGGATAAATGGAAAGGTTGTTATGCCCTTAACCATTGGTGTGTCTAGGGATATGTGTGGATGACTTGTGGCTTACATACCTCTTTTATTTACTTGTTACATTTCTCTATGTTATTAGATAGGTCAGCCTATGGAATAACCTTGGATAAGTAAACTATATATAGGAGGTAGTGGTTAGTATTTATTCATCATGTTAAGTATTATGCTATTAGTGCATTATTGTGGAGGTTGCCCCCTCAAAGTGGCTTTGCTATATTATCCAGTATTCTATTCTACTGTCAATTATCGCTATGTAATCTCTCATATTTTCTTATTTTGTGCAATATAAAATCATTTTGTGCAAATATCTAAGTGATTTCATTACAAAGGTGATCATAAAATAACATAACATGTATCAATCATAATCAATAAAAAAATACCCCTAACATATTATGTTATGCGAGAAGAGGAAAGGTCCAACATTTATATGTGCATGTATCATGGGTCTAGTGTATGCCTATATCACACTCAAGTATGTGTGAAACATATGTGTATCTATAAAATAAATGATATGATATCTACTAACATAAAGTAAACAACATAGATTCTAAGGACTTAGTAAAGATGTGAATGCTGAATATTTTTAGATTTTTGAATTTATTTGAACATTTTTGTATTTTATTTATTTTTATAGAATTTTTAGAATTTTTTATTTTTTCTATCAATGTGCATTGAATGGATCAATTTGTTTATGAGTAAATCATTTTGAGTGAAAAAGGTTCATATAATTCTCCTCTTGTATCCTTACTTATTAGAATTACCATCACCATTGTGTGGTATGTGAACTAATATTCCCTTATCGGAAAATGAAATACTTTGTTTATTTTGATCTATTTTAGCTTCCATTTGATATATCCAAAATTTTCCCAATATAAAATTGTGTTGAGTTATATGAGGCATGACCCACTCTTTTGTTTGGAAAACACATGTACCACAAGTAATTGGTAACATTATGTATCCCAATGATTTTTTCCATCTTCCTTTATGATGTAAGTCTTTGATAGTATAAATGAGCTATGACAAACATTTTTCATTACAAAAAAATTTCTCTCTCTTTAGGATCAATATGGTTATGGTGAAAATAAGCTCGACCCATGAATAAAGTAATTGTTAAATCCTTTTGGCGAGGATGATTTTTGCTTAGTTCAACTTAAAGTGGTTATAGAGCATGTCCATCTGGTATTGGTCTCATATCAAGTAATTTTTACAAGGGTGTCATATAAATATTTGTAATGCCACATGTTTGTTAATTATAATCACTTTAAAATTCATTCTCATTATATGTATCGTGAACAAAGCATTTTTACATTACAGAAGATATATTTAATTCTTTGTTATATTTGAGTAGGAAACAAACATATATATGCACATTCATATATAAGTGGCCAAATTAGGTATTAAATATATGTAATGCCCTTTATTTCAGTGGAGAAGTAAGACCTCTACTGAATATGAATTTTAGTTCCAAATTTGAAGGCCAATATGCTAAGGGATATGATTCCTTTTATAAACCAAATAACATAATATTGAAAAGACTCATCATCATGTTGTTTAAAGTTTTGAAAGTGTTCCAATGTAAAATTTGGCACATTGTGTGTATTACAAGACAAGAAGAAAATATATTTTAAGTTATTTAACTTAGTTATCGAACCATTTGGTAAACTATAGAACCAATCCCAAGATTCTTGTGTGAGGCTTCCATGGAATGATTTTAACAATAATCACTCATATTGAGCTCAATGATAGAAAGAATGCACATATTGAATTATATGTTTGTAAGTTTCTTCATGTCCAAAAAATAAGGGTAACATTGGCATGATAAACTCTTGTGGATAAGGATATTCAAATACACATTTTCCAAGAGGTTGATTTTGGATAGTGTTATCATTAGTACTAACATTGTATGATAATATGTGTTCTTTTAGAAGTTAAACTTGCCATTGGATATATCCTATAGTATTCACCATAGACATAAGATTCGTAGTAGGAATTATTGAGGTTTGTTAATATGTAATTATTGGTTGTAATTCACCATATACTTGGAACACATGAATAATTAATGTCTCCTCATTATTAGCAATTTGTTTTATATTTTCATCACTTGAAACATTTTGTGGTACTCGAAACTCACTTGAGAATTTTTGAAATTTTGGTAATGGTACATCCTTTGGAGACCTTGGAACCTTTAAAATGGTACATCATTCAAAAACTTTGGAACTTTTGGTAATGGTATATCATGTAAAAGTTTTGGAATCTTTGGTAATGATGCATAGTTTGAAAACTTTGGAATCTTTAGTAGTTGCATATTGTTTGTCTAGAAATGTTAGAACTTTCGGCAATGGTACATTATTTGGATTTTAAAAGTAAGCCATGATGTCCTTGTGAATATTGAAAAAAATATCAAGATCAAATAATGGAAGATTTGAGTTCACATTATTAACAACGGGTGCAATATTTGGAAACTTAGGAACCTTTAGTAAATATATTATTTTTCATGGAGAAACATTCACATCATTGGATGTTTGTAAAGAGGTGATGATATTATTGTGAACATTATGAAAATTTTCATGATTAAATAAAATCAAATTTGGCCCATACATATCTAAATTTGTTTTATGAAGTTTAGAACATGTTTATTATCACCATGATGTGGTGACCTACCTTTTTGGTTACTAATAATATGGATCAAAAAACTCAACATAAGTTGTTTATGAATAATGGGATTAGGATGATGACTAATAGAAACTTAAGGGGTATGTTGCTCAATGAAACAGGTCAAACATGCTTAGTTTTTTTTCACTTGGTAACATTTTAAATTGCTTATGCTTAATATATATGGATTGATAAATGTAGACATATTATTTCTCATAAATTATGCTTAATCTTACAAATAGTGTTGTGAGGGAGGCCTTGATTTTATCTTTGGTGAAATAAAGAATGAAATAGATTAGAAATAAATTATGAAACCCTAGGAAGCTAAAAATCCCTAGAGAAAATAATGGTTGTATAAAAATAATCAATGATTGGGTTTACTAAATGTTTAACCCTTTTTTCAAAGATTTTGGATGAGGGTTAAAGAGTATAATAGCCTATACACAAGTATGAAAAAAACTATTCTAAAACATGCCAATTAATTAAAAACTCAGATAAATGAATATTTTGAACTAGAATGTTGAGTTATGATAAATATAGAAAGCACATTCAAAATAGTAATTTGATTACATAAGCATGAATAAGAGATAATATTTAGCTTATTTTTAAATGCATAGGTAGGTATGAGATATGTAGAGGTGTAAACATGTTAGAAAAAAAATCAAAATCTAGTCATTAGATTCTAAAAGTATTATTTGTAGAGGCTTGGACACTTGCATCAACTTTGAGACACTTACATTAACATAGGTGTTTTGATGTCTATGTGTCTATCTACTAAAAAATGCTCATTATATTTCAGAGTGACCACATGGACCTTTCTAGGTTTTCTATCACCTTTTTATTGATATGTTTTATTTTCACACATAAGTTATAGATGCCTATATATGGATCAAACCTTTTTTCTTCACCTTAAGTCTTTGTACCTTGCCAAAAATGGGTTAGTTGGATTAGAACGTTGAGCTTCCTTCAAGGACCCCTTTACTAATGAACATTACCTACATAGCCAATACTCTAAAGAGGGCCTTAGACATATGTAGTTATACACTAAGTGCTAGTTTATGTGTGCATAAGGGTGTAATATACCATATTCAATGGCATACAATGATATATCTTGTATCTTGAAAAACATTACTCATGGGTTGTTCTTTGAGTGCTTTAGACCTATAATATGACTTCTCTTATAACTAATATGAAAATAAGGAAGAATAAGGAAATATAACTTAGTTCTAAAATAAAATGAATGTGATTAAACGTGTGTTTTATTGGTATATTATAGATGAATAATGAATAGGCTTAGATTTGTATTTATACCACATAATTTGAAAATATATCATGATAAGCTTCAATAATACAAATAGTTTGACCCATATGTTTTGAAACATTTATAATTTGGATGAATTTTGTCGACTATACACTTGATAAGAATTTAGACACTTGTGTCAATGTAAGTGAGCCTATGTAAGACGTAAGTGTTTGACATGACAAGAAATTGCTGAGGATATGAAACTAACATTGAAGGATATATACCAAGTTATAGTATTTAAATGTATTACAAAAGATCTTGGTCATCATAAATGATAGGGTCATACCATAAGATAAAATAGGTAGGCACACTGATATGGAGAATGTGAGTCTTTTAGTAGAAGGAAGGTGTAGAACTGAAGGGTAGAGCCATGATATTTTTTTTAAAGTATACAAGACTATCTTCAATGGATTTATTTCTTTATTGGAAGTATTTGGATATGTAGGTATCGATCAATCATCAAGGGGTTGAGTGGGGTAAACTTAGCCCATTACACCCCCTTATATTTTTTTACAATTTTCTAGCTCTCACAAATACCACTAAGATTTTAAACCAAAGAAGAAGAAAAAATAAACATATAGGAAACATAAATTAAATTGAAACATCTTATCAAACTCATAAAACATAGGTGTAAAAGGTAGAGTAGTCTAATTTTCATCATAATCAGCACAGACAAGTCCATAGTTAATAGACATGGTCGACCTGTGCTTTTGTCTAAGGAGGGTGGTCTTGTCTAGGAGTATCCTCATACTCTATTATTAATCTAAAAATATCCTAACTATACCTTTTTATGTCTTTTTGTTATTAGATATTTGTGATATTCAATGAATAAGTCCATAGTCAACTAACACAACCAACCTGTGTTGTTATCTAAGGAGCATAGATCTATCCATAAATAATTTTAGAGTTTGTCATTAATCAAACATAATCATACTCTTATTTTATACTATTCACACTACCAAACATCAAAAATAATCAACAAAAGGTTAGATTTGAACTAAGCATATTTCTCCTTAGTATTTCCCAAAAATAACATTTTTTCATATTTATCAATTTCTAAAATCATGATTATTATTAATTGTAATCTTTAGAATTATGATTATTTATCAAGTTTTACACTTATAAGTAAAAAATATATATATTTTAAATAAAAAAGGGTAAAACATATTGGTGAACCCATCTATATTTTGAGCCTTTATTTTTTGATTTTTATCTTAAGGTTTCATATTATTTTTTGATTTCTATATACAAAAATATTTCCTTCTAGTTTGGTTTTCAATTTCTTTTTCTTTCTTTCCTAGAAATTATGGTATGGTAGTTTGAACACTCATAAGATCTATCATTTTGGGTAAATTAGTTTTTAGTTTTATCTAAGTCAAAGTGTGAGGGTCACTTTGCCAATACTCAATCCATTAGACAACACTATATATGGATTTTATATTCCATATACTTCATAGTCCATCAAAAACACCTAGGGTTTTTATTTTTAGCCACATGAAGTATTTGACCATTTTTTCACTATTTTACGACTAGGATCAATATATCTAAGAGCCTACAAAAAAAACACACCCTGTATAATTACCATTATTTTCCTTTTATTTTTACACATATGCATGTCACTAAAGAAGGTTAACTCATATATTTCTCTACGGCACATTGCTAGATTAAGTGGAATACCTATAGATATTATTGAGATTTTTTTGGTCACTTCTAGATTGGACAATATAGACACTTTTGATCATATATGATAATATAAATATATAAATTTATGTACACATTGAAGATGATGTTAGTGATGAACATGATAATCAAAATAATGAAAATATTCAAGATAACCCTAAGGGCTCCTATATAATTTATCCCAATGAGCTTAATGGGGTAGATCTAAATAAAGTCATAGAATTGTCCAATTTATGTCAATGACCTCGTTAATAAACTAAATATACAGATAAAGTTGTCCAATTAATACTATAATCTAAGGTTGCACATAAATCTAAGATTGATTCATCATAAGAAACATAGTAAGAGGTGCCTTTCTAAATTGTTAATACTTCCACTTCAAGTGTTTCAATTTATACTATTACTTCTATTCCTACATCAACACTTTTAGTTGCATATGTGCCATCATCTCTAGGTATTGGGGCATCACATGGTTTATAATAGATTCTTATGCCTATTTATACATAAGAATCATACACACATCCTTTGATTACTACACATAGTCAACCACCAATCTTGCCTAATACATACTCTCTTGAGAAAATTGTTATAGCCTTACATGCTAAGGTGATGCAATTAGAGCAAGGTGTCTCTAGAGATACTTATTCAATAGAATCCCATAATTTTATTCATAATAATTTGTCACTTGATATAACATCTTACCCATTACCAAAATGATTTGTAGATCCTAAGTTACCACTTTATGAAGGTAAAGGTGATCCCAAACAACACATTCAATCACTCCATGCAAGATTCTTGGATTATGCTTATATTGATAAATTACTAATCAAATTCTTTATAAGAATCATCAAATATTATGCTTTATGATGATTTTATGATCTTTCACTTCAATCAGTTGATGCATTCAACCCTTCAATAGATAAATTTATCACACTTATTTATCAACATTGGTGAAAAAATATCTTATGCACAAATTGTAAAACACAAACAAGGGACAAATGAGCTAATTAGTGAAAAAGTTCTTTGATACAAAACTATGATAGCTATTATAAAAAATTATATGGAAAATAATGAATTATAAGATATCTTCACAACGTTTTCTAACACCACTCCATGAGTCTATTATGTTTGAAAAATTAAAATATTTTGATGATTTATGTCATAAATTCAAATAAAGAGAAGTTAAGATCATAGCTTTGAACAAGAAAAAATATACACCAAGTGCTTCATCCAAATCAATATCAATTTTCAAAGCAAAAAAATTTACAAAGTCAAATATATCTAAATTAAGAATGAATAAAAATTAATTGTCAATGAAATATCACAACCAACAAATAAATTTAACTAACTTCACCAAGGAGGCAATTTTCAAGGTTACCAAAACTTCCCCATGTCTTATTACAAAAATTACTTGATTCAAATCTCATATCCCTCTCCCCACCATTAGAGGTTGACATGAGCAAGCCTCAACACAAGGGATTCATCAATAACACATATTATGACTACCATATATGTATTGGGCATTCTACAAATAAGTGTTGTAGGTTAATCCA
This sequence comes from Torreya grandis, assembly GCA_037957365.1. Lineage (NCBI taxonomy): Eukaryota > Viridiplantae > Streptophyta > Pinopsida > Cupressales > Taxaceae > Torreya > Torreya grandis. The sequence goes on along the minus strand of JARHVA010000780.1, from coordinate 3,783,127 downwards.
TAAGATATAAGATATTATCAATTGTAATACTATTGAGCTAAGCACACATATAAATGTAGCTATACCATAACAAATTGACAATGCAAAACTAAAAAAACTTAGTAATCCATTTCTAAAACATGGTACAAAAAATAAATATAAATAGTTTGGAGGTATGCCATGCATACAATACACATCATCCTCCTTCAACATATGGGAAACCAATAGATGGTATTATTTTTACATTTAAAAACATATTACCAACACATCCTATGATCACATTTGATGACCATGATTTTTTTTGATGATTTAGATAAATATGCATTCTTAATTCAATATTATATCAACATAAAAATCATACACAATGTCATGATTGACAATGGGTCAAGTATAAATGCATGTAAAATTAAACTTATTCACATCCTTGAATACACATAATTAGATTTACAAACTACAATAATAGTCAAAACATTCAATGGACATACATAAAATACTCTTGGGCATATAATGATACTATCCAAGTTGGTTCAAAAACATTAGTTACTCCATTTCTTGTATTACCAAACATATGGGTCTTTGATATGTTTTTAGGACACCCTTGGATAAAAAATATCCATGTCATAACATCAATAATATATGAATGTCTTGAATATATACATTATAATCAAGTGGTCAAAGTTCCAAGCATTCGATATGAATACCCACTATAGTCAATGGTAACTTATCCTCTTCCCCCACCATGACTATAGTTGGTTTTAGAACCTATTCAAATAATAATACAAAGATATTTATGGTACCTATTCAAGAACACATTGTATACACATAATATTTTCAAACTTTTGTCCATTACTAATGCTTTCTCTCTTATAGGAACCTATTGAGTCTCAATATCTCTGAGTATACGCCTTAAAAGGTGCACTAGGAAAGGGATGGGTAGACCATTAGTGCTTTGCAATATTGTTGTCCCCTATACCACCACTTTCTATCAATCCAAACTTATCTTATGTACTTCCCTAAGACTTATCTCTTGCATTTGACATTCCTCCAAGCATTTACCACATTACTTAGCCCTTTCCTAAGCCTAAAACCCTTTTTGATGATTTACGTTACATTATTGGTCCCATTAACCCTATACTCAAATTGATAAAACATATTAAGGGTTTAGTTCGGCCCTTGACCAACCTAGACCAAGACCTAATTAATTTCTATCAGTAGCGATACATGGTTGATTTGGATATCCCTATCAACTAAACTTTTAGAAAGGTTTAGGGTTAGATTAAGATATACACACACATTTACTTCACTTTTTCTTAGAAGCAATAGGAGTTAATTATTCATTTTCACTTATTTACAATTTGCTCTTCTACCATTCTACTTGAGGAGTTATAACTTAAGGTTTATACTTGGAGAAGAATATTATCTTGTGGAAAAGTCTTAGATGCTTTGGAATTCTTTAGTGGTCCTTACAAACCACAACAACCTCTTGTGAAGCACCTTTATCCAATGGAGATATTGAGTCTCGATGGGTTCATCTTCAAGGTAAGTGTATACATAATATTTTTAAATTTTATCAAATGCTGATGCTTTATATCTTATAGGAACCCATCAAGTCTTAATCTCTCTAAGTGCATGCCCTAAGGGGTGCATTGGTAAAGGGATGGGTAGACCATTGGTGCTTCACAAGATTATTTTCCTTTATTACCACTTATTACCAATCTAAATAGCTCCTAAAACATTCCCCTAAGCTTTTTCTCCTCTTTTATACACTCTTCTAGTATTTTACCACCTTCATTAGCCTTTTTCCTAACTTAAAACCTCTTTTGATAGTTTCTATGACTATATCAGTTGTGTTGACCTTATACTCTTATTGACAAAAAATATTTAGGGTGTAGGTCAGCTCTTGGCTGACCTAGTCTGTGACCTAGTGAGTTTTTATCAATAATGATATTAGGTCAATTGGGTAATCCCTGTCAGCTAAAACTTTTAGAAGGGTTTAGGGTTAGATCCACCTATAGAAAACCATTTCACCATTATTAGAGAGACATTGAGAGTTATTATTCATTTACGCTTATTTACAATCTAATTTTCCATCATTCTACTTGAGGATTCTTAGCTTAGGGTATCTACTTGGAAAAGAATCTAGTCTTGTGGAGAAGTCTTGGATGCTTTGACCTTTCTTAGTGATCTTTAAAAACCAAAACAACCTCATATGAAGCACCTTTGGGCAGGGGAGATATTGGGTCTCGAAGGGTTTATCTTCTAGGTAAGTATATCTAACTTTTCTCCTCTCTTTAATAGATAGAAGTAACATAAGTAATGGGTTTTGAATAATATTACTCTTCTTATCTATTTTATTAAGGTTTTAATTATACATAGCTTAATTAGGTTTCTCTTATCCATGTTTACTTTTGTTTGTTTATGAACCCCCACTTTGTGCCAAAAGCTTTGGTAAACACTGGATTAGATTTCTTTTCTTTATTTATTATTATAGTGAATATGAAAACATAGGACTTAGTTAGGGTTATTGCATAGTTTTACTTGACTGGAGGCTTTGAAACCCTCCTTATTGATCTTATTATGGTAAGAGATCCCCTAATTAGGTCTAATGGATCTATATTGGTCATGTTCTCAATTATCGATTGTATCACCAATCAAAAGTGTAAGTAGGATCTATATTCTTTGAACTAATATTGATTTATAGATTTGATAGATTTCTAATTACATACATTATGGTAAACCTAGTGTGAATATAACCCTTGTAGGTTTTATTTCACACTTTTCATTTATATAATTTTATTATTTTTCTATATTTGTGATACTAGGTCGATCAAGCCAATATAGTTTCTAAGTTATGTGCACAAGTTCAACACACAATTACATCAAAACAACTCTATTATTTCTATATAGGTCTTCATCAGATACAGGTTACTAGATTGAACAGGTTGACACAATACTCTTATTTAGTTCTAGACAATAGAGTATGCTGAATAGGTTGACTTAGTCTCTTATTCAACTCCAAAATAAAAAACTAAGTCATTCGTGTCAACTTATTATTCCAGTCAGCTTCTAGATAACAAACTAGATTGACCAGATCAAATCCCTCATCTTAAAATAAGCTTCAACAAATAGGGAGTTACAAAATTAGGTCAACTCAATTGACATAGTTGGAAGAATTTAAAAGAAACATTCAAGGCACTTCAACATAAATTTCACAGTCTTTAGCATCTTCCAACCCACCAAAGTTCCTTTCTTTCTTTCTTTCTCTCTCTTTCAATTCAGTTCTTCCTTATAGTTCTATTTTAAAAAGTTTGTAGTCTTCAAAATTACAATCATATAGCAAATTAGGTCATCTTAATCAACCTAGTTCCATACTCTAAATTTTGTTTAAAAGACTAGGTTGACCTGGTCGACCTAGTTCTTAAGGACTCTTGCTTCTATAGTATGGTAACAATCCTATTGAATCTATTCTATAATGTTTACATACACTATCATCTGAATTGAATCTGTACCATGCTTAAATTGGGAATTAACAACTATATGTTAGTAATTAATTCACACTTTCAATTTTAGTTGTTTATATGCTTAGAATAACTCATATAGTCTAATTAGGTAGTTTTTAATATACCATTTAGTTTCACTGTTTTTCTCATTCTTTCACACACTACCAAATCACATAATTTAAAAATGCATTTAAACATTTATCTACCTAAGGCCTACCTACTTGGATTTCATCACCAAGGGGAAAGATGAATTGGTTTTATGGACAAGTATAAATGCATGGTTAATGGTATATACTAGAAAAGTATCTGACACCCTTATCACTATAGGATTGTGAAGTGAGTGGGTAGGCCTAATTACCAAGCTAGTGCCATTGCCAACACAGATCCCTTTTAGCCTAAATATCCTGAAACCATCCATAGATTTCTTTCTAGTTCCCTACTTTCATCCAAATTCCCTATCACACTTAAAATAATACTTTATAATAATCTAAAAATATTTAGGATGACCACTTATCTAGTATTTGATTTTCAATTGAATGCTTTCTCTTTTCTCATTGTATGTTGTATTGAAAAAACTTGCATTGACCAACATTAGTGCAAGGTTTTGTGCTATGTGCCCCAATTAGATCATTCTCTTTGATTTAAGTATTTATGTGCTTACTTTCACTTATTGTTTCAAATCACATTACAAAATGTTTTCTTGTTTTTAGTACATTATCATTCTACTCGACACAATCTCTAATAAACTATCTTTATCCTTGCCTATTGTATTAAGTCAACTTGGTTGACTCTATATCCCTTTTGATTAGTTAAGTTATAGTACTAAGTCAACTTGGTCAACCTTGTATCCTTATCAGACTATGTCTTTCCCAATTTATAGTACTAGGTCAACCTAGTTAACTCTGTACTCTTATTGATGACCTTGATTCCAACTTAATTCTCTACTTTTCTTTCCTTAGCATTATGTTCATTTCCTAAAATCATCATGAAGTCCCATATTATAATCTTCTTGGACAACATGAATCCATTTAGACACTATATGGGATATTCATTTCTCCCTCTCTTTTCATCTCAAGAGAATCCTCAATCTTGGAGCACCTCCTCCCCTCCTTCATCTATGGATTTTAACATGGTTCAAATCACACCTCAAGATGAAGTAGTTGGATTTGATACTTTTTGTACCTATCAAGGAAGTTATCATATTCAATATTTTCAACATAATGTGAGAGAAATTTACACAAGTCTATCCAACAATCCCATGGGTAATTCACGTTATAATAACCTACCCCTTAATACCAATTTGGGGAGTTCTCCTACAAACACCAACCCACCAATTGATATGACTCAACTTATTGCACAAGTCATATAATAAATGAACATAATGAAAACTTATAACACTTATAAAATGATGTAATTATAATGTCATTTGATCAATATGACTAATCAACCTTTAGCTCTCAATCCTCAAGCCAATCCAGATTTTATTCCTCCACCTTTTAGAGATGCCTTAGTAAATGTTATTCCTTAACCTATTATGAATAAAAAAATGCTTAAACATATCCAAAATGAGCCTTTATCTCTTTTCATCATGTCCATTGATATTGGTAATATATCTCCAACTATCAAGTATGATGGGACTAAAGACCCTACATCTTTTCTCAAAGCCTTTGGCAATATTTATAAAGAGTGGATCCAAACTAATAATTTTAGAACAACTAAACTTATAGTTAAAACCTTCATTGGTGATGTATCGGAATGGTACAACCAACTTACCGAACAATCCATTTGGAAACTTGAAGATTTAATCAATATTTTATTCAAAGAGTTTCAACATAATGATCTTCCCAAAAATTATCTTAGCCATTTCATCAATGCTAAGCAATCTCTCACTTAATCAATTCATGATTTTATCAAAAAGATGGAAATATCTAGCCCTTAAGGCCAAACATAACATGATTGATGACAATTTGTTTAAACTCTTTATAATTTATTTAAATCCTCTTCAATATAAGGTTCAAACTTTTACTCCTCAAATACTTAATGAAGCTCTTGACCAAGCTAAATGCCAAGACTTCCTCATGAAAAAATTCAAACCTATTCCCAAATTCTTTAAAGGATCTTTTCAAACTTCTACTATCACCAACAATACTCCTTAAACCAAACCAAGAGTTGCCAAATCCAACACTCCCCTATCTTTTCACACACCACTCACTATGAAATAAATGAGACAATTCTTACCACCCTCTAAACCCTTTTATTATCCTAATAACACTCCTAAATGGTATGACCCTAATCAATTTTTTTGGTTTCATGCCAACATTGGTCATTCCCATGAAAATTTTTGAGGGTTTACTAATTTTTTTGTCTCCTAAATTCTTGGTGATTCCTTCAATCATGAAGCCATGATCAACCTTTGTCATCAAGATTACTATTTTCACCAAATATTGTACCCTAGAGGAGGATGTTCAATCCTAGTCACCTAAACTAACTGATTATTTAAGGGAAAAGAGATATAAATATACATAAAATAAATATACTCTAAGGGGGTGATACGCCATAAGTATTTATATAAAACCATCATACTTATTTCACTAAGAACAAGATCTACAAACTAACTTCAAAGCCCTAAGATGTTCTAACATTAGTATTTTAATATGGAGGTGATATGCATGAGATAACTCAAGGTAGATGAAATAGAGGTCTAATTTAAGACTATAAGGGAACTTGAATACTTGAAGAGAGCCAAAAACACTATCTATACTCCATATGACATGTTATAATGATAACTTCTTGCATTAGACATGAAAGGATAAGGAAAAGCAATGATAAATGCTTATCACTAGACCTCACCATTCATCACTTTACACATTTAGACAAGATTTTTATGAAATAAAAAATGGATTGATTTTAATATTAAAAGGAAAATTACAATATCAAACCATCATGTATTCACCATACATAATGTGGAATTATATACAAGATCTAAAATGGCTAGTACTTATAGAATGTGAGAGAGGAGAGAGAGAATTAGATCCCAAAAGTCACTCAAAAAAGTGTCAATATGAGAGAGAGTTATGTTTATAGGAGAATGGAGTATGAAATAGACCATTAAAGGTCCCTTTAGACAAATGTCCCTCAAAGGCATGAAACTCTTAAAATCTAGCGTAGAAGTCTCTCAACTGGCTTCTTAAAACTACACTCATCATTGGTCCTTATTGAGCATTACACAACAAACTAGGAATAGATGACATAATTGAGATATGAAGGGGGGGTTATAAAAAATCTCAAAAATTCATTGGATTCATCCCTAATCATCATTCATAGTTTGGACAAGTGTTTTCACTATCTGTAGTCATAATCACCCTTCTTTCACTCACCCTCAAATTTGGCATCAAGGTGGTCTTTATTTTTCCAAATAAAATCCATACAGATGATGATGTGACACCATTGAAGATTCATACTATCCTTAGATTCATCAGTCAGACCTTAAAAGACCTTCCAATTAAATTTATCACCTTCTCACTTGGTGATCATCTCTCATTCACTATGCTAGTTTAGACTGCCTAAATTAAAGGTGCTTGTAGAGGTGCCTATGTGATTAAATAAGGAAATAAATGGATATTATGAGTTATATTAGGTCACAATATATCCCCTAAAGTGATCCTCATACTTTGGAACTATTTTGTACCTAGAAAACATCTAAATATATCAAGAATACCTATTTTTTACTTTGTCCATACAAATAGGGTACAAGTCACTCTAATGAGAAAGAGACTTGGGGATTCCTCTAAAAGTTAAAGATCATTTCCTTGTCAAAATATCCTTTATATTTTCCTTTCCTTATTTTTTTTCTCCATTGGGTCATTAACAAGTGTTTTACAAGGTTTTGAGTGGTTTTGCCCCTTAAGGATTGTTCATAAAAGTGTGATGTCCAAACCTTAGAAAAATTACACAAAATCCTTGTTACCCTATTCAACATATCATATCCCCTTAATCCTCCATGCTAAGCATCTGTATATATGTGAGATCCTAAACTTAGCCTCTCATGTTCTTCTTTGTATTATGTGTAGGCTTGAGGTGAAAAGGATCATGTTTGACCATATTGTGGTGTGTTTCTATAATTTAATGTGTCTAACACAAATTATAACTCCCCATGAAGATGTTATAATGCATTGTAATGCTCACTCAACCCTATAAGTGATATTAGACTCGTTTGAGGGATCTAGGCCTAGTGCAAGCCTATTAGACTTGACTGTGTTTAACTCCTCTCCACCACATCTAAGTGGTTGGTCATGGATGTGAGGTATTTTGCATGTATATACATGTTTGTAACAACTATTCCCACATTTATTTAAAATATCAAAGACTCCAAGCATATTTATTTCATCATTCTCATACCTTGCATGCATACCTTACTGCTTAGGAGTTCCCTCTATCTGAGATAGAATAGAGTGTATCTCCCTTGTATAGTTAGGAAAAATAATTATATGAGGGTCTCAATTGGGTCATGATGGTAATTTATACAAATTTATATTGTTATGTCACACTTATAACACCTTAAAATAATCCAAAACTCTAAGATAGGATCTGCGTAATGTTGACTATGCAGAATTTACAAATATGGATGTAGATTTTGGTTTAAAGCTTTCCTTGCCTTGTTTTGAGCATCTCATGAAGATGGAATAATCAAAATTAAGGAATTTAAAATATATTAATAATTTAAAAACTCTATAAAACTCTTCAAAATATACCTTATTTATTGGGCTAGTTTGCATATAGTGTACTATGTTTTCACTCAAAAAAAAGGGGAAGCCTATAGGCAAACCTTTGTGTTTGGCATTTTTTTTCATGTTATAAGACATAATATGAGTCCTTTAACTCAATTCATATTTTTTTGGACCTAGATCAATGTGCTTTTGGTTTTTCCACTATCTAATTTCTTAATCTAACCAATTGTTATACTATAGTCAAGCTATAGTTATCATTCTCTAACCAAAAGGGGACTTGTAGGTGGTAATGTGCCCCTCAATTTGACTGCTCATGCTTTGATACCCATTGGAGTCTTATATGATACCTTAAAATCAAATGAGAATACATTTTTATGAGTTATTCAACTCTCATGCATTTGTTGCATTGTAGGGTCATTTTAAGCTCAAAGCATTGTAGATAATATTGACATTTTATAGTGAAGGAATGTATAAAATGGCAGTCTTTTAGCACCATACTCCTTTGACAAAAAAACCAATATTATTAGTCAAGGCCTCACCCCTATGTGTGACCTTAAATATGGATTCATTTGGATCTATCTAAAACTCATGTCACACTACCATATGATGGCACCAAGTATGAATAAGACCTTGTTTCAGAGGGATCAAGATAATATGTCCCTGAAGTCATTTCATCAACTTGTGAGCATGAATATCAAGTCTATTTTCCACTTCAAGGATTAATAATTATTGTTATGGCACCCTCAACACTTCAAGACATTGAAGAAGGTCTAAACAAGTTTAAACCTTTGCATTCAATCTTCTTATATCTTTGTGGAGACCTGTAGGTGCATCTGCAAGTGTGACACAGGGCAATGGGAGTGAGATAGGGGCAGTGTGCATAGTATGTTAATTAAAAAACCAATCCTAGTCCTCCTTAAAGTCTTGATATTTATTATCTCTACATATTGAGACTTTATACCAATCCAAAACACTTTCATTCCACATGTTTAATCCGATGTGGGGCAACTGTAGGTGCACATGCGGTAGTATATAGGGAAAAATGTATATGTATTAGATAATTAGCTACTTACACAAATATAAAGTGATCTAAATGGTTCAAAATTGTTGTCTACACCTCAAGTAAGGTTATAAACACTTTTTCATCCCTTTATTATGTAATCATGACTATGTAAAGGTCCTTTGACCTGCTTGTAAGTGAACACTTGCAAGAAAGTTTGATTGTGTTGTTTGCTTGACTATAAATATCATGTGAAAAATTTTGAAACTAATATTTACAAATAAATATTATTTAAATGGCATATAAAACATGAAATACAACATATCACCTTCATATGAAACCACTATAAGAAAGGAAAACATCTGTAGTTGATGAACCCTACTTTCAACTCCATAAGTGCACTCAACCTACAACTTGAGATGTTTGGTTCATCCACTCACCTCCAAACATGAAAAAAAAGATTAAAACCATGGAGAAATATTTACACATGTTATATAATCAATTTCATCTATTATATCAAACATGCTAGCTTAGGCAAGGAGAAAACCTGTAGGGTGTGGGTATTAGCATACAAAATGAGGTAGTTAACCTCTTAAGAATGGTTCATAAAGCATGGGAAACCAATATTGAAATCCTACTATGAAATGGAATTGGAATAAGTTTAATAACACCCCAAAATAGCATATGACCTAAAACCTCCCCTATTGGTCGTACCATTATAAAACTTGTTGACCAATTTTGCATGCCAAGAAGTGTGATGGAAGAGTAGAAAGGTTTTTAGAAAATTTTGATACCTACAAATCTGATAAAACATTTAAATGAACTCAAGGAATTTGATTATTCATTCCTCAATCCTACCACATGTGCCATACTCCTCTAGAATCTATACAACTAACAAAACATCCTCTTTTCTAATAATTTTATTGATCTAACTTGGAACCTACACTTTTTTAGTTAGAACTGAAAATACTGATAAGATTATGACATATTAGATATTGAGGGATAGTTTTAAAAACTCATCTACCAAAGTAAACTATACAACCTTCATAAATAGCTCAAATATGACCCTATGTGACTAGAAATGACATAAGGGGCTAAAATGGATACAAAAAAGGTAATGACATATTAAATGATCCCCATATAGGACTATGACACACCTTATGAGACCCTAATAATTCCCTAAGTAGTTTATTTACTATAGGGGGTTGACTATTTTAACTTGTGGTCAAAATAGTCAACATTCTTGATGAATTTTGAGGGGTGGTAAGCCAAATATACCAAGACCATTAGCCTTCTCCTATCCATTGGGATATGGAGTCACATATGGAAATATATGAAACTAAATTTTCCTTTTAAAACATATAAAAACACACAAAATAATAATAAAAGGACACAAAACAACACACCACACACTTGTGCTACATGAATACTTTTGGAACACACACAAAAACCAAACCAACTAACTCAAACACAACTAACTTGAATGAAAATATTCTTCCTATATCAAAGGGAAAGTTTGGGACCTTTCTTTTTCCATGTAATGAAAGAGTGAATGAGGCATGTAAGTTATTAGGCCTTGGGACTTGTATCTCTAACTCCTCCATGATGTTTACCAACCTATTTGGCATGATGTCCAATGAAAGAAAAATAACCACCACCAGATCACTTATGAAAGTGAAATCATCTTAAATTTCAATAGCCTCAACTTTATCATAAGACTCTTCAACTACAACCTCCAATGGTGGCTCAACAAGGCATACCTTCTTGACTTCCATGGTGCTCTCAATAAGATCAGGTTTCTTTTTAGATGTAATCTCTTCAAGCTCATCAAGGAGATTTACATAATCCACCCAATATTTTTCATTGTCTTCCATGGATAAATTTTGATTTACCTTTTCATGTACTTGGCCCTTAACTTGGCAAATTTTTTTAAGCTCTTGAAAAATTCTCATTTGTTACTACCAATCATCCTTATTCTCTTTGTCTTTAACAACCACCACCTCTTCAAATTTATCTTCTTGATGTATGAGGTCATCAAGATGGTATTCCTTATGCTCCAATGCATCTGAGGGTGATTCAACATTAGGCTAAGGTATTGAGTTCTCCTTAAGGACAACATCTTCTTCCTTGGTTTCATTTTATTCTTCCATGGCTGTAAACTTCATGATAATAATTTGAGGATGATCTTCATGTTCTTTCTCACTTGGACATTCTTTTTCATGCTTAATAACATCATAAACAAACCTATTATCAAGTATGCACTTTTGAGGAGAAGATTTTGACTCACTTAGATTCCCAAACTCTTGATTTATTGCATGAAATTTGTACCATAGGTCTCCCTCCTCATGACTATCATGGTCAAGGGTTGTTTCATCATGGACAACAAGTATGGGGTATTTCTCAAGCACCTCTCCTTTCACACCTTGACAAATTATGCATGGATATCTGCAATAGGATCTTCTATGTCTTTCTCCTCATTCAATAAGGTGTGATTACACTTATTTTCACCAAAGGGAGTCCCAATGGTTATTTCTTATTCATAGTCACTTGAAGTATCCTGTTGACCAACTATGGTTTGAGCTTTTTCTTATTCACTTGCTTCCCATAGAATGGGTTCATTTTCAAGAAGGGATGAGGTGGAAGAGTGATGGATAGGCTCATGGGATAGATATGGAGTATGAGGTGTGGTGGAGGCTTGTGAATGGATTTGCGAAAAAGAACTTATTGAGTAAACTCATGAGGAAATGACAAGTTGGGTTGTTTAAAAGGAAAAACACCTACTTCAACAAATGTTTCACCTTGATCATAGCCTCCTTATGGCTCTTCAATATCTGCATGTTCAATTTTAAGTTATTTATCTTCCCACATCCTTAGCCTATCTATTAAGCATTGGTAACACTTCTTTGCCAAGTATAACTTCTCCTTGATATCCCATTGAGTTTCCTCTTCAAATAGCTCCACCTTTAGGCAACACCTCTTAATAATTCCATTAGATGGTTAGGGAGCACATCAAACTCATCATCCCATGTTCCCATCCATTTTCATTATCTAAGAGATCTAGTATGAGTGCCAACAAATATTTGATATGAGATGGGGTTGATGGAGGAGGAAGAATATGATAATGGGGATTATGATGAGCTTTTATTTATAGTACTAAGAGTTCATATTTTTTCTTGTAGTATCTTGATGCATAATCAATAGGATCATATGATTCTTCATGATAAGACTGATAAGAATCCTCTTGAGGTTGATAGATATCACAGTATGGTTGGTAAGGGTTGTATTGGAATTGATAAGAAGACACTTATTGATAGGTTTCTTGATAGCCTTCTTCATAGAACTATCTAACAACATGATGTCCATATTGAGAAGGAAATTGATGACCATAGGCCTACCATGGCTCATAGGATTGGTAAAAACTTTGATAAGGATTTTGAGGGGTGTAACATGGTTCATAACAAGGCTGATAGGGAGATGCATAGTGGTATTTTCATCAAAGCTATCCATATCAACCTCATGGCTCAAATTAAACATAATAACTGATCAAAACATTTAACAAGGGATATTTGGGCTGATTACAATGAGAAGATTTCATTTAGAGTCACCATTGGTGCTATCTTACTTGATTCTAAAATTTTATTAGAGGAAAGACACACCAAAAATATTTCCACCCTCATGGACCTTGGTCCCACCAGGCATGCCAGAACTGTTGTCACCAAATATTTCACCCTATAGGATGTTTTTTAAGTCTACTCTAAGATTTTGGAAACATTAAAATACTGCTAGGTCTATGGGTTACCTATAGTAGAGGTAGACCTATAGGTTTAAGGGCTAGCTCCTTGAATTTATCTTGAATTGATTATCACCTAAACTAACTGATTATTTGTGGGAAAAGAGATAGAAGTATGAATAAAATAAATATACGATAAGGGGGTGATACACCATAAGGATTTCCATAATACCATCATAATTATTTCACTAAGAACAAGACCTACAAATTAGCTTCAAAGCTCTAATATGTTCTAACATTAGTATTTCACTATAGAGGTGATATGCATGAAACAACTCAAGGTAGATGAACAAGAGGTCTAATTGTAGAATCTAATGGAAATTTAATAGTTTAAGAGAGCCAAACACACTAGCCACACTCCATATGACCTATTAGAATGAGACCTTATTGCATTATACATGAAATGATAAGGAGAAGAAAGGATATAGGCTTATCACTAGACCTCACCATTCATCACTTTAAACACTTAGACAAGATGTTTATAAAATATAAACTAGATTTATTGTATTATTAAAGGAAAAGTAAAATATCAAACTAGTATGGATTTACCATACATCATGTGGAATTATATATAATAGCCAAAAAGGTTAGTACTTATAGAATTTGAGAGAGGAGAGAGAGAAGTGGAGCTCAAGAGTCACTCAAACAAGTGTCAATCTAAGAGAAAGAGTTTTGTTTTTAGGATAATGGAGAATGGAATATTACATGTAAATTATATTTGGATAAATATCCCTCAAAGGCATGAAACTCTTCAAATCTGGCATAGAAGTATCTCATGGCTTCTTGAAATTGCCCTCATCATTGGCCCTTATTGAGCATTCCAAAGAAGACTAGGAATAGATGACATAGTTAAATTATGAATTGGAGGTTATAAAAAATATCCAAAATTCATTTTATGTGTCCATAATCATCTTTATTATTCTAGATAAGTGTTCTCATTGTCTCCATTCGTAATCACCCTTTTTTCACTCACCCCTCACACTTGGCATCAAGGTGGTATTCAATTTTCCAAACCAATATGTATAGAGGGTGATGTGATACATATTAGGAGTCTTATTATCCTTAAATTAATCAATTAGACCTTAAAAATTCCTCCCAATTAAATTTATCACCTTCTCACTTCGTGATCATCTCTCATTCACTATGCTAGTTTAGAATGCCTGAAGTGAAGGCGCTTATAGAGGTACCTATGTGATTAAATAAGTAAAGAAATGGATATTATAAGTTTTATTAGGTCTCAATATATCCCATAAAGTGATACTCATCCTTTGTAACTCTTCTATACCTACAAAACATTAAAATCTATCAAGAAAACCTATTTTGTACCCTATCCGTATATATAGGGTACAAGTCACTCTAATGGAAAAGAGATTTGGGGAATCCTAAACAAGTTAAATATAATTTACAAGTCAAAATATCCCTCTTATATGCATTTCCTTATTTTTTTTTCCATCAGGTCATTAGCAAGGGTTTTAGAGAGTTTTGAGTGGTTTTACCCCTTAAGGATTGTTCATAAAATTGTGATGTCCAAACCTCAAAAAAACTCCATAAAATATTTGTTTAGGAACCTATTCAACATATCCAATCCCATTGATACCCCATGATAATAATTTATACATATGTGAGCTCCTAAACTTAGCCTCTTAGGTTCCTATTTGCATTCTATGTAGGCTTGAGGTGAAAAGGATCATGTTTGACCAAACTATGGTGGGTTTTTGGGCCCCAAATCCATCTAAGTATAGGATCCATGCCAACACAATAGACACTTGGGCATGAGGCAATAAATTTTTATGATTTATATTTTTTCATCTTGTGTCACTAGCTAGAAGGTGGCTAACTAACACCCTTCTGGCTCAATCATCATCAAGAAGTGGTTGTTTCTCTCAATTTTTTGATTTTCTTAATTTTTTTTGAAAAGAACAAATGAGGAATAGGGTGTGTAGAAAAAGCTATTGCATGTGCATGAATTGAATCTATATGATTGTGAAGAACTCTTCTTTGGCTAGGGAAGAATACCTATAGATAAGAAAACACTACCACAAACTTGATGGCTAGACAAGCAGTTGGGTGGATTGGCTAGCCTGAGCTAGATCCTAGAAGTGGAAGCTTTCTAGGAGGCTGCCAATCCACCTATTTTAAACACTTAAGTTGAAATTATGAAATAAAATGATTTTGCATAAAAATAAAAAAATTACTGATATTAAAAACAACAAGTAACTAAATTTGAGACAATGAAGTTAAATACTTTGCTAAATTAACCAAAATGAAGCAACTAGTTTGATTATACCAATGCTAAAAATTGGTTAAGGCAAAGTTGTGGTTTTGGGTTTGGAAATGGTTTGGTTTGTCTTGTGACAAGGGATAAATTTTTGGTTAAGGTTGGTAAATGGTCAAATTGATAGAGATAAATGGAGGTTAATAAATATAAATGGGTAAATGATCTAGAAAGCAAAGAAGCAAATGGTGGTTAAGTAGGCAAGGTTATGGTTATGATTCAAGATAATCAAAAGTGTTGAGTTATGGAGTTAAAAGCTTCACTGAATGTGCAAATGTGGAGGTTGCTGGGTTACACAGTAATTGACATCGATCAGAGCCAAACGTCATTAGTTAGGGGTCGACCGACATCAGTTATTTCTAGCTATATAAACTGACATCGGTTAGGATCGGCTGGCATCAGTCACCTCTAGACCAACATCGGTTATATATGTGTTTCTATAACTATTATCATTTTAGACGAATAGTTAGTTTGCATGTAAAGACTAATTTTAGTCTTGAGTCCACTTTTCTAATTATTGTTTGCTTTGGGTTCTATTTAAGAGACCCATGGGGCTGTATTGTAATTAAGGGAAGATCAACTCAATAGTTGAGTTGGTTGTAATTGATTGAGAGAGAGAGAGAACTGTTGAGGGAGAATTATTGTACATCCAAGAGGTGTGGAAAGAATGAGATTTCTTCATTGTATTTCCTTCTAGAAGAGTTTAATAGAGATTGGTTATTTCTTTAATCTCCTCTTATTTTCCAAATTTGAATTCTAATTACTAATTACTTCTGGTTTAATTCTGTGTTTAGTTGCTTATACAAAAAGTAATCAATTGTTCTCCATTAGATTTTAACAAGTGGTATCAGAGCATGTTAGTGTTTGTTGATTATAAAATTCACTCACAGGGGTTTCTGATTGAGTGGGAGCAAAGTAATGGTAGAAGAAAGTAAACTAAGAATAGAGAAATTTAATGGCAAGAATTATCAATTATGGAGGATGCAGATAGAAGATTATCTGTATTAGAAAGATCTATAGTTACCATTGGGTGGAGTTTCAAGTAAGCCCACAGATATGCAAGATGAAGAATGGAATGTTCTTGATAGAAAGGCTCTTGGATCTATAAGGTTGAGCCTATCATCTTCTGTGATTTCTAACTTATCACAGGCAAAGACAATGGTAGAGTTAATGGATACTCGACAAATTTATATGAAAAACCCTCAGCTTCGAATAAGGTATATCTTATGAAACAATTATTTAATTTGCAAATGTAGGAAGGTGGATCTGTATATAGTCATCTTAATGATTTCCATGAAATTGTAAATTAGTTAACTTCAATCAAAATAGTTTTTGATAATGAAATTAAGGCTCTCTTAATCTTATGCTCTTTACCTGAAAGTTGGCATAGCTTGGTAATGGTAGTTAGTAATACTACATCTGCTTCAAATATCTTGAAAGTTGATGATGTTGTTAGTGTAATCTTGAATGAAGAAATTTGTAGGAAAAGCATAGGGGAAACATCAGGTAATGCTTTAAGTATTGAAAGTATGGGAAGGCAAAGAGAGAAGGGCAAGCAAGGGAAATCAAGGTCAAAGATGGGAAGGAGATCTAAATCTAGAAATGGAATAACCTATTGGAATTTTGGAAAGAAAGGGCATGCAAAGAAAGATTGTTGGTTGAAGGATAACAAAGAAAATCAGCATGAAGGTAATAAAGAAGCAAATGTTGCAGGTATTGTTGCATAAGATACTCTTATATTTTCTTTGGATAATAAACTAGAATCTTGGGTTTTAGATTCTGGTGCCTCTTTCCATGCAACCCCAAATAGAAATTTTTTCAATGATTATGTCCATGGAGACTTTGGAAAATTTTATTTAGGAGATGATGAGCCTTGTAAAATTGTTGGCAAAGGAAAAGTGCAGCTGAAATTGTAGAATGGCAACACATGGGTGTTGAAGGATGTCATGCATGTACCCATCCTGAAGAGGAATATAATTTTTGTAGGAAAGTTGGGTGATGAGGGTTGCACAGTAACTCTCACAACTAAATCTTGGAAATTTTCCAAGGGTGCACTTGTATTAGCCAAACGTAAGAGAGTAGGTACACTTTATCTATCTACTTGTATTACTGATTATTCTCCTTTTGTTTTATCTACTTCAGATGTAGATGCAAAGTTGTGGCACTGTAGGCTTGGTCACATGAGTGAGAAGGGAATGAATGTTCTTAAGTCAAAAGGTAAGCTTTCATATTTAAAAAGCATAGATCTATATTTTTGTGAGCATTGTATTTTTGGGAAATAGAAGAAAGTGAGGTTTCTCAAAACTGGGTCAACAAAGAAGAAGCACAAGTTGGAGCTTGTTCACACAGACATGTGGGGACCAGCTCAGGTAGCTTCTATTGGAGGATCACATTATTATATTTCTTTCATTGATGATGCTACAAGAAAGGTATGGATTTATTGCATAAAGAGGAAATCTGATATTTTTGACACATTTAAGAAATGAAAAGCTTTGGTTGAGAATGAAATAGGTTTGAGATTGAAGTGCCTTAGATCTGACAATGGTGGTGAGTATTGCAGCAATAAATTCAATAGTTACTATTCTATGAGTGGAATACGTAGGGAAAGGATGGTTCCAAGGACACCTCAGCAAAATGGAGTTATTGAAAGGATGAATAGAATAATAATGGAGTGTGCACAGAGTATGAGGTTGCATGCTAATTTTCCCTTACAGTTTTGGGCAAACGCTATAGATACTATGGTTTACCTGATTAACAGAGGACCTTCTATTGCACTAGATGGTGGAATTCTAGAAGAGGCATGGATAGGTAAAAAGGTAGATCTTTCATTTCTTAGAATTTTTGGTTCTGAAGCTTTTGTGCACATTGATAAAGAAAATAGAAAGAAGCTGGATGCTAAATCTATGTGATGCACTTTCATCGGTTATGGTTTTAGAGATTTTAGATTCCAGTTGTAGAATTTAGAAACTAACAAAATTATCAGAAGTTGTGATGTAGTTTTCAATGAGAAGGTGATGTACAGTGATCAGCTCAAGAGGTTGAATAATTTTGAGCAGGGCAATCTTGATTTGGATGAGGTTATGATCCAAAATGGGCTCGCAGGTAAAAATCATCACTCACAGGAAAACACAGGAACCAACATCGGTCAGGTGGTAACTGGCATTGGTCAAATAGAAATTGTTGTCAGTTAGATATAGACCGATGTCAGTCAAGAGGAATCGACATCAGTTGGGTATAGATCGACATTGACTAGAGATGATCAGGATCAATCACTGTTAGATGGAAATTTGGGCAGACAGCAAGCTGTCAAGGAGTCTCAAATGCCCATAAGGAGGTTTGAAAGGGTAAGTAAACCTCCAATTCATTAGTCCCCTTCTTTATACTACGTGTTGCTCACTGATGGTGGAGAACTAGAAAGTTTTGATGAGGCAATGTAGGTAGAATCTAGGAAACAGTGGGAGCATGGCATGAATGAGGAAATTGATTTCTTGAAAGAGAACCATACGTGGGATTTGGTTGAGTTTCCAGTCAGAAAGAAAGCACTAAAAAACAAATGGGTTTATCAGTTAAAGGAAGGAGAGAATGGATAGATGAGACATAAGGCCAGGTTGGTAGTAAAGGGATTTGCATAGAAACTAGGTATTGACTTTGGTGAATTTTTTTTCCTATAGTAAAGATGACTTCTATTCGGATTGTATTGTCTTTAGTTGCTATTGAGGATTTTCACCTTGAGGAGCTTGATGTTAAGACAATGTTTCTTCATGGAGATTTGGATGAAGAGATATATATGGATTAGCCAGAAGGTTTTGAGGTCATAGGTAAGGAGAAACTTGTGTGCAGGTTGAAGAAAAGCTTATATGGTCTTAAGCAAGCTCCAAGACAATGGCATTTGAGGTTTGATAGGTTTATGACAGAGCATGGCTTTAGTAAATGTTAATCTGACCATTGTGTTTATTTTACTAGATTGGATAATGGTAGTTATATTATCTTGTTACTGTATGTAGATGATATGCTTGTTGCACGTTCACACATGTAGGAAATTACTGAGCTTAAGGTAAAATTAGCTTAGACATTTTCCATGAAGGATTTAGGAGTAGCAAAGAAAATCCTTGGCATGAGTATTAAGAGAGACAGGAAAAATCATAGTTTTATTTTGTCTCAAGAGGATTATGTGAATAAGGTGTTGGAGAGGTTTAATATGCAGGATGTAAAACTGGTAAGCACACCTATGGATAAAAACTTCAAGTTAAGCAAAGAATAGTGTCCTAAATCACATGATGAGGTTGAGTACATGAGTAGAGTTCCATATGCTTCAGTAGTTGGGATCTTGATGTATGCAATGGTATGTACTAGACCTAATATTGCCCAAGCAATGGGAGTTGTCAGCAAGTTTATGGCCAATCTAGGAAAGGAGCACTGGAAAGTAGTTTAGTGGATTCTCAAATATCTGAGAGGGACCAGCATTAGGCATTTATGTTATGGAGGGTCAAACACTTCTCTACATGGGTATGTAGATTCAGATATGGTAGGTGGCTTGGATAGTAGGAGAAGCACCACAAGATATCTGTTCACTATTGGTGGAATGGCGGTTAGCTAGATTTCAAAGTTGCAGAAGGTTGTTGCCCTATCTACTACAGAGGTAGAATAAATTACAGTCACAGAGGCTAGCAAAGAAATGATTTGGATGACTCAGTTCATGGAAGAGTTGGGAAAGGAGCAAGAGAGTTGCAGATTATATAGTGATAGTCAAAGTGAAATTCATTTGGCAAAGAATTCAGCCTTTCATTCAAGAACCAAACATATACAGCTTAAGTACCACTTCATTCGACAGGTATTGGATGATGGACAGTTGAAGCTAAAAAAGATCCATACGGATAATAACCCGTCTAATATGTTAACAAAGCTAGTAACAAAGGAGAAGTTGAATCTTCATTCAACTTTTTTTGGTCTTCAAGATTGAACTTGAAGATGGAGAAACAATCTAGAAAAAAATTAGAGGATGTTACTGTACAGGTACAGGTGCAGCTGTTTATCTCCAAGTGGGAGATTGTTGAGTTGTGGAGCTAAAAGCTTCATTGAATGTGTAAATGTGGAGGTTGCTGGGTTACATAGTAACTGACATCGGTCAGAGCCAACCGTCATCAGTTAGGGGTTGACCAACATCAGTTATTTCTAGCTACAAAAACTGGCATTGATTAAGATCGGCTGGCATTGGTCACGTTTAGACCGACATCAGTCATCTGTGTGTTTCTAGAACTATTCTAATTTTAGATGAATAGTTAGTTTGCATGTAAAGACTAATTTTAGTCTTGAGTCTGATTTTCTAATTATTGTTTGCTTTGGGTTCTATTTTAGAGACCCATGGGGCTATATTGTAATTAAGGGAAGATCAACTCAATAGTTGAGTTGGTTATAATTGATTGAGAGAGAGAGAGAGAACTGTTGAGGGAGAATTACTGTACATCCAAGAGGTGTGGAAAGAAAGAGATTTATTCATTGTATTTCTTTCTGGAAGAGTTTAATATAGATTGGTTGTTTCTTGAATCTCCTCTTATTTTCTGAATTTGAATTCTAGTTACTAATTACTTCTGGTTTAATTCCGTGTTTAGTTACTTATACAAAAAGTAATCAATTGCTCTCCATTAGATCCTAACAAAAAGAAGGTAAAAGGTAAAGATGGTAAGGGGATAAAGGCCAATGGAAAAATTGATAAAGGGTAAGAAATAAATAATGAAAAATGGGTAAAGGGATAAGTGGTGAAGAGGTAAATGGGTGAAAAAGATAAGAAAGAAAGGAGGTAAAAAGGGGATGAAGGGATAAATGGTGAAGAGGTAAATGGGTAAATGAAATAAAGTGAAAGAAGAGGTTAAGGGTAAAGAGGAAAAGGGGTGAAAGGAAAATAATAAGTAAAAGGGATTATGGTTTTAAAATCTAAAAAGAAGAGGCCAAAGGGAGATAAGAAGGGAGAAATTGAAATTGCAAAATAATGCAAATTACCTTGATGTTTGTTGAGGATGGATTGAGGATGGCTTGTTGAAGATTTTGGAAGAGTTTAATTGATTGAGCTCTTCTCTTCAAGATGATGATGATCTCCTTCAAAATTATAACCTCCTCTAAATACCTACAACAAGATGTTAATGACCAAAGACTAACTTCCAACTTAACCTTTGGTGATGGAAAAGTGGGGAGGGGGGGTATTTATAGCATTTGATGTTGGGAAACATGCAAAAATAGAGGAATACTAAAATGTGACAAATTTTTCCAAGTGGGGATCATAAATAAGTCAAGGATGAGGTTGGTGGGATTCCCATTTAGGTTGGTGAGCCTCCCACCTTGCTCATAAGTCCAAATTTAAATGAGGAATTATGTACATGGGTTTGAATGAGGCTTAAATATTTATCCCCATCCTTTTTTGCTTTCACATAAGCACTTAAATGGGTGGCACACCAAATTTGGCACCATTTTCCATGTGGGGGATGAAAAGTCCAAGGTGAGGTTGTGAAAGATTCTCGTTTGGGTTGAGAAGTCTCCCATACTAGCTAAGAAGTCAAAAATGGGTGCCCTTTGTCTTTCCCAAAGTATTAGAGAGGTAGGTATCTCTTTTAACATCTAATTTCTTACCAGACAAAAATATATGTTTAATGATGATCCCTTAAGGGTAAATTCACCACATTTCAAGGGGGAACCTTATGATGCATAAATGAGGTCATTAGGCACTTTGAGAAAGGGTTCAAAGTGGGGTATGGTGTCCCACATCAAGCCACATCACTCCTAAGCCATGTCACTTGCCCTATCACCTTCCATGTCACTTACCATGTCACTTGCTATGTCACATGCCATGTCACTTACCATGTCATCATGAATATTAATAGTTAGGTTAAGAGGGGTTTTTAAGGGTTAAGAAGGTTTATGGGGTCTCTAGGGGGGTCCCAAGGCATTTGGTCATCAAAAATTGTAAGTGTGTAGTTTTTTGTTCTACATTTTCCCCCTTTTTGTTATGTAGCCTTGAATTAACAAGCTAAAAAAAAATTGCATGGTCGAAGGTCAAGGTGCCCTGAATATGGGAGGAGGTTTTCCCCCTCAAACCAAGAGTCAATGAAGAAAGGTCAAATCAGGTGTAAGTTTGATAAGCAATTGGTGGGGATGTACTAGGTGGTACCATAAGGTAGTTGGGCATGTGAAATGAAAATGGGTACACAAAATGTGACTAAGTGCAATAGTCAAGATTGCATAGAGAATAAATATACCATGTTGGTAATAATAAGTTTAGGTTCTAAGTAAATTGATAAGGTAACTAGTCCCCAACATTGGTCATAGCTGATCAAGTTAGTCTTATCAAGTCACCTAGACAGGGTCAGTGTTTACTTAGGTATCCAGGGTAAGAAGTAGTCTTGAGAAAAAAATAAATGGTTTGGTTGTGTATGAGGTGGTGTAAACATGGAAAAATTGGTCTATACAGTCAAAAGGACCAAGGCAAGGTCATCCCAAATTATGCAAATAGGCCAGTTCCAAATAAATGGCCCAACATCAAGGTGGACATGGGTGCATGGGTTGGGTGGTTGGCTGGGTAGGGAGTGGTCGAGCTGACTCCTAATGCATTAGGCAAGAGGATGATTCCTACATAGTCCCATGGATATTGAATCTAACATGGACTTTATGCCTAATTTAGTTCTTGTGATTTGGGAAGTGTTGGTTATCAAGGTTGCCCCAATTTGATTTCATGTAGTTAGGTCTAGTTGAAGAATGTTGGAGAAAGGGAAGCACCAAAGGGTGGAAAAGATGGATATAAACTAGTGTTTCGATAGGTGTGGTAGAAATGGTGGATGAGGTGAGCTAGGATGAAATTAGATGATTGCATCAATTATGCAAAAGGAATTTGTAGCTAGGGATAAGTAGGTTGAAGCATGAAACTTATGCCACTATTTTAAAGAAGAGAAAAGGGAGAAATATGCTTTACCAAGTTTTAGAAAATTTGAAACAAATGAAATTACCATGGTGATCTGATGGGTTATTTCATCACCATCCAAATAAGCCAAAATTGTGCACATTCCACAACAATGTCATTAACATGCTATAAAAGGGTATTATTCAATGATTCAGAGAATCAAAGTAGTAGAGTGTGTAAACAAGAAGTGGTAAAGATTTAAACCCATGACCCTTGAGTCAGTCGGGCCCCAAAATAAACAAGTGTTGAGTTTTTTAGGGAATTCATAGAAAGACACTAAGGGGCATTGGAATATGGAGCAAGGTGAATATAAATAATACTAAAGCAAGGGCATGAAGGACATGAGGAATTAGACAAGGAGATGTACGTAGAAGTGGCACAATTGGTGACTATACACTAAAAAGCTAGAGGGTAAATAGGAGAAAATGAGGGAGGTCCAATAAGGGATGAGGTGAAGGTAGACCATAAGATGGATGAAGAGAAAATAATGAGGTCACAGATAAAGATGAAGGTGGAGAAGGATGGAAGGAACCACGCATGGTCATATAATAGGAAAAAGAAGGTCAAGAAAAACAAGGAATGTCATTAAAGGAGATGAAAAAAATGAAGAAAAGAGAAGAAAAAAAGAGGTAGAAGATGAGGGCTAGAGAAATTCATTGAGGAATGATAGATTAGAAAATTGAAAAGGATGGGGAAAGAAGTGTAGTAATCATGAAGGGTAAGGGAAGGATGGGAAATATAGGAGGCCATGAAGGGTTTTAAAACAAGTCTAAAAATAGACTAAGGAGAAAACAATTTGGTGATGAAAATGAAAAACAAGGAAATAAATGGAAGAAAATAAAATATGAGGAAATAAGAGTGGAATGAGGACACAAAGAGGATGATAGGAGAGTGAAGAAGCAAGTGGTATCTTGACCAAGTAAGCATGGATGATGATGGATAATGAAGCAAAGTAGATGGTGGTTTTGGAGATGATGATGGGATGGAAAATGTGAAAGGGGTTAAGACCAACAAGGGGAAGCAAATGATGGGTAGATAAGAAGCTGAAGAGATAAGGTAGGGGAACAATGAAATGGAATGAGATGAAGATCAAGGATGATAAGAATAAAAAGAAAGAATTGAAGTAGGGATATAAAGCATGGATACTCACACAGATGCAAAAGATAAGTGAGTACCAAGATGGAAAGAGGAAAAGGGGAATGCAAAAGGTAAAAGGTAAGAACTGAGAAGAAGAAAAGAGTAAATTATGGAAGGCTTCTCAAAGGATAAAGGCCTAGTTAGAAGCTAGTAGTAGAGGGAAAAAAGGAAGATAAAAAGGATGAAAAAAAAAGAAAACAAGAAGAATAGAAAATGTGTATGGTGGGAAGAGTGGTAGAATGGTAGAGAGTGGTGGTACACATAAAGAAAAAGTGTAACAATATAAGAAACATAAATCTTACAAGATGCATAGTATGATGTGGAATGGGTGAGGAAATGAGAGTGATAAAGAGGGTATAATGGGTAGCCAAGGGTGAGGGGAGATAATGAGGATGGTGAAAGACGTTGAAGGGGATAAAAGGCCTAGTTGGTAAGACGTCGAGAGAGGGACAAGAAACATAAAAAGTGGGTGGAGGAGTGAGTGATGAAGCATGTGCAAGGAAAGGTGATGGGGAGGCCAATGAAGTAGAGTAGGAGGTGGTGTTTTAGGAGATAAAAGGGGATAATGAGGAAGGCTATCAACTCTTGTGTTAAAAGAGATTGATAAGTTGGAAAAGTGGTTAAAAGATATTGACAAGTTGAAGGGAGGTAGTGAGGATATAGGTAGAGAAGTGGAGGAAGAGATTTTAGGTAGGAAGGGAAAATAAAATAAAGGATGCAGTTGAGCTGACCTCAGTAACTGAGTACTACTTACATAGTCTAAAAAGACCTTAGGCCAATGTAGTTTTCCTAATAACATGGGGAAAAAAATAGGAGGTGTTAGATGATGTTAAAACATAAGGATGCTAAGAGAAATTCAAAACTTCCCTAATGTAGGACACCCTAAGCAAGAGGGTGCTATTAGTGATGGTAATTAGTTAGAAGAAAAGGAGGATGATAATTAGTTAGTAGTGTCTGAGCTGCCTTAGCAACACTTAGATAGTCTGTGGACATCAAGCCAATGTAGTTCAACATGGGTTAGAAGATGGTGCTCAAATTGGATGCCCCAATTTGATGGAACAAAGGTTTTGGATTTTGGTGAAGGTGATAGTGAAGGTGCATGGTGTAAATTAGTAAATAGTTACCATAATGATCTCACATTTAGTAGGATGAGAGATACGAAAGGGTAAGGTAAGATAAATTAGAAGGGAACACAATGTTAAGTACCATAAATGATCTTTAATAGAGGTAATCCAAAGAAGAATTGACTTTATAAGGAGGTTGCATCTTCTCAAATTATGTGAGGGTATAAGTGTAGTGCTAACATCTATCACTATGAGCTGAGTTTTAGGAGGTGGGTGTGTATTAGGATTTGCATCGTCATGTTGGTGAAAGGTCATCATTACTATGAGATGAGTTTTAAGGTCAGTATAGAAATGATGACTTGAAAATAATTTATTTGATTGATAATTAGATTTTATGAGTAAGAAAGGTGGTAGCATGGTGAGCGATAGAGGTTAGACCTTGCCTAACCTAAGAACTGCATGGGTGGGTTAGACAAATGACATCCATGTCTGCATCTTCTATCCAAACTCTATAGAACCATTGACTTATTGGTTCTGCTAGTTTAGTCCTAGCTAACAAGAAGTTGCATGGCTAGGAGAAGACAATGGTTATTTTTCTAGAGATAAACATTCAGCTGGCACAAAAGAAAAGACTACCATGTTGGAGTAGGTACTGCCAATGGTTGGGGTCTGACATTCAAAGATTATGGAAATGAATTGGTAGTAAGAGGAGGGTAGAGGGGACAATAAGGTGAATTTATTGTTTTGGATTCATGGTGACCTAGCTTTGATTGAAGAGTTTCTACAGTGGCAAGGATTTGGGAGCTACCACCACCCATAACAGTGCCAATTTTGAAGATGTGATCATTATGGTGGCACATGGTTTGAAGCTAATTTATGTCAACCAAGGTAATGGTGATAATGATAATAATGACTACTAGGCCCACAAGGATCATAAGATGACAAAACAATAAAATACATCAGATATAGATCAGATGATAAAGGTGACAAAAAGTCATCATAATGGTGCCTCAAGTCAATTGAGTTTCTTGAGGGCTATGTGTCCATACAAAAAAGTAATTAGACATGACTATTTTAAATGGGAAGACTATTCAATGGAGTCAATTATGTCATAAGACCTTTCTCATTAGTGGAATGGAAAATCATATCGATGAGGAAGAATGGTTAGGTAATCTATTTAAAGAAGCATGATAAGGATGAAAGTCTATTATTGAGTTTTTTGGTTTTTTTGGTTATAGATAGTGTAGATAACTACACAAGGTTGATGATGGTGAACAATGGGAACAATGGTGGAGATGATCAACAACCTCTATGACTTGAAATAATCAATATGGTGAATGTGCAGATCTATTAGATACTACAACATGTAATGGTGATAATGGAAGTACTATTAGATCAACAACAACAAGAAAGGCACCCATGACCTAAGCTTTAGCCTAAAATCTTACCTCTAAATCAATGACTAAGGTGGGAAGTTCACTACACAAGATTCAAGGTTAGAGAACATGACCATCAACCTATTTATGGAGGGAACCCCTACTATCCAAGGGGATGTGTGCTGAGGTAACAACTAGTGGTACCTATGCGAGCAAAACAACCAAAGTAGAGGGATGTAATGAATATGATAGGTAGGAAAGGTGAAAGACCTAGAGTGTAAGATGATTCTCATCCTATGGGGATAAACATGGGAGAGGAGAACAAAGTATGCCCTTTAGTGGTTACTGAGATAGGGAATGTTACAAAAGTTAGTTTAAGGAGTAATCAAGTAGAAGGATGGTTGAACATAAATCCAAAGTCACTAGATAATTAGTCTAATGCTTAGGTAGGAAAATAATGTATGCTTATGATTTAGTCAATGTGTGTGTAATTTGATGACAATGTATGTGTCATGCAACTCCTCACACTCTAAATAAATTATTGCATAGTTTGCTATTAACATGTACAAAATGTGTTGGATATCACTGGTTGAATGTTTTCATGCTTAAGATTGTGTGGATATTTATGAATGTTATGGTTATGGTTATTATTTTTGGAATCTTTCTTAATGGAAAAAGGATGATTAAGGTTGTTTCAATATTGGATGGTAAAATTTGTGATGAAAACATCAACCAAGCACATTAAGATGAGAATAGGGAATGATGCTTTGTTTTTAACAAGGACTAAAAATAAACCCAAAGTGGGATCAAATTAATGAATATAAGCTCTTCAAATTCTATGCATGAGTGTTCATTAGTTTATAAAAAAAGGTTTATTGATCACAGGGTGTCAAGTAATCTCTAAATCCCTTGATTTATAGATAGTTTAAAAGTAAGATGGGTGATAGGTGGTGTGATGGGTAACATGTGATATGTATGATAACCTCATGTGAATTAGTTTTATCTTTTTATAGGTGGCCTAAGAATGGTAATAGATAATTTCATGTCATATGCTAGATGTAGACTGATCAATGTAGGAAGTTTACATGCAAAATTTGATTGTGGCTTACACCTTATTATGATGCTTGAGAATTTTTATCTTTTATTGTGGTAGTGGGTCTTGATGTATGTGGGAAGCTTTCAAGAAATTACTCTTTGGTCTTGAAAAATTTTAATTATCCATCCTTCAAGGGAGTGGTTTAAATTTATTGGCTTTGTTTAATGCTCTTGATAACTATCCTTCAAGGGAGCAGTCTATCTTATGTTTGGAAATTTTGTTTTTGGGTAATTGTCCTTTAAGGGAATAATCTACCTTATATTTGGAATTTTTTTTTTTTTTGGTATCTATACTTAAAACACTATGCATGAGTGTTCGTTAGTTGATAAAAAAGGTTTCTTGATCACAGGGTGTTAAGTAATCTCTAAATCCCTTGATTTACAGATAGTCTAAAAGTAAGATGGGTGATAGGTGGTGTGAAGGGTAACGGGTGATATGTATGATAAACTCATGTGAATTAGTTTTCTCTTTTTATAGGTGTCCAAATAATGGTAATAGACAAGTTCATGTCATATGCTAGATGTAGACTAATCAATATGGGAAGTCTACATGTAAAATATGATTGCAGCTTATACCTTATTATGATGCTTGAGAATTTTTAGATTTTATTGTGGTAGTGGGTCTTGATGTATGTGGGAAGTTAATCAATGTGGGAAGATTTCAAGAAATTAATCTTTGGTATTGACAAAGTTAACTTAGCCATCATTCAAGGGAGTGGTCTAAATTTATTGGCTCTATTTAATGCTCTTGACAGCTATCCTTAAAAGGAGCAGTCTACCTTATATTTGGTAATTTTGTTTTTGGGTAGCTATCCTTTAAGGGAACAATCTACCTTATATTTGGAAATTTTTATTTTGTTTTTTTGGCATCTATCCTTCAAATGAGAAGTTTGAAAATTCTTAAGATATTGACCCAAGTAACATTTTTGGTATCCAATTTGTTTGTGGATGCGACACCTTTAGACATGGACTTATCTAACTAGGTTCAAAGGTCTACCTTTATGTGGGAAAAATTTTACACAAGAGGGTTAAATGATAAGTGAAAGGAGGTGGTTTGAGAGATAATGATCATGGGATTCCATCTTGTTAGAGACAAAAATTATCCATGAGAACCATGCTATGGGTAGAGCTGTGGTACCCATATTTAGGATTAAGCTATGACTATGATGGTTAATCATATAATTCTATGTTGTAATAAATTATCTTTAGATGGTTAAAGGTGGAAAGATTGTTAATTAAGGGATGAGCTTAAGTTAGACAAAAAGTGAGCTTGATCCTTCTTTAGCAGAAGAATGAATGTAGATGCAAAGCATTAAGAGGCTCAGGTTCTGGTTTGCCTTCAAGAGAGGACAAATGATAAGATCCTAATCATTACTTATGGGTAGTGATGTAGGGTCCAAGCCAATTGAAAGCAAAATTTCCTCGTTTACTCTTCTCCATGTTGGTCACATGTTGGTTTTACTTTAGGATAAGGTATCTGATATTGAATTCTTGTGGTTTGAGGTGTTTGTTATAAGCATGTTTGATACACTCTTGATAGATATGGAGGTGGGTGAGGGATGATAAATGATGCTCATCAAGTAGCTCAAGTTGAGCTCAATGGTGTTGACAAAAATCTTCCTCAAAAATAAAATATTGAAAAGATATGTAGAGAGAGGGGATTTAGACCTCAAGAGGTAAGACTGCCTTTGTGCCAAAGACTAAAGATAAAGGTGTAGCACCCATGGAGGTTTGAATGCTAGTGTGATATGCCCATAAAGTAAATGGGATGTGTAAATGCCAATCTTGACCTGATGAACTGACCACTTTGATTAGTATTTTGATAAGGGTTTTGTTAAAGGCTTTTGCCTATCTATTTTCTTGTGGATAGTAAGGTGAGGAAAAGCTCAAGTTGATGCCAAAAGTGGCAAAGCTCTTGGACTTTCTTGTTCTTAAAACACTTATCGTCATCAGTGATAATTTTGTGAGGGACACTGAAGTGGCAAATGATATGGTGATTGATGATCTCAATGATTTTTTTGGCTTTTATTGAAATAAGGGGGATATATTCCTCCCATTTGGTGAAATATTATATAGTGGTGATGTATTGATGTTGTTGCAAGGAATGAGGGTTGATTTCCTTGATTAAGTCAAAACCCTATTGTGAGAAAGGCCAAAAATCAGTTGAGACTTGAAGACCATGAGGTGGTGCATGATGAAGGTTAGCATCTTGTTGACATTTAATGCATTTATAGCATAGTCATAATAATATTGATTAAGTGTGGGCCAATAGTAGCCTAAGTGAAGGATACACTTGGCAATGACTAGGCCACCAAAGTGTCCCCCACAAATTTTTTCATGTACCTCCTTAATAGCATGAGAGGCTTCATGAATTTGAATACAATGAAGAAGAAGGCCATCAAATATATGTTTGTAAAGTATACCCCCTAATATGATGTAGTGAGAGCTACTTTGGATAAATTCTTGATGGGCATTTTTTGAAAGATCTGGTGGTAGTATGCCAAGGTAGTATTACAAATGGTGGGAAGGTTAGTGATAATATATGAAGGAGTTATGAAGTGGTGAATGGTGATGAATAGTCTGGATTTAGTAGGTTGAGATGGAATCCAAAATGTAAGAAAGGCCATAGTATATAAAAATTTGTTAATGGAACATGGAACTAATTGGATCAGATAATAGTCAAAAGATGCTAAGAGTAGGTTTACAAGATGTTTGTATTTGAGTAATATCTTGTTTTTTAATTGATAGGATCCCATGACCTAGTTGATGACAATTTGAGAGTCCCCAAAAATACTGATTATTTTGAAACCCAAGGCTAAGGAAATTTGGAGGCTTATGATTAAGGCTTCATATTCAACTATATTGTTAGTGCAGGGGAAGTCAAGTTTAAAGGATAGGGGAAGAGGTTCCCAATTTAAGGGAATGAGGATGATGCTTACACCCCCACTAAAGTGGCATTTAGAGCCATAAAAAAATAGTCATTTGATAGGTGAGTTCCTTGGAAGAAAGAGTCATAATGGACTCATCTAGAAAGGTAAGAGGTATGGGTTGACTATCAGTAGAGGAGCTTTAGATAATTGGTCAGTGATGACCTATCCCTCAATGGACTTTTGTGTAAATAACTCAAGATCAAACTCAGCTAAAAAGCATTAGCCATTTAGCCATATGTTGATTTTGGTATGGCTTTGAGTGCATATACTTGAGGGGCTTTATGTTAGTGATGACATAGGTTTTGTGGTTAAGAAGGTAGTAATAGAATTTTAAGGTGATAAATACCAAATCAAGGCAAAGTTTTTTTGGATGGGTATATCATGTTTCATATTCTATGAGGGTTTGGTTAATGTAATAAATGGTTTGCTTTTTATTTTGGTCATCACAATGAGCGAGCATGGGTCCTAGGGAATGGTTAGTTGTAGATATGTATAAATAAAAGGGTTGGTCTTCTTGAGGAGGGATGAGGACAAGTGGAGAGAGAAGATAATACTTGATCACATCAAAGGCTTGTTGACATTCCTTGGTCTACTTAAAGGAAGTATCTTTCTTTAATAGGTGGTGAAAAGG
The DNA here is from genome assembly GCA_037957365.1 of Torreya grandis. Lineage (NCBI taxonomy): Eukaryota > Viridiplantae > Streptophyta > Pinopsida > Cupressales > Taxaceae > Torreya > Torreya grandis. Next base: position 3,751,678 of record JARHVA010000780.1, on the reverse strand, counting down.
TTGGTGGCGATCTGATAGTTAAGAGATGAAGTGATGAATTGACTAAAATTTTCCTTGTAAGCTACAAAGATGTTTCAGGTTAGTGGGGGGAGGCATTTATAAAATGTCTTAGACTTTGGTGGGGTCTATCTCTATCCCATGAAGGGAAACAATGAAACCTAGAAGTTTTCTTGATAAGACTCCAAAGATGCACTTCTTTGGATTGAGCCTGATGTGATAATAGATGGATCTTTCAAAAATGATGATAAGGTTGGTGAGGTGATATTTATGATGTTTGGATTTTCCTAGGAGATCATCAACATATTCCTCAACAATTTTATGAATGAGATTGTGAAAGATATAGGTCATGGCCTACTGATAAATTACCCCTATGTTCTTAAGGCCAAAGGGCATGCCTTGATAGCCAAAATTCCCCCAAGGGATGATGAAGGAAGTTATATGTTGATCTAAAGGGGCTATAAAAATTTGGTTGTATCTTGAGAAACTATCCATGAGGGATAACATTTCATGTCTAGCAGTGAGATCAATGAGTTGGTCGATGTTAGGTAAAGGAAAGTCATCTTTAGGGTAGGCAAGGTTAAGGTCATGAAAGTCTACACAAAGATGTAGGCATCTCATGGGTTTGGTGATTGGAATGATGTTAGAGACCCATTGTGGATAATCAATGGTCTATATGAAGTTAATAGATATAAGGTATTGAAACTCTTCTTTAACAAGAAGGGTTATACAAGGGTGCATGCAACAAAGGTTTTTCTAAACTAGTTTTGCTTGGAGATGAGTAACGATGTTATGAAGGGTGATGGAAGGGTCAATACCTAGCATGTACTAATAATACCAAGAAAATGCTATGCTATGGTCATGGAGGAAAAAGGGATAGGCTTGTTGTTCTTCAAGTGTTAATGATTTGCCAATTTGGATGATGTGAGGGTCCTCCTAAGTCCCCAAATCAACATCTATGGTTGATTCAATTAGCATCATTTAGTCTTCAAAAGGTATGTATTTTTGAATAGAATAATCCCCCACACCTAAGTAGGGAAGGATATAATCATTGTCTTGTTGTTGGATTGTGGTAATGGTGGGTGAATCACATTCAATCATGGTAGGGTGGATAAGAGGAACATTTTTGGTTTGGTCATCCCTTCGATAGATTAGGGGACCCAAGGTAATGGTGTTGATAAAAAAAAGGTTTGAGGAATGGTGATATCAAAATCTATAGACTAATAAGGTGAGGTCGGTGATGGTAGAGGTTATTCGATAGTGGGGGTAAGGGCTTTGGTGAGCTAGGCTCCTTTAGGGGAATGAACCTGAGACCAAAATGCTCATGAGGTTTCTAGGTTTTGATGATGGGTAGCTTGTGAGGACCATATTCATAAATGCCAAAGCCAAACCCCTTCTAAGTGCACCTGTGGAGGTAAGTTTTGGCAAAAGTAGGCTTGTCTAGATAGGAGAAGTTGGTAGTAAATGGTTTAATGTATGAAATGATGGTGGGAGCAAGCAATGTTTTATCAAGTCCTCCATAGACAAGATTGGTTTGATTATTAGGAAGGCCAAGGGGGATAATGGTGCCAATGTTTGGGTCATAAGATAGATCATTTTGAAGATTCCCATACTCCTGTGGGGTAGGGAAAACATCCAATGATAAGAGCTGATATTCCCCCAACATAAGTCATTAAAGCATGGATTGTAATGGGTTTTCAACTAGAATTTGAGATGAAAGAATGGTAGAGCTAGTGGATTCTTCATTATTATCATGGGTATTAGTGGATTGATTTGATGAATTGGTTTGATTAGAAGTGGGTTGCACCAAGGATGATGAAGTAATAAAAATGTCTTTGGGATGGTAGGTTATATTGCAAGAAGTGAAGTGACTCAAATCAACTTTTTCTTTAATGACTTGTCCCTCATGCTTGAATTTGACACAATAGTGGAGGGTAGAAGGGATGCAACCCATAACACATATCCAAGGGTGACAATCAAGTAACATGTTATATTGAAATTCACCCTCTATGACATAGAATAGTTTTGAGATGATACGAGGCCCTAATAAGATGTGGAAGAAGACTATCCCCAAGGTGGTGGCTAAAGTATCAATGGAGGATTGGAGCACTACTATGCTTTCTAACATGATGTTGTTTAGAAGTTGAAGTTGATCATAGGTGTTGGAAGAGATGTTGTTGGTACTTTCTCCTCTATCAATCATGATTCTTTTGACACATGTTTGATTGATGGATATGGTGATGAAAAGAGGGGGATCAAGATCTTCACTATGATATGGTGGAATTTATGAATCTTGAAAGGTGACCATAGTAGTCGACTGGATATCTTCAATGAAAGAGGCCAAAGTTTGAGGATCATTCATTTACACCTCTATGGAATGTAGAACTTTGATTAAGGCCTGGTGATGTTGAGGTGAGGTACTGACCAAGTCATAAATACTCATTTTGACTAGTGTTTAATGGATTTGTTTCAGTACCAAACACTGGATAAAGGGTAGGGGTTGGAACAAAGAGCTCCTAAAATGAAAAATTTAGGCTTGGATGGTTATGAGGATGAAGGTGTAGGTGTATTTGTTTGAGTTTGGTTGGTTGATTAAGGAGCAAAAGGGTAAGACCATGGGATGGCTGCCTTAGCTTTTCCCTTGTCATTTGGTTGGGTGGTCTTACCATTATCCTTTTACTAGGCCTAAGACCAGGTCACCATATGAATGGTATGAATAGGGGGGTTAGTTTCTTGATTCGATTCCTCTACCTCACTCCTAGATGTGAGTAGGGAAGTAGATGATTTATATGTGGATTGGATAGGAGTTAAGAGGGATAAAAGGCTCATATAAGGCTCATCTAGTAAATCATCTTCCTTTAAAAGGCCATAAATAAGTGTTTGGAGAGATTTATAGTTCTCTATATCATGTCTAGGGACTCTATGGTAAAGATAAATTACGTTATCATTGAACTAGGTTGGCTTAGTGTATGAGGGGTCAAAAGGATTGATGGGAGGTAAGCTAAAGGTAGAAGACTATAACAACTTTTGTAGGATGGATGTCTAAGATTATAAAAAGGGTGTTTTAGGTGGCATATTTTGAGCCTTAAAAGTTGGAATCTTATTGGGAAAAGGTTGTCAATGGGAGTTGAGGTAAGTGAAAGGTAGTTAGTGGTATGTTCTTAGTTTGTGTTTTGGGAAGAGTTGGCTTGGTTACAATGGTTTTAGGGGTTGGTTATTTAGATGATGAAGGTTTTATGATAGGTGGGAGGGTAGATGAAGATAGGTTGGTAAGGAATGATGGTGAAGAACTAGAAGGTTTAGTTTTTATAGATAGAGAAAGGGGGGATAGTTTCTTAGAGGTAGAATAAGTGATAGGGAGAGTTAAAGGATGGTATCCCAATATAGAAGGCAAAGGTGAAGGTGGTGGTATAGGTCTAACCCAAAGTGGGGGTTTAGGCAACACTTTCTTCTTAAAAAGTTGGGTTAGATTTGGTTTTGGAATGTTGGATGTGGTTAAGTCCATCCTCAAAGGAGGATGGGAATGGCTAGGTGTGGGAAGGATCCCAAGAATTTTGATTAGCTTAGTAGAGGAAGCACCATCTAATTTGGTTTGAGTTTGGGTGGATGATGGTTGAGAGGATTCACTTACATCTTTAGATGGGGTAGTTGGTAGAGTTGAGATGATGGGCTTGAGAGTGGATTAAAGTGAGGTTGATGAGGTAGATGAGGTCATTGTTATGATTTCAAAAGAGGGTAGGGATGGATAAGAGGTAGGGGTAGTACCAAAAAGTGGAGGGACTGGTATGGTTTCATCCTTGGTTTGGATGCCCAAAGGAGTAGGTGAGCCCTATTATTGGATTATAAGAGTGGATGAGGTAGTTGGTATAATGGATCTCACCTAGTGTTTCTACCAAAGGAGTGGGCATAGTTATAGTATCATTGGGGAAGGAGAGAGGGGTAGTTGATTCCTCTATTTGGGTAGTAGAAGGAATATATGGTGGGTTGGTTGCCTCTATTTGGGTGATAGAGGTTATAACTTCTTCAATAATGGGCACATTATTGTTGACATTAATGGTGTGTTCCTCATGTAAGTAGGAAGATTCAGGTTTGCTCTCATGGCACTAATTAGAAGGGGCATGGTTCAAAAATGGTTTCCAAAAAATATCAAGAGATTGGTTGGAAGGTGCATTAGGATTATAAAATGTGAGATCTCCATTGTCAATGACATTTTGGATAATATTTTTGAAAGTATTACATCTATCAGTGTCATGCTCGATAACCTGGTGAAAAATATAATGATCATTTTTGCTATACCACCGAGGAGGTGGACAAGAAGTATCAAATTGTTGAGGTGGCTTGATGGGTAGAAGTTAGATTAGATTAGACTTAAGAAGTTTGTCCAAAAATAAGGCATAGGATTCCCCAATGGGAGTAAATGTTTTGAAAGGAACCTGGTTTTGGGTGTGGTTTTCATGATTAGAAGAATTGGAATAATTATTGGTTCACAAAGTTTGGTTGGTTGTTGGAGGTGGTGAAGTTTTGAGAACAACCAAGTGTGATGAAGCTTTTTTTTTATAATTGGTTGGGTTTGTAGTTTTAGTGGTAGATGATTAAGTGGATTTGAAATTAAATTTTTTATTTTAAAGTGTCAACTTTCCTTCGTCAATGGCACAATTTTCTAATTTGTGATCCATAGTGAATGCTTCATCAAAGGTTCAAAAGGTTTGGACTTGGAGAGTGGGGGAAATATGCTTGACACACCCTCAAGAGAACAATTTGATTAATTTAGGTTGGGGTAATGAAAAGGAGAGTTGATTGATGAAACCCCTCCATCTAGAAACAAAATAAATAATGGATTCATCTTTAAATTACCTGATGGAATACAAAATAGTGATGGAAACCTTTTTAGATATTTTCATAGAGAAGTGTTATAAAAATATATATGACAATTGGGAGAAGGAGAAAGTAGAGTGCATGGGAAGTGCACTATACCTATCAAGAGAAGTCCCTAATAATGACATGGGAAAGGTTCAGAGGAGGAGAGCATCATTATATGCAATCAAGTAAAAGGAATGACACAAAGCTCTTAGGTGTTCCTTGCCTTGGAACTTGGAGAATTTAGGCAATTCCCATTGAGGAGGTTAAGCATAGATAGTCATGGTTTAGTGGATAGGCTCATTATAGATTTGGTCATAGGATAAAATATTGGTCGAGGAGGAAATAGATGACTCTAAACTAGTCATCTTGTGCATTAACATTTTGATTAGGTCAGGTTGAGGTTGAGAGGGTGCATAATTAAATGGCACATTTTATTATGATGGATGGCTAGTTACATAAGGATGAGAGGTGGAAGGCACCAAAGAAGGCACCTATTGATAAGTGGTATCTGGGGGTTGAGATGGAATCCCATAGGAATTGATGGGTATGAAGGTTTGGGTAGAAGGTGGTATGTATCTTTATGGGTTAGGGAGATATTGGTAAGTTGTCATAGACACCTATTATGAAAAGGATATGGGATTACCTAAAGATATGGTTGAGGTAGGGGGAGGTTGGGTAGGTTGAGGTGGGATGGTGACCCTAGTGTTAATTGGAGGAAGATTTTGAGGTATGGAGGGTACTAGATTTTGAAATTGGGTTGTGGTTGAGGTATTAGTTACTACCAAAGGGAGGATAGAAGACAAATTGGAGGATAATGCCATAGTAGGTGTGTATAGGTGACTAAGGGTAGGCTTGAACCCACTTGGGGTGTGATAGGAGGTGTTTAGTTGGGGGGTGGAAGGTTGGTTTGGGTTTAGGTGGATGGGATGTTGGAAGAGGTGTGGGTCAATAATGGTTGGGTTGAAGTGGTACCCACCATAAGGTGGGGTGGCATGCCAAGAGGGGGTTTGATAGAGGAAACCAAAGCAAAAGGGGTGTGGTGTGGCATGATATTGAGGTAGTGTTATAAAGCCACCTGATTATTATCAAGGAAGGCATCAAATTTAGGATCTCCTTTATCTATGATTGGGACCCTATAAGGAGAGGAAGGAAGGGAAAAGTGAGGAGAAACCTCAACATCTGAGGTATATTCCATAGGTGTGGAAGAAGATGGGGGTTAGTTAACTTGATTTCTGAGTTGTTGTCTGGTAGTGACCATATGAGAAAACAAGGAATGAAAGGGCAAAGCTCTCAACTCAAACAAGAAGCAACCAATTTTTTTTAAAGTAATCAACACAAACACTAGAAATGTGTTTAGCCTAGGATTAATTTTAAATTGCTTTTGGCTTATGCCTTAAAGAGTGTGAAGGGGAAGTTGGTTTGATATAGGTACTAAAAAGGAAAGCTATAGTTGGTTTTGGGCTGTTCAGTGATCAAAAGAAAAATATATGTTGAAATTTGATACATGGATTAGTATTTGGGCCTACTCCCTCACTTCACAATGCTACAATGATAAGGGTTATGGGTGCTTAGCTAAGATATACCAAGTTCAACGTTTATACTCAACCATAGAGATAAGTTGATTCTCCCTTTGGTGGTGAAGTCCAAGTGGGATAACTAGGAGGGTGTAAGGTTTCTTTCAAGTTATGAAATATTAGTTGGTCCTTATCTCAAGTATTGTTTTTATGTGTTGATTATTCAGTGGTTTGGCTTAGTGTATGAAGACAAGTGAAAGCTATGATAAAATTACTATCCCTCCTAGTAACTAGATGAACTAAGATCATAAAGCAATTCAATGGATACAAAGTGTTTGTTTTAAAACCAAAATAAAGGATTTCATTGGATGAACAAATAATAAGGGAAGAAAGGGAACTAGGGTTCCACCAGGCATGCCAAAAATTTTCTCTCAATTTTTTACTTTTCTTATTTTTTTTGAAAAAAAAGAAATTAGGAATAGGGTGTGTATAAAAACCTATTTAATGTGCACACATCAAATCCAGATGATTTTGCATAACTATTATTTGGATATGAAATAATACCTATAGATAAGAAAACACTACCAAAAACTTGTTGGTTAGACAAGCAATTGGGTGGATTGCCTAGCCTGAGCTAGATCCTAAAAGTGAAAGCTTTCTAGGATGCTATCAATCCACCTATTTTAAACACTTAAGTTGAAATGATTAAATAAAATAATTTTTCATATAAATAGAAAATTAATGATATTAAAAACATAAATTAACTAAATTTGAGACAATGAAGTTAAATGCTTTGCTAAATTAACCAAAATGAAGCAACTAGTTTGATTATACTAATGCTGAAAATTGGTTAAGGCAAGGTTATAGTTTTGGGTTTCCAAATGGTTTGGTTTGTATTGTGACAAGGGATAAAGTTTTGGTTAAGGTTGGTAAATTTTAAAATTGGTAGAGATAAATGGAGGTTAAGAAATATTAAGGAGTAAATTGTCCAGAAAGCAAAGAAGCAAATGGTGGTTAAGTAGGCAAGGTTATGGTTATGATTCAAGATAATCAAAAGAAGGTAAAGGTAAAGATGGTAAGGGGATAAAGGCCAATGGAAAAATGGATAAAAGGTTAAGAAAGAAAGAAGTAAAAATGGGTAAAGGGATAAGTGGTGAAGAGGTAAATGGGTGAAAGAGATAAGAAAGAAAGGACATAAAAAGGGGATGAAGGGATAAATGGTGAAGAGGTAAATGGGTAAATGGAATAAAGAGAAAGAAGAGGTTAAGGGTAAAGAGGAAATGGGGTGAAAGGAAAATAATAAGGCCAAGAGATTTTGGTTTGAAAATCTAGAAATAAAATGCCAAAGGGAGATAAGGAGGGAGAAATTGAAATTGCAAAACAATGCAAATTACCTTGATGTTTGTTGAGGATGGCTTGTTGAAGATGCTTTGTTGAATATTTTGGAAAAGTTTCATTTCTTGAGATCTTCTATCCAATATGATGATGATCTCCTTCAAAATGATAACCTCCTCTAAAGACCTGAAACAAGATGTTAATGACCAAAGACTAACTTCTAACTTAACCTTTGGTGAAGGAAAGGGGGGTATTTAGAGCATTTGATGATGTAAAACATGCCAAAATAAAGAATAGTAAAATGTGGTGAATTTTTCCAAGTGGGGATCATAAATAAGTCAAGTATGAGGCTGGTGGGATTCCCATTTGGGTTGGTGAGCCTCACACCTTGCCCATAAGTCCAAATTTGAATGAGGAATTATGCACATGGATTTGAATGAGGCTTAAAGATTTCTACCCATCCTTTCTTGATTTCATACAAGAACTTAAAATGGTGGCACACCAAATGTGGCACCATTTTCCATGTGGGGGATGAAAATTACAAGGTGAGGTTGTGGAAGATTCCCATTTGGGTTGAGATGTCTCCCATTTCAGCTAAGAAGTAAAAAATGGGTGCCCTTTATCTTTCCCAAAGTCTTAGAGAGGTAGGTATCTCTTTTAAAGTCTAATTTATTATGGGAAGACAAAAATATATGTTTAATGATGACACCTTAAGGGGAAATTCACCAAATTTCAAGGGGGGAGCCTTATGATGCTTATATGAGGTCATTAGGCACTTTGGGAAAGGGTCTGAAGTGGGGTATGGTGTCCCACATAAAGTGACATCACTCCTGAGCATTATCACTTGACATATCACCTTCCATGTCACTTACCATGTCATCATGAATAGTGATAGTGGGTCCCATAGTGAATAGTGATGGTGAATAGTACTTTTTAATAGTACTTTCAAATAGTATTTTTCAATAGAAGAATAGTGATTTGGTTGGGTTATAAGGGGTTTGTTAAGGGTTAATAAGGTTTATGGGGTCTTTAGGGGGGTCCTAAGGCATTTAGTCATAAAAAACTATAAGTGTGCAATTTTTTGGTGTCTACAATGGCACACAGGACAATCATGACTCATTAAAAGCATGGTATTAGAGCCATTAGAATGATTACATCCAATGCTATCTCAACACTTGACATGCTCCTTTCACCTTGGCACTAAGATGTTCTTGAGTGCTATAAAAATGGAGTTAATCTAGTTAGTGAGAGGGATAAAAATTGGAGTAGCAAATCTCTACAAGATTATTTCTAAATGTTATACTTGATTTTAGCTTAGGTTTGAGTATGGATGCCTCGGTGTCTCATCATTGTAACACCCAGGCACACCTATGAGCCTCTAAGCCTTTAAAAGATTTAATATGAGCATTTGATCAATTATATTGGTATATATACTATGTATTAGAACTTGTTTTAATTATGAATGGTTTTTCCCAAGGTTGACAATAATTGTAAGGTTTAATTTATATCATGAATGTTAAGTTCTAGTGAGCCTCCAACCTAGCCCGTTCATGGTGTTCCTGTAGCTCATGATAACATAAACATCTTATATAAGAAATGATCTAAGTATATGAGAGACCCCATGCCTCACAATGATATTTGTGCCAAAGCACAAGCCCAAGCCTAATTCCTTCATCCAAGTACTCCATTGAACCCACCTAAGTGCTTAACTAGCATTAAGTTAATAAAACTAAAGACTTGCACCCATGAATCTCTAAAACTACATCATATAGGCTTTCACCCAGCAGATAGTCATATCCTCCCTAGAATGGCTTGCACCCATGAATGTACCACTACCATTGCACTAACCAAACCCCCTTGAAGATAGAGTTGTGACATGACACAATTATCCCAACATGGGCCTTGATCCTTTCTTCATTGTGCTTTGGGTAAATGCATAAGGCTTGCACCTTATGCGAATTGATGCCAGTGTGGTCAAGTGACAAATGTTGAGTGTTATAGGATTAGTCAAGGCTTGTGCCATATTGTAACAAGTCTAAATATAACTTGGACATCTAGATAAACACCTAAAAAGGCCTATGACTTAAGACCCCTTCTTTTCTACAACATTTTGGTTTCATTACCAAGGCTTGTGTTGGATTTTGTTTCTACAATGATACACAATAATGATGCTCTAAATCTACCTTGAGAACATCAAACACTGGCTCAAATGAGTGGAAAATAGCTTTGTGCTGATGTATCCAACTTGTAGAGGATAAAAACTGAGGAATTGCATCCAAAACCATCTGTATGATGCTATGTATGAGGTCTTCTTCTATGAACTAGCTGAGTAGGTGTATTAATGGTTGGCTACTTATGTGACACATAAAAGTTAAAGCTCTAAAAAATACCTCAAGTGGATGAAAGAGTGCCTAGAAAGGCTTGAAAACTTAGATGCCACTTGGGAGCCATAGATAAATGGTGGCACGGGCCACTGAATAGCTACATGCTTAAATTTTTTGTATCGACATATTCCTGCTTTAAGGAGATAGAATATCATTTATTGTGCAAACTTAGAGGTACATTTATGAGAGGGTTTGACACCAAAATTAATAAGGTGATGGTGGATTATGGATTTGAAACCATGAGAATGGAAGGCTAAAGTCCTCTCACATATGAGTAACATAATAGTGAAAAAGGGGATGTGTAGGTGAAGTGCAATGGAAGGGGATGATAAATTTGACACCTGAGAGCTCAAGAGATAGACTTATAACAAGAGGAGGTGTAGGCTAATGGAATATATAAAACATGTAAGTACCGAGAGGACCCATAGTGAGTCAAAAGAGCATGGGGAAGGATATATTAAATTGTAACAATGCCTAGAGGAGGGAAACCTTAAAGCCATAGAACAAGCTCCATAGTTTACAGGTGTAGAGTGCTTGAGGTCATTATAAAATTTTACCATTGGAGATGCGTCAAATTCACCTACCCCTTTTGGACCACAATGTGAGCTCATGCCATGTATCCCTCATAAGATGATAAAATATTAATAATTAACCCCATTGTCAACCTAGACTTTGACCATTTTATAGACTTGGACCATAATTTTTTGATTAAACAAGTAGTTCCTTATGAGAAGCTAAGTGAGGATACCTATAGACCTTCGGGTACTAGCCTAACTAGATAGAATATGAGCAAAAGCATTCCAACCCATCCAATGGTAGCTTCATAGCCTAGGCAAAAACTTAAAGAAAGTGGCGCTACACCACTAGTCAGTAGTATAACACCATCATCTTTTGTGGTACCAATGGTAATGGTGAGACTAGTGCCTGACCTAGTGGATGGAGGCATTGGAGGATCACCACTAGGATAAGTACTAGGGGTACAAGCACCTCATATAATGGCTACTCCCCCACCCCAAATTTATTATGAGAGGGCCATACATCTACCCAAGTATGAAGGCATAGATAATACCATAGAGCATGCTCTCAATTGTGAACTACAATGGGAAACTTGGGGTATAACCTAGCCTGAGTACAAGGTAACATAGTTTGTGAAAAATTTACTTGATCATGCCCATATTTGGTATATGAAGTTTGATCCTAACTAGGAAATGGTTGATTATGACACCCTAAAGAAGCCTTCTTAAAGGAATTTGATATACTTGAGTTTGAGCAATAGAGCATCACCATACTCAAAGAGATTAACTAGGGATTATCAGAGAGCATGTGCTTATACGATGCTAGATTCAAGGCTCTTCTTTCCAAGCTCCCTTATGATATTCACCCCTCCCAACATGTGTAATGTTCATTGGGGGATTTCTAGTACCATTCAGAAGGGCACTATCCATGAAAACATTCATAGACCCTTAGAAAATGCTTGAGGCCATACTCAGAGTCAAGGTTATTGGAGCATTGACATACGAATTAGCCCTTTTATGGAGGCATAAATTACATCTATAGCCTCCCAACTACAAAATTTAACTATTAGTTTATCACAAGATGGTTGAAGCAGGTTATGGTGCACTAAATTTTAGATGGAAGGCCATAATAGGAACAACTACCCTAGAAGGAATGTGTGTACATTATTTCTCAAATGTGATATTTGTTATGAGGCACATGATGTTTACATTTTCCCTTTATTGCAATGCACTAGTCAATTTAGAATAACCATCTATTATTGGTTATGCAATGCCTATACTCATACCATGGTTTATTTTCATGTACTTGATGAGATGTATGAGAATACAGGGAGAGGTGCATGATAGGTAATGACAATATTAGGAGGGTAGGAATCCCAATAAAATTAGGGATATGGCCAATAGAACACAAGCTATGGGATATAAAGAGGCACCCAAGTGTGAGGTGATGGACATGGTCGAGGAAGGTTCCCATCGTGATCACATTACAAGTGTGGTTCGATCGAGCACTATTAGCATAATTGACCTACACATATAATGTGTGGGTATTGTCGAGGAACACATAAGGTTGAGGAATGCCCCAACTTATACAAAAAATTGACCCAAGGTAGGCCTAATAGAGATAAGGGCATAGGCATGATCAAACATGAGACTAAAGTAGAGAAATAGACTCCAAAGGTGTAACCAATCCATACGGAGCTAATTAAAGTGTAGTCAACTACTCAAAGTAGACTCACCACTCAATCACTAGTTGCACTAGTACCAAAGTTATGCCTAGAATATGGGGAGCCAAGCCACACTGAGCACATAACATATCTTGAACCCAAAAATTTGCCTTATCTAGACCTTATATGATAAAAATATGTGATACAACAAGATATGAGCATGATCCAAAACCTAAAAGGAGATATCCAACTGGCATGAGACCTAAAGGTGTAGGATGTCATCTCTCATAAGCAACAAGATGGTCATGAGGCTGAATTACAAGAACTAATAGAGATCTTTCACTTCCTATAAATAGAAGGGATGTTTCCCTTATTAAATAATTTTCTTTTAGAACATGTAGGGCAATAGTCAATTGAAGTTTTCATGTCATGCATGGAAAGGGAGAGAGAGGTCAAGTATACCCAAAATGTGGAGTATAACCAAGATAACTATCCAAAACTTATAGGAAGGCCATGGTGCTATGCAAACAATATTGATATGCACTTTAAAAACTGATATATGGCCTTAGAGAATGGCAAAGAAAGGGTAGTGATCCCCCTCTCAAGTGATCAAGGACCCCCCTATGTGGAGAGTGTTGATATTGAGGATGAGATCAACCATATATATAGCATCATGGTGTATGTCATTGAGAATCTCAACCCCAATGATCAAGGATTGATCTTGGGAAGATGGGAATTTATCCTCAGACACCACTGATGTTTCTTGTGACTAACGAGTCAAAGAGACTTATGAGGCCACTGATCAGAGATGCTACTTGGTGCATACAAAGGTACCAAAGCCTATAAGGATTGGCTAGGTCTAGATTGATTGCATTCCAAAATGATGGGTCCCTTATAATGAGAAGAAAGGAAAGAAGGTACTCTACCTAAGCAAAGGTAATCTTACAGTGCTCACAAAATTTGAAGGAAGAAACCTAGTGGAAAAGTATGTCCACAATCTCAAATCATGCATCCCTAAGGAAATAGGTATAATGGGTGTATTAGTGTATACATTGAGAATCGCTACCGATCATTGGTGGAGAGTACAAAAGTATAACTTGCCAACCTATTAAGATGTGAAGGTAACCATTTGCACTAGATCTAGAAGAAGTAATGGGGACTTGGATATATCATCATATTCTAGTGAATTTGATCCCATAGTGCATGTGTACCTATGTGAAGAGACATAGACCAATATATCAATTTATCTAGCTAGAGTTTTACAGTAGCTATTAGATTGTAACATCATATCTCTCCCTCCTATTCAAGAATTTGACACAATAAAGCCTCTTCCATGGGGATATGATCAACATGAATTTTGAAACTTTCATAGGGCACTAGGCCATACAACAAATATATGCATTAGTTTGAGACACAAGATATAGGATTTGATAGATGGCAATCATATTGATCTAGCACTTCAATTGAGCCTCCTCAAGCAAAGTAAACATAAGATAAATCTTTGAAAATATTTTTATATCCTTTTCCAAAACATTCCAAATAGGAGACAAGGGATACATTAGGGGTTCATCATGAATATCATGCACATCCACCACCAGATACATATAAGGCACCTTCAATTGAGTTACATCCTTTGAGCTACATGATTGGTGTATACAATTCCAAAGTTCTAGCTAGACCTTCCATCTCCTTCTCAGAGAAAGAGATCATTGATGATGATACAAATTATCATGCACTCTTTATTAGAGTTTACATTCATAATCATCATATTCATAATAATCTCATAGATAATGGATCTAGTTTGAACATGTGCACTATGACGTTATTATAACATTTGGGAGATTCAAAATAGGATATTAAATTGATAGACATAATTATCAATCAATTTAGTGGGCACATACATAATTCATTAGGTGAGATCATACTTATTTTATAGGTTGGCCCAACATAAATGGCCACATCATTTACTAGAGTTCCCAGTGCAAATTTTTTTGATATGTTACTTGGTCGACTACCTTCTACAATTTACAGATGCATGAAATTCATTCATGCTAATCAAGTTATTATAGTTGGTGTATTTCCATATGAGTTGTCACTCCCTACTTTAGAGCCATATTATATAGTATAGTCACCAATTTTAGTTCAGCCTCTAGTTCCAATTTTGCCACTAGTATCAGTTTTGCCACCAGTTATAGTCCCTCCTCCAATTATAATTCAAATAGTTGAGGCATCCATTACCATAGAGAGTTCATACACCTCCATAATTTTAAGATTCTAGAAAGCTTCTAGCTACAATGTTCACACTTAGGGTAGTATCATTGAGATCTCATGCATCTACTCACAAAACACATGTTTAAATAGCTTCTCCTACTACCAAATGGGTCCCTAAGCTCCCTATAGTTGCATCCACTTCTTAGAGTTATAGGGGGACCCCACACATGGTTTTCACTTTAGATATTTTAGATTATTTAATCATATATAGTTTTTAGAGCCACAGTCTCAGCATTTTCATTATGCTTCATGATCATGCATGATCCCTCTCCTTGATATAGGGCACCATGATAGGGAGTCTCCCATGAGACTCATCAGTTAATATCATCCTTTCCCTGCTTACTTGTACATAGTTTCTTATGCTTGATTTTACATATCTCAAATATATCAAACAAAATATGAAAACATTCAAATATATCAAAAATACCAAAAACATTTTGATTGTATGCATCATCCATGCTTTACATTTCTACTATAGTGCTAGACTTACATTTGCTGTTCTATGCTTTTATTTGTCAATTCATCTACATTACCATGCTTCACTTGATCTTCTTTGAGTGTGTGTAGTGACATCCAATTCTTTGATTGCTTCACTCTACCCATTGAGGGGGCATCCTACTTATATATCTAAGACATACATTGATATGCATACCACTAGGGGTATCTTCTACATGACTACACCATCTAGGTTATGTCATTCCCACATGACACACTCTAGTTATCATGTTTATGTACATTATTCACTAGCATACACAAATTACTCTATCGACACTCACTAGTATATAACACTTATGTATTTATTATCATATACTTAGTCTTATACTACACATGTATTTCATACATTCACTTCTTGATTTGATTAGTTATATGTGTTTGTACTTCTAGTTCCTTACATGCTTTCTTTTCTTGCTTAGCATTAGATTGATGTGATTGTATTTATTAGTTCCACTTTGTCTCTTGTATGTGCCTTAGGAAATTTTCTAATGTCCTTTGTTTCTCTTTATGTGTGTGTCGTAGGACATTTTTCAACATCCTTTTCATGTACTCCTCTATGTGATTGTGGCTTCCACAACATTTTTGCTTGCTTTAATTATATGTGTATGTGGCATTTAAACATGCCTTATATGCTTGCTTTTCAGTTTGAGTGACATGTGCCCATGTCCCTTGTTTGCTTCGCCCCTTGACCACTCTTATATGCTTCTCACTTCTTACCATGTGTGTTTGTTTCTTGTTTACTTCTCATTATTTGCAATGCCATGAATCACGTCATGCATTTATCTTGCTTTCTTGGATGCCATAATGGACATCATGCTCCATCCCTCCAACTAACAAATAATAACTAACTAGACTTTAAATTCTAGTATAGTACATTGCACATGTTATTACACTATTATATCCATCTAGGCATATCCCTATTGATCTAACAATCTCTCAATACAAATCATGTTATATCTTGAGATATCTTGTCAATCATCATTACTATATCATGTATCTTTGTAGCATAACAAACTTGCAAGGATATTTATTCTGAGGGTAGTGATTATAAGGTCTTCATTCCTACCCTTAGAAGAGGGGGCAACAAATAGGGGTTTTATCATAGAGATCAAAACTCCTAACATTCACAATAATAGTTTTTAGAACACCCAGAACAACAACCAGACATTAAAATAGTCAGAACAGACCAGGTAGATAGTCAAAAATCTAGAACAACTACTAGATTTGGCATTAGACAACAATTCCCAAATTGGAAAACAACACTAGTGCTAGTAGTGTCCACTTTTAGCACTCCTATCCAAATACCAGAAAAACCAATTTTTTAAAAAATAGATAGAAAGGTAAGTTTAGTTATAGTTTTGTCAACTATAGCTCAGACCAGATTCAATAGTTTTAGTGTAGTTTTCCTTAGAAAATATAGATATATGGGGCATCATGCTTGGCATGATGGATCTCTCTTCCAATTTTAGATAGGTTAGTTGGTATAACTTCCAAATCAATCCATGTTTTAGACACCAGTGATTGGGGGCAATGTGCATGGCACATTTGTTTTCTTGATTTTTGAGTTCAACATTATCCAAGAATTATCAGTAGTTGGATGCCTTACTCCATCTTCAGGTGGTTGGCATCATTTTAGAATGACTTTCATATAAGCTTAATTTCTTGAGTTCCCAAGTTCTTGAGTGGATTTCAATAAGCCTAAGTGCACCAATTTCAAAGTGGATTTCATACAAGCCTAATTTCCACCTTTTAGAGTGGCCAAGAGTAGCCTAGTTTCCATCATACAATCAACTATTCATTCCAATATTATTAGATCACAATACATTCATGGGATTTAGGATCCATCTCAGACAACATATATTTCATAATGATATCAGTTTATAGTTTCACTTCATGGGAAATGATGGAGATAAAGAGCCAACCTTTGTATTCTTGATCCACCTATTTAGAGGGATTGGAAACATAGTCCAAACATCAATAAACACATGCAAGATCATATATATTTACTTATTAGGCAATGATGGAGCCAAAGGGCCAACCTTTGCATTCTTGAGCCACTTCCAAGGAATTGAGCACTTAGCTCTATTCATGATAGTACTCTTGGTACAACACATTCTAGCATTACTCAACATAATCCATCATCACTCACCATCATATAAATTTTGTATTAGTTTGCATACCTGGTGACGTGTATTCATTCCTTTCTCTTACTCTCTCTCTTACCTAGGTTTTATATGTTCTTATTTTAGATATAGCATATCTATTAAGAACTGTTCTACTCTTTGTTTTCAATTGCAAATTTACACTTCACAACATGCTCTATCTATGCACACCAAGAAACACACAACTTCATGGGATTTACCCTTCCAGGTAATTTGAGGTACACTTTTTATTTTTCCTTTATCCTAGTTTTTCACTTTGCTACATCACTATAATAAAAGGGGGGCCAAATGTGGTCATATAAAATGAAAAAAATGGTAACATGTGTATGGCTAATGACACCAAATCCATAGGTTCCTCTTGCTTTCTCTCATGACCCTCATAGGCTTATTTACGATGATTCCTAGTCATCCATAGCCTTTCAGACTTGATCCTAGCTGAGCCAGACTCCTCTTTCCAAGACAAATCCATCCCCCCAAGTCCCATATACTTAGGACAATAGCACCAATGCCACTCTTGTCTACTTTTGGTGCTATTGTCTAAGTCCATTTTTGGCCCCATTGGTCAATTTATTTCAATTTCCCATCCTTATCCTTGTCATCCTAACATGAGAAAATTAAATCTATGACCAATATATCCCTATAAAATCTCATTCAAAGATCATTTGGAAAGGGGTTAACAATTATCACTAAGCAAGCAAGAATATAAGCAAGACCACTTGATAAATCTTCCTTTTTATTTACATATATCTAGCCAATAAACTTAAAATCTTATTCAAATGCTTACACAAGTCCCTATCCATCTTAATCACATCTAGTTTAGCATTCTACATCTTCTTGCACTCAATTACACAAAGCACATCAAATAGGAGAACTACATATGGCTTGATCCCTCTTCAGAGTATTGGTATGTAGGCAGCATGCCCACACATGGGGTGTGAAGCATCTATAATGCATATTATACACACTAACCCCCCCTTTTTCTCAAAATTAGTCAAATCACAATGGAAGATAGGGTTTAAAGAAATAATTTTCTCTACAACAAGATCTACAAACTTATAGCTGCCAAAACTTTATAGATAGGGTCACACAAACCTATCAAACAAAACCCAAAAATCTCATATCCTCAAAACAACAACAAAAGAGGTATAATATAGCATTGGTGCCACTCCTATCCAATTCTGGCACTATTGTACAATCAAAAAATGAAGTGCATATCTTAGTTTATGATAGTGTCCCAATCTTGCATAGTCAATATTAGCCTCTGTCTCAGTTAGATCAATACAATTTTAAGTTAAGTCATATTTCTCCTTACTCATTATTATTTTAAAAAATTCTAAGTAGCAAACAAAATTAACAAATTAGTAGGTTAATTATAGCATAATTATTGACTGATTTTACTACTCAGACCCTCTAACTAAATTAGGAATAATACACCAATATTCCCAAAACTGTTAAATCATTATCAAACTTCTTGATACTAAGTTTATCAAACTAGTGGACTAATTTGAATGGGTTTCCAACATAGTTCCTATTTAGAAAAAGGTCACCATGGTCATTTTCATTTACATTGACTTCTATAATCTCAATCTTGCTTGTCCCAAGGATAATTTCCCTCTACCTCCAATAGATGCCATTGTCAATTCCATTGTTGGTTGTGAAATATTTTCTCTTATGGATGGTTTTTTGGGCTATAACAAAATTCACATTACCCCTAAAGACCAACATAAGATAACTCACCATGAAATGGGGCACCTCTTGTTAAGCTAAAATTCCCTTCAAACTCAAAAATGTTAGAGCTACTTATTAATGAGAAATGACTCATATATTTCATGATATTATTCAAAAAAATTTAAAAACCTATGTTGATGACTTCATTCCTAAGTCTAAATGTTGAAAGACTCATCTTTCTAATCTTTCCATCATCTTCGACCATGTTTTTAAACACAAAGTTAGAATAAATACTTAAAAATGTGTTTTTAGTGTGATATCAGATAAACTATTAGGATTCTTAGTCTCTCTCTGAGACATCAATGTTGACCCTACCAAGATTAATGCTATCATCAACATGACCATCCCTTGATCCATCCCAGATATTCACACTTATCTTGATAAACTTGGGGTAATTAGATGACTTGTCTTTGAAATGGCTTACTTTATCCACTTTGTCAATTCTCTTATTAAAAAGGTAATGCTCTAGAATGGATGGATCCTTGTCAAAAAGCATTTGATAATATGAAATAATCATTACTTTACCCACCTACTCTTTGTCTCCATTAAAATGATTGACCTTTGATCCTATACACTTCTTTCACACCCATATCATTTGGGGAAATTCTTGCCCAACAAGATGGTACTAGAAGAGAGTATGACATCTACTATATCCACTGAGGCCTCATTGACTATGAAAAATATTATTCAATAGTCAAACATGATTGCCTCACCAAATATTTTGTAGCTAAAAAACTTTGACATTATATGCTTTATCAGACCACTTATGTTATCATTCATTCTAATTACTTTTGTCACTTCTTATCTAAAGCCTTTCTTCCTAGAGATAGAATTGGCAAGTGGATGGTCCTTCTCATGGAATTTGATCTCTGAATTATTACTCAAAAATCTATCAAATGACAAATCATCACTGATCAACTTGTTGCCACTCTTGTGACCACTACCGATCACCTTCAATATAGTCTTTTCGATGATAATATTATCTATATTTAAGGACTTAATTAAGCCATATACCTTAAATATTACTTTTATAACATCACTGATAATCTTGAATCAAGTAATCTCGATTAATTTGCTATCCTCCCTGATACTCCTAAACTAGAATTAGTTATCAAAGAAATTCCTAAAATTAATGTTGATTTACATAAAGATACTTGGATCCTTCACTTTGATGGTTCTAAATGCCTTAAAATAGTTGGGGCATGTTGTATTATTACACGACCTCTTTGAAATATAATCCCTTTAGCTTTTTTCTTCACATTTAATGTCACTAATAATATGACAAAGTATGAATCCTTAATCTTAGGCATGAGAGTTACTCTTGATTTAGATATCCAATATCTGCATGCCTTAGGTGATTCCCATCTCATTTTCTACCAAGTCAATGGTGATTACTAATGTAAAAGTGAGAATCTCATTTTTTATCATCAACTTGAAACTACTCTCACCAAAAATTTCATCTCTTTCACCATCAAGCCTATCCCTCAAAATAAAAATTCTATTGTTGATTCCCTTGCTTCTTCAACATATCTTTTTTATTTGCACCAAGTTCTTACCAATCCCACTTTTATTATCCAAATAATAAAATATCCATCCTCTATTAAACCACATGATTCACTTATGTACCACATTGAGGCTATCACCATTAGACAAAGCCCATGGTATAAAGACATCATTTAATTTATGGAACACCAAAGTTATCCTCCCAACCTAGACTACCATGAAAAGACTCACATTCGTAAACAAGTTTTTAATATGTATTTTGATATAACATTCTATGCTATCATAATGTTGAAGGTACTTTTCTTCACTATGTCATGCAAGATGAGGTGCCTCCTCTATTTAAACAAGGACATGGGGGCATTTGCAGTGGCCACTATAGCGAACATGCTACAACCCATAAATGCATATGTATGGGATAATTTTTGCCCACTCTTGAAAAGGATGCCATCAATTTTTTTGAAAAGTGTACTCCTTTTCAGCTTTATGATGATTTAATTCATTCACCTCTAGTTGATATTCAAACTATAGAATCTCCCTGGCCATTCTGCATGTGAGGATTAGATCTCATAGGAAAATTACCTCAATCTCAAGATGGGCATATATTTATAATCACATCCACTAAATATTTTACCAAATGGGTCGAGGCTTTGCCCATTTCTAATGTCATCAGTACCACCATCTCCAAATTCATCCTTAATAAAATTATTTGCTGTTTTGGTATCCCTTATACTATCATCTTAAACAATGGTGGTAATTTAAAAAATAAAAATGGCAAACAATTTTGTGCTAAATCTAAAATCAATCACAAATTATCCACACCCTATCATCCACAGTGTAATGGCTAAGTTAAGGATACCAAAAAAATTCTTAATAAAATTCTCCAAAAGATAATTCATGAAACCTGCATGGATTGGCAACTGCATCTTTATACAACTCTATGGGTCTATCCCACTAACATACATATTGCCACTAGGGCAACACCATTCTCTCTACTCTATGGTTTTGAATCAGTCATTCTATTACAAGTTGAGCTTCCCTCTCTCCAAATATCTCTTCATGGTATCATACCCAATGAATAATTCCATGAAACTCCCCTTCATGATTTCAATATTCTTAATGAACACCATCTTTCTGCTTTCCAACACAATCATAATTACAAGGCTTACATTGCCAAATAACATAACAAAAGAATTAAAGTTCACACATTTAATGTTGGTGATCTTGTCCTTAAATTAGACTACACTCATGACAAAGAAGGTAAATATGCCTAAAAATGATAGGGTCCCTATTTAGACAAAGATATTCTTGGTCTAAGTACTTATCACCTTCAAACCAATGAAAGTAATATTTTCAAAGATCCCACCAATGCACAATTACTCAAAAATTATTTTGATTAAATTCTTCCCTTCTTTTCATGCTTTCTATATGCTATCTATCTAACACAGGTCTCAGCCTCTACAATAGTTCTTTATTTTTAAAAACCTTAGTTCTTTCTTTTGGTCTTTTAGTTTCTCTTTTCTCATGAGTTGCATTGTAAAGTCATGGATAGGACCCAGTCTTCCTCATGATGTAATTTTATCTTCTTTGTTTTCATAATTTTTACATAATTTTTTGCACCCTTTAGGTTTATCTTTTGTGAGTTGCAGTGTAAGACCATGGATAGGACCTAGCCTTACTCACAAATACCATCTTTTTCTTACCCCATTTATTTTTCTAATGCTTTGTGGCATCCTCGTGGGTTTCTCTTTTATGAGTTGGAGTGTAAGATCATGGATAGGACCTAGCCTTCCTCATAAAATCACCATCTTATCATTCCTTTTTTAAAATGTGTTTAGCAGTGGCTATGAGTTATTGAACCCTTGTTCTCAGCTTTAGCTTTTACTTCTTTTGATAGATGAAATTTGCATAACAAATTACGTTAGCATGTTATTTTATAGTTCCCTTATTCTTATGAAAATAATCATGCTTTACTATCATTGTATCCCTTTTTCACCTTTTGTCACATTTTTTATGATTTGAATTAATTCAAATTGTTTCTTATTTCATTCCTCTTGATTTCCTTTTCCATTCTCTCCACATTGGATAAAATAAGGTCGAAGTCAAGATAAAACTTTTATTTCACCTAGATTTATAAGACTCTTAGACACCATGCTCTTTGAGTTATCTCTCTTAGCAACCAAGTCCCAAGTATTCAAATGAAAGTCATCTTTAACACCCATGTTTGGTTTTTAAAATCCATATGGAAAATAAAAATCCATCAATAAAGTTAAAATCCAAATAATTTGAAATAAAAGGCAATGGTATACAAAAGGTAGCACACAAATATAAAAATTCAAAATCACACCAAAAAATGTGATTATAACGACATATCATATCTCCAATTGAATCTCAAACTCCATAGTTGGCCTAAAAATAGAATTTATGTCCATTAGGGTGCACTAGGCTAGTAGATTGGAATATGAGATTAAAAAAAACTCTATGGTGCTACCTACTTTCTTGAATAAGTACCCAATCTTCACAGTAGATTGATGGATCTATAAGGGGTCCATAGGAATGAGGAATATGTTGTGGGAATGTAGGTGTATTTTAATTTTCATGCATATAGCCTTCATGGGATGATCTACATACTTCATTCATTAAACTAAGACTTGTGTGGCTAAGAGAAGTTATTTAGAGTCCTTAAGGTCAAAAGTCCTCTTATTTTGATAAAACTAATTTGAGTGTCTTGACTTCAATAAATAGTTCCTTTACCTTAATTTTCATTTATTCTTCCCTCATGATCTGAGAAACATTTTAGGTGATAATTTGGGCAATGGTTCTACCCCAATTAGTGGTAGAACTTTTGGGAGCCATAACTTGTGCACCATAGCTCCATTTGACTCCCTATTTAAACCGTTGGAAAGCTAAGAATGAGGAGAACATCATGAGATGGTACTAAGCTCCACTTAGTGGGTTTAGATCCCTAAAAAACAAATAGAAATTATCTAAATTTTAATTTTAGTAGCGCAGTCTAAAAATAGTAATTCCTCAAATTCTATATTGTTGTAAATCATAGAAGTCAAACCACTTAATATCCCTCAAGATTGGTAACCTTCCACATCCTCCTCATACCTTCAAAACATATATAAATAAATATGTAAATTGAAATGGAAATCAGACATCTCTCCTTATAGATAGACATATGTTTGGGTCTACAAATTTGATGAATAAAACATCTCTTCTCAGAGATAACATTATTGTTATTGTGTTATTATTGTTTCTTGAATTATCTTTCAACCAAATCTTTTGAGTTTTAGATCAGTGGTATTATAGTGGTTTGTCTTTAGAGTGTATGATCGAGAGGATGAGGTCAGATTACAAAAAGCTTGGGTGGAAAATAGAACCAACAGACTATCCACCTATTCATTCCAAATGACTTTAAATGATGGACAATATCGAGACATCTTATCCTTTCAAAGAAATGGTGAATGAATCCCTGCATCAATAACAAGCGTAGATACTACAACAATTTTCCCCTATTCTCCAATAAATTTTGATGGGAAATTTTGGCTCCTCATCTACAACCCCACATATTTTTAGTGCCCCAACACCCTTCAAAGTTTAGGTGAATTTTGATATCCCTACATTTGAATGCAAAATCAATGTTGATGTAGTAGAAAATTGGTTGGATCAATTGTCATCTTATTTTTCTATAAATAAATTCACTGATAAAGAGAAGATTACTTTTGCTCTTTTTAAAGCATCATTGCCTATCAAAAATTGGTGGGAAGTGTATAAAAAGAGATTTAGTATGGATGATATTAACCTTGAGGTAGAACCTACCTGGGATGATTTCATAGAAGATGTAAAGGAAGAATACTACCCCATTAGAGCATATAGCGATCTGTATATAGAGTGGAAATAACTTTGCCAAGGTAAAGAATAGTCTATTCAAGATTACACTGACATTTTTCATTCTCTATTTGCGAGATTAGGCATCCAAAAAGGTGAAAAACACAAGGTTCTCAAATATCATGCCAGACTAAAATGGTAGATATGGGGATAAATAGAACTCTTCAATTTGGAAACCCTTGGTGAGGCGTACAAGTTTGCAGTAAAGATTGAGCAGAAACATGGAAGAATGAATATGAAGAGTCAACCTTCAAAATGAAAAAGTGACAAAGAAAGTTAAACACGAGGCCAAAATTGCAATAAAAAAGAAGGAAATACTAGGAAGTGGTGTGATTATCACAAATCTAGAACTCACTCTAAAGAATAATGTCGAGCCATCAAGTCCCTACTTTATGAATCACAATCCTCAACATCTACTACTCTACCTCATACATAGGCTATAGTTGAAGAGGATGAAGAAGAGATTATAGATGTTGAGCCTAATGTCATCATTGCTTAATCATAGACCCATGAGGAGAGGCCAAATGACAAGGAAAGGTTGTTTCATTTTAAGTTATGGGTGAAAGGTAGGCCTTTGCATTTCATTCTTGATAGTGGGAGTCAAAAGAATTTAATCTCTTCTAATGTTGTGAAAATCTTAAATTTGTCAGTAAAGCCTCACCCAAAGCCATATAGTATTGGATGGTTGAGGCCAGGTAGAAACCTCTATGTCACCTACCAATGTCTTCTCTCATATGCAATAAAACCTTTCTAAGATGAGGTCTTATGTGATGTGGTTAATCTAGATGTTTGTGATCTATTATTTGGTCATCCATTCATGTATGATCAACATGGCATCTATGAATCAAGAACTTGAAGGATCACTCTTACTCTTAGAACACATTGTTATAGGGTACCAGAGGTACCACCTTCTACATCTATCTCCCTGATTAGTGCCAAAAAATTTATTCTCATGGTGGTCAAGCCACAAGAATCCAAAAGGGCTGATGTTGCAGCCCTAACTATACAAATAACACACAAAAAAATATATAATAGATAACAAGCTAAAGAAGTTCAAGGCCTTCCATCCATAGATTAATGGTCAAATAAAAATGGTGAATAATTAGGCCCTACATAGCTCCACAAAGTACAACTCCACAAAGCATAATGCATTCCAAGTAAACATTAGGAATCAAATCAAAAAACAACTGACACACTTGATGACAAATATTGATGTAATGGGGATCATTACTTCTCAAGGAGGGAGGAATGATTCGAGCAACATTTCAGGTGACAATTTGGGCAATGGTTCTACCCCAACAGGTGGCAGAACTTTTAGGAGCCATAACTTTTTCACCATAGCTCTATTTGATTCCCCATTTGAACCATTAAAAATCTAAGAATGAGGGGAACATCATGAGATGGTACTAAACTCTACTAAGTGGGTTTTAACCATTGAAAAATAAATGGAAGTGCCCTAAATTTCAATTTTAATAGTACAATCTAAAAATAGTAAGTTTTTAAAAATAATAATTCCTCAAATTCTATATTATTGTAAATCATGGAAGTTGAATCACTTAATCTCCCTCGAGATTGGTGACCTTCCACATCCTCCTCATACCTTCAAAACATGTATAAATGAAGACGTAACCCAAAATGGCAATTAGACATCTCTCCTTAGAGACAGGCATATGTTTGGGTCTACAAATTTGATGAATAAAACATCTCGTCTTAGAGATAACATTATTGTTATTGTGTTATTCATATTTCTTGAATTATCTTTCAACCAAAGCTTTTGAGTTTTGGATCAGTGGTATCAGATTAGTTTATCTTTAAAGTGTATGATATTAAGGATGAAGTCAGATTATAGGAAGCTTAGGTGGAAAATAGAACAAGTAGACTATCCACCTATTCACTCTAAATGACTTCAAATGGCAAATAACATTGAGACATCTGATCCTTTCAAGGAAATGGTGAATGAATCCCTCTAAAAACAACAATCATAGATGCTAAAAAAATTTGTCCAAATTCTCTAAAAAATTTTGATGGGAAATTCTTGCTCCTCATCTACAACCCCACATCTTTTTAGTGCCCCAACACCCTTCAAAGTTCAGGTGAATTTTGATATCCATACCTTTGAAGGAAAAATCAATGCTGATGTAGTAGAAAATTGGTTGGATTAATTGTCATCTTATTTTTTTGTGAATAAATTTGATGAAAACTGATCTTACACAGCTCTGAAACCATCATATTTTGAGCTAACTTCAAATTACAGGCCTATTAGTTCAAGCATTACTTGTAGCCCTATTTTCCCTATTTATTGGCCATAACTCTTTGTCAGTTAACTCAATCATGAAAGTAAAACCATTTATGGATACCCATTAATCCCTTATTTATCATACTAAAAAATCTCTTGAAGTTAATTTGTACGGAATTGTACTTTCTTCTTCAAGCCCTATTCCAATTAACCCTCCTTTAGTGCAAAACCCCTTGTCTAGAGTGATATACGGACTTTATAAAAAAAAATAATAATTATAGATACCCATTATCTTGTTACAGGTGAATCAATCATTTTTTAATGCACTTCTTTGGAGAAATTCACTTTTCCTATATTGGCCTATGCTCTTTCCTTCACATACACCTAGGATCCACTTGGCAATTGTTATTTTACATACTTCTCCATACTGTATCACCTTGAAACCACTTCCAAAAGTTTGATAACATCATCAAGGGTCAAATTCCAAAGTTTCAAGAGGTTTCAATCATTAAAACTCATTTTGAGGACTAGAAGCTAAATCAGGATTTTCCCTTGGACAGTCACAGGCCGAGAGCTAATTATTTTTTCTGGGTGTGTTTTAGATAGTTTCAAGGGTTATAATCACTTTTATAGGGTATTTTTTAACCCCCTACATCTTCTCCAATATTCATCCAAGTCATATCAACCTTCTGTACCTTCCAATGCTTAACATTTCAATGTCTTTTGACTGTATTTGTATGACAGTCATTAGGGTTCTTGGTTTTCTCCTCTAACACAATGATCAACAGGGTTCCAGGGTATGTATGAACATTTAAATACCTTAAATTATTTCTTCATTCCATACTCATATCAAGGGATGAGTTTATCAATCCATTTGCCTTGCAAAACATGCAAATGTCTTATCATTGTCTATAAACTGTCACCTACAGGCCTAAATTCCAACTGTGGAGTTTTTGGACATTAAAGGGGTTTCTAAACCTGTTTCTTCCTTTATTAAGTTCATACCTACCTCAGGGACCTATTTCCTTACCATTTTCAACTCCATCCAAACATTTTCATGTGGATTTTACCTTAGACAATGAGCTGTATTTTTAAATTCCTGAATATCTAGTTTAGGCCTGTTTGGGCTTCTTATACATTCAAAGTAATTTTAAGACCTCTTGTTCAAGAATATCAGTTTAAAATCATTCTCAACATGCCAAATTACTAGTTTACATGTAATTTCCTCAATTTTATATATAAAACCATCATTCATACACATTCACATATACACACACAGCCCTGTCACTAGAATTTTCATAACATAATCACATGAAGCAAAAAATTCATTCTTTCATAGATAAAATAAGAAAGTTACAGTTCAATATCAAATGTTCCATGGATTCCAAAGCCTTTTCTATTCCTTCACACATTCTTCACATCAAATTTGCTCCTTTTTCCTTAACCTTATCATCTCTTGAGTGAGGTCCCCCCTCACTAATTCTCCTCTCTATCCTTCATTCTTTCTTCTTTCTCTTGAATGAGAGGACTTTTCCTCTCTGTCCTTCTCCACTTCTACGCCCCTCTCATCCTCTCTTCTCTTCTCTTTTTTTCTCCTTAATAATTCTTCTTTGTTTTTCTTTCTTTTCAAGAATCTCTCTTCCAACTTCTACGCCCAAATTGGGCTTAAGGCAACAAAAGACTGTTTTTAAGTTTTAACAATTTACTAAGGTTGAAAATAGTTTCAACCATTTCCCATTTATTTCCTCAACAATCTAACAATCAATTTTCACCTTTTTACTTTCACCTTTTGATAATTACATTTACCTTGAAGGTGAAATTTTGAAATCTCACAATTTGGAGGGAAAACTAAAATTTGAATTTTTACACTATAATTTGAAACTTTTGTAGATGCTCTTGCATCATACTCTCCCTCTAGAAAAGATTTGAACCTTAGTTCAAATGAGATGCTTCCTCCATGCTTTAGTCTTCACTTGTATAACTGGATCCCAAGGTCTTGTTGTCAATGCCAATGCTTGTGTTTGTTTGGAATAGTCTTTGTCTTTCATCTTGCTGTTCTTCCTCTTCTGGTATGTTCTTCTCCTCATCTCTTTCTCAGCTGCCATCTCCCACTTCCATGCTTCTTCATCTTCATTCATGTCTTCTAGATCTTCTTTGCCTTCTTGGTTCATGAGCTTCTCCAAGGACTCATGTATGTCATTCACTTTAGCTGCCTTCATACCTGCATACAAAACATTCAAAGCCACCTTAGAATAAAAATCTTTAGGCCATAAAGCCTCTTGGATGCCTTCCCATTGTTGTTCCTTGACCAAAACTACCTTTGCCTCTTTGCTCTGCTCTTGTCTTGTTTCACTCTTCCCAATGGTGTCTTCACCATGGCTTGTACCTTCTTTTATCTCTCTTGAGTGACCAAACAACTGCTCCAACATCTTCAACTCTTCCTTTAGTGAGATCTCATCTATCTCAGCATCTTCATTAAACTTGGGTCCTTCTTTCTTAAGGATTACTTTTCCTTCACCTCTTATCTCATCTTTTCTTAGCTTGTCATCACCAACTTCTTTATTATACTCATCAAATACACTTGAAGCACTCTTACCTTGTGTTTCCTTGCTTTCTTCAATCTTTGCTTGAAGCCATCTTGTTTGCTTTGCTGCATACTCTCCACTTTCCTCATCATCCATCCATTTGGAACTCTCTCCTTGCTGCATATTAGTCTTCATAGCTACTTTTCATTCCTCATTTTCCATAAACATATCATTAAATGCTTCAAACAACTCATTATTCCATTCATTGCAAGCAATTGACTTGCCTTTTATATTTGTATCCTCATGCTCCACCTCATTATTCTTTGAGAAGTTTTATTTCTCACCTTTATTCTCTTGGCTACCAGAATCACCTTCAATCCTCTCTTTTCTCTTTGCCTTCTTAGGCACCCACATCTGATTCTTCTTCTTATCATTTGACTTCACAAGCCATTTAGGCATCCTGCATCCATGCTTTTGTACCAGCACTTCCTTTTGCTTGGGAGTTTGCTTCTTCCACCATTTAGGCATCACATACCCATGCTTAAATTATCCTTTTGAGGGATCTATCATCTTCCTTAACTCCTGCACCTATATATTAGTAGCTTCATGCTCATAACAACAATCAAAATCAGATCTTAACACTTCATTTACCTCTTGGATAGCTTGATCCATGGAGCAATCTTTATTTTCCTTTGTGCTTGGCTGCTCTCTTTCTTCTTCTTGGCCTTAAATGGCATCATGGAATTTAGCTTCATCTTCCATCTCTTCTCTTACTTGTATGGGGTCTTCAATACCTCCCTCATGCATTAACCAATGCATCTCTTCTTCTTTGTCAACAGCAGCAAACTTACTTCTCTTTCCTCTTACACATTCACTTGTGCACTTGGTGTCTTCTCTTTCACCAATCTCTTCACTCTTCAAGGCCATTCTCTTGACCTTCATAAGGCTGCTCATACCTGCATTTACCCATTCAAAGACAATATTAGAAATAAAAACAAGAGACCACAATGTCTCCATGAGTGCTCTCTTCATCAACACTCTCATCTTTCCAAGTGCTTTTCCTATCACTTCATCTCTTCTTTCTCCTCTTCTCTTGTTCTCCTCAATGAGAACCTTCTTCTCCACCTCTTCCTCTTTTTTTTGCTCTCTTGGCAACCTTCTTATCTTCTTCAAGTCTCTATGGGCTTGTCTCTTCATGGCAATTTTCTTTTGCCTTCTTCTCTTTTTCAATAGGAGATTTATAGGCCACTTCAATCTCCTCCTCATTGGCCATACCCATGCTTGCTTATCCATCTACATCCAAGACTCATATTCATCTTTAATCTTAGCTAACTCTCTCTTCAAATTAGCAATTTCTTTATCAATTACAAAATTGTTCATACCTTTGATACTTGCTTTCTTCTTGGTGCCCTCATGTACCTTGCTACTCTGTAGTGCCTTCAACAACACTTCCATCTCTGAGATCTTCGCCCAAGTATTTTCCACCTTGGTCTCTTGATCCCTTGTCTCACCCAAGACTTTCTCCTTGACTGGTATTTTGACAATCTTCTTGATCTCACCTAGGCCTTTTGCATCCTAGTCTTTTGATCCTTTTCTCAATCCTGTAGCAACTCGTTATTACATCACTTCATCAAACACAAATCATAAATCCAAGCTTACCTTGCTTTGGATATTCTTCTTGAGCATTCACTTTCTCTTCTTCTAGAGCTTCTCTAAGCTTTAGATTCCATCCTTTACCTTACTTAAGTCTATTTCACCTTAGTCTTTTGGCAAACTAATCCAAGCTTCTTCTTGGATCTTCACTAAGCCTTACTTGGCTTCTTCTCCTCTTAAGCCTCAATGGCTTGGCTGCCTTGAACCTGCAACTCCTTCACTTGATTGCTTCTCAGCACAATAGCTCAAATCAAATAGCACAATTATGCATACCTTTTCTCCCCAGGGTCTCCTAATGCTTGTCCTGCTGATCCTCTTGCCAAACCCTGTAACAACTCATTAGAAATCATAGCCATCAAAAAATTGAAAATTCCCAAGAGCTTCAACCTCTAATACCAAATGATGAAAACTGATCTTACACAGCTCTGAAACCATCATATTTTGAGCTAACTTCAAATTACAGGCCTATTAGTTCAAACATTCCTTGTAGCCCTGTTTTCCCTGTTTATTGGCCATAACTCTTTGTCAGTTAACTCAATCATGAAAGTAAAACCATTTATGGATACCCATTAATCCCTTATTTATCATATTAAAAAATCTCTTGAGGTTACTTTGTACAGAATTGTACTTTCTTCTTTAAGCTCTATTCCAATTAACCCTCCTTTAGTGCAAAACCCCTTGTCCAGAGTGATGTATGAAATTTATAAGAAAACCAAGCATCATTAAAGATACCCATTATCTTTTTATAGGTGAATCAATCATTTTTTAATGCACTTCTTTGGAGAAATTCACTTTTCCTATATTGGCCTATGCTCTTTCCTTCACATACACCTAGGATCCACTTGTCAATTGTTATTTTCCATACTTATCCATACTATAGCACCTTGAAACCACTTCTAACAGTTTTATAACCTCATCAAGGGTCAAATTCCAAAGTTTCAAGAGGTTTCAATCATTAAAACTCATTTTGAGGACTAGAAGCTAAATCAGGATTTTCCCTTGGACAGTCACAGGCCAAGAGCTAATTATTTTTTATGGGTGTGTTTTAGATAGTTTCAAGGGTTATAATCACTTTTATAGGGTATGTTTTAACCCCCTACACCTTTTTCAATAATCAGCCAAGTTATATCAACCTTCTGTACCTTCCAATGCTTAACATTTCAATGTCTTTTGACTGTATTTGTATGACAGTCATTAGGGTTCTTGGTTTTCTCCTCTAACACAATGATCAACAGGGTTCCAGGGTATGTATGAAAATTTCAATACCTTAAATAATTTATCCATTCCATACTCATATCAAGGGATGAGTTTATCAATCCATTTGCCTTGCAAAACATGCAAATGTCTTATCATTGTCTATAAACTGTCACCTACAGGCCTAAATTCCAACTGTGGAGTTTTTGGACATTAAAGGGGTTTCTAAACCTGTTTCTTCCTTTCTTAAGTTCATAACTACCTTAGGGACCTATTTCCATACCTTTTTCAACTCCATCCAAATATTTTCATGTGGATTTTACCTTAGACAATGAGCTGTATTTTTAAATTCCTGAATATCTAGTTTAGGCCTGTTTGGGCTTCTTATACATTCAAAGTACTTTTAAGACCTCTTGTTCACAGAATATTAGTTTAAACTCATTCTCAACATTCCAAATAACCAGTTTACATGTAATTTCCTCAATTTTCTATAGAAAACCATCATTCATACACATTCACATATACACACACAGCCCTATCACCAGAATTTTCATAACATAATCACATGAAGCAAAACATTCATTCTTTCATAGATCAAATAAGAAACTTACAGTTCAATATCAAATGTTCCATGGCTTCCAAATCCTTGTCTATTCCTTCACACATTCTTCACATCAAATTTGCTCCTTTTTCCTTAACCTTATCATCTCTTGAGTGAGGTCCTCCCTCACTAATTCTCCTCTCTATCCTTCATTCTTTTTTTTTTCTCTTGAATGAGAGGACTTTTCCTCTCTATCCTTCTCCACTTCTATGCCCCTCTCATCCTCTCTTCTCTTCTCTTTTTTTCTCCTTAATAATTCTTCTTTGTTTTTCTTTCTTTTCAAGAATCTCTCTTCCAACTTCTACACCCAAATTGGGCTTAAGGCAACAAAAGACTGTTTTTAAGTTTTAACAATTGACTAAGGTTGAAAATAGTTTCAACCATTTCCCCTTTATTTCCTCAACAATCTAACAATCAATTTTCACCTTTTTACTTTCACCTTTTGATAATTACATTTACCTTAATGGTGAAAATTTGAAATCTCACAATTTGGAGGGAAAACCAAAATTTGAATTTTTACACTAGAATTTGAAACTTTTGTAGATGCTCCTACATCAAAATTCACTGATAAAGATAAGATCACTTTTACTCTTTTGAAAGAATCATTGCCTATCAAAAACTAGTAAGAAGTGTACAAAAAGATATTTAGTATGGATGATATTTTCCTTGAGGTAGAATCTACTTAGGATGATTTCATAGAAGCTATAAAGGAAGAATACTACCCCATTGGAGCATATGATGATCTATATATAGAGTGGTAACAACTTTGCCAAGGTAAGGAACAGTCTATTCAAGATTACACTAACATTTTTAATTCTCTATCTATGATATTGGGCATCCAACAAAGTGAGAAACATAAGATTCACAAATATCATGGTGGACTATAATGGTACATACAAGGAGAAATAGAAGTCTTCAATTTAAAAACCCTCAGTGAGGTGTACAAGTTCATAGTGAATATTGTGCAAAAATATGGAAGAATGAATACAAAGAGTCAACCTTAAAAATGAAAAAGTGATAAAGAAGGTCAAACATGAGGCCAAAATTGGAAGAAAAAGGAAGAAAAGACTGGGAAGTGGTGTGATTATCACAAATCGAGAACTCACTCCAAAGAAGAATGTCGAGCCATCATGTCCATGATTTCTGAGTCAAAATCCTCAACATCTATTTATTTGACTCATACATAGCCTTTAGTTGAAGAGGATGAAGAAGAGATTATAGATGTTGAGTCCAATGCCATCATTGTTTCATCATAGACCCATGAGGAGAGGCCATATGACAAGGAAAGGTTGTTTTATTCTAAGTTATGGGTGAATGGTAAGCCTTTACATTTCATTCTTGATAGTAGGAGTCAAAAGAATTTAATCTCTAATAATGTTGTGAAAAGCATAAATTTGTCAATGAAGCCTCACACAAAGCCATACATTATTAGATTATTGAGTCTAGGGAGAAACCTCTGTATCACCCACCAATGTCTTCTCTCATATGCAACAAAACCTTTCCAAGATGAGTTCTTATGTGATGTGGTCAATCTAGATGTTTGTGATGTAATTTTTTGTCAACCATTCATGTATGATCGACATGGCATATATGAATCAAGAACTTGAAGGATCACTCTCACTCTTGGAACATAGTGCTATAGGGTACCAGAGGTACCACCTTCTACATCTATCTCCTTGATTAGTGCCAAGAAATTTGATTTCATAGTGGTCAAGCCACAATAATATTAAAGGGATGATGTTACAACCTTGACTACACAAATAAAACAATAATAAAAGCAAATAGATAACACGATGAAGAAGTTCATGGCCTTCCATCTATAGATTAATGGTTAGATAGAAATGGTGAACAATCGAGTCCTACATTGCTCCATAAAGTACAGCTCCATAAAGCACAGTCTATTCTAAGTATACATCAAAAATCAAATCAAAACACAACTATCACACTTGATGACAAATATTGATGTAATGGGGACCATTGCTTCTCAAGGAGGGAGGAATGATCTGAGCAACATTTTAGGTGACAATTTGGGTGAGGGTTCTACCCGAATTGGTGGTAGAACTTTTGGGAGCCATAACTTTTGCACCATAGCTCTGTTTGACTCCCCATTTGAATTCTTGAAAAGATAAAAATGAGGAGAACATCATGAAATAGTACTAATCTATGATCTATAAGTTTTTACCTTTGAAAAATAAATGGAAGTGCTCCAAATTTTAATTTTAGTAATGTAGTCTAAAAATAGTAATTTTCTAAAAATAGTAATTCCTCAAATTCTATATTGTTGTAAATCATGGAAGTCAAATCAATTAATCTTCCTCAATATTGGTGACCTTCCACATCCTCCTCATACCTAAAAAACATGTATAAATGAAGATGTAACCTGAAATAGAAATTAGACATCTCTCCTTAGAGATAGGCATATGTTTGGGTCTACAAATTTGATGAATAAAACATCTCTTCTCAGAGATAGCATTATTGTTATTATGTTGTTATTGTTTATTGAATTATCTTTCAACCAAATCTTTTGAGTTTTGGATCATTGGTATCAGAGCAGTTTGTCTTTAGAGTGTATGATCCCAAAAATGAGGTTAGATTATGGGAAGCTTGGGTAAGAAATAAAACCAATAGACTATCCACCTATTCATTCTAATTGACTTCAAATGGTAGACAACACTGAGACATTTGATCCTTTCAAGGAAATGGTGAATGAATCCCTCC
Organism: Torreya grandis; assembly: GCA_037957365.1. Lineage (NCBI taxonomy): Eukaryota > Viridiplantae > Streptophyta > Pinopsida > Cupressales > Taxaceae > Torreya > Torreya grandis. The sequence goes on along the minus strand of JARHVA010000780.1, from coordinate 3,716,432 downwards.
AACAATAGCAAGCATAGATGCTACAACAATTTTTCCAATTTTTTTAATAAATTTTGATGAGAAATTCTGACTCCTCATCTATAACCCCACATCTTTTTAGTGCCATAACATCCTCCAAAGTTTAGGTAAATTTTGATATCCCTACATTTGAAGAAAAAATAAATGATAATGTAGTAGAAAATTAGTTGGATCAATTGTCATCTTATTTTTTTTAAAATAAATTCACCAATAAAGAGAAGATCACTTTTGCTCTTTTGAAAGCATCATTACCTATCAAAAATTGGTGAGAAGTGTACAAAAAGAGATTCAATATGGATGATATTAGCCTTTAGGTAGAACCTACCTGGGATGATTTCATAGAAGTTGTAAAGGAAGAATACTACCCCATTGGAGCATATGACGATCTCTATATAGAGTGGTAACAACTTCACCAAGATAAGGAATAGTTTGTTCAAGATTACACTAAATTTTTTCATTCTCTATCTATGAAATTTGGCATCTAACAAATAGAGAAACATAAGGTTCTTAAATATCATGGTGCACTACAATGGTACATACAAAGAGAAATGGAAATCTTCAATTTGGAAACCCTTGGTGAGGCATAAAAGTTCATATTAAAGATTGAGTAGAAGCATGGAAGAATGAATATGAAGAGTCATCTTTCAAAATAGAAAAGTGATAAATAAGGTCAAACACAAGGCCAAAATTGGAAGCAAAAGGAAGGAAATACTAGAAAGTGGTGTGATTATCACAAATCTAGAATTCACTTCAAAGAAGAATGTCGAGCCATCAAGTCCCTGCTTTTTGAGTCACAATCCTCAACATCTATTACTCTACCTCATACATAGCCTAAAATTGAATAGGATGAAGAAGAGATTGTAGATGCTGAGCTTGATGCCATCATTGCTTCATCATAGACCCATGAGGAGAGGCTAGATGATAAGGAAAGGTTGTTTCATTCTAAGTTATGGGTGAAAGGTAAGCCTTCACATTTCATTCTTGATAATGGGAGTCAAAAGAATTTAATCTCTGCTAATACTATGAAAAGCATAAATTTGTCTATGAAGCATCACCCAAATCCATACAATATTATATTGTTGAGTCTAGGGAGAAACCTCCATGTCACCCACCAATGTCTTCTCTCATATGCAACAAAACCTTTCCAAGATGAGGTCTTATGTGATGTGGTAAATATAGATGTTTGTGATGTACTTTTTGGTCAAACATTCATGTATGATCGACATGGCATCTATGAATCAAGAACTTGAAGGATCACTCTCACTCTTGGAATATAGTGCTATAGGGTACCAGAGGTACCACATTCTACATCCATCTCCCTAATTAGTGCCAAGAAATTTATTCTCATGGTGGTCAAGCCACAAGAATCCAAAAGCGTTGATGTTGCAGCCCTGACTACATAAACAACACAACAATAGAAGCCAATAGATAACAAGTTGAAGAATTTTATGGCCTTCCATCCACAAAGTAATAGTCAAATGGAAAAGATGAACAATTAGGCCCTACATATCTCTACAAAGTATAGTCCATTCCAAGTATGCATCGGGAATCAAATTAAAACACAACTACCACACTTGATGACAAATTTGATGCAATGGGGACCATTGCTTTTCAAGGAGGGAAGAATGATCTAAGTAACATTTCAAGTGACAATTTTGGTGATGGTTCTACCCCAATTGGTGGCAAAACTTCTAGGAGCCATAACTTTTACACCATAGCTCCATTTGACTCCCCATTTGAACCGTTGAAAAGATAAGAATGAGGGAAACATTATGAGATGATATGAGCTTTGCTTGATGGGTTTTGAACCTTGAAAAAATAAATGAAAGTGCCTCAAATTTCAATTTTAGTAGTGCAGTTTAAAAATAGTAAGTTTCTAAAAATAGTAATTTTTTGAATTCTATATTGTTTTAAATCATGGAAGTCAAACCACTTAATCTCCCTTGAGATTGGTGACCTTCCACATCCTCCTCATACCTTCAAAACATGTATAAATTAATATGTAACCTAAAATAGAAATTAGACATATCTCTTCAGTGATAGGTAGATGTTTGGGTCTACAAATTTGATGAATAAAACATCTCTTCTCAGAGATAACATTATTATTATTGTGTTGTTCTTATTTCTTGAATTATCTTTCAACTAAAGATTTTGAGTTTTGGATCAATGGTATCAGATTAGTTTGTTTTTAAAGTGTATGATCCCAAGGATGAGGTCAAATTATAGGAAGCTTGGGTGGAAAATAGAACTAGCAGACTATCCACCTATTCACTCCAAATAACTTCAAATGGCAGACAACACTGAGACATCTGATCCTATCAATAAAAATGGTGAATGAAGCCCTCCAACAATAACAAGCATAGATGATATAATATTTTTTCCAAATTCTCCAACAAATTTTGATGGGAAATTCTAGCTCCTCATCTATAACCCCACATCTTTTTAGTGCCCCAACACCCTTCAAATTTTAAGTTAATTTTGATATCCCTATACTTGAAGGCAAAATCAATGCTGATGTAATAGAAAATTGGTTAGATAAATTGTCATCTTATTTTTTTGTAAATAAATTCACCAATAAAGAGAATATCACTTTTGCTCTTTTGAAAGAATCATTGCCTGCTAAAAATTGGTGGGAAGCGTACAAAAAGAGATTTAGTATATATGATATTAGCCTTGAGGCAGAAATTACCTAGGATGATTTCATAGAATCTATAAAGGAAGAATACTACCCCATTGGAGCATATGATGATCTATATATAGAGTGGCAACAACTTCACCAAGGTAAGGAATAGTCTATTCAATATTACACTGACATTTTTCATTCTCTATTTGTGAGATTGGGCATCCAAAAAAGTGAGAACTCAAGTTTCTCAAATATCATAATGGACTACAATGGTACATATGGGGAGATATAGAAATTTTCAATTTGGAAACCCTTGGTGAGGCATACAAGTTCACAGTGAAGATTAAGTAGAAGCATAGAAGAATGAATATAAAGAGTTAGACTTCAAAATAGAAAAGTGACAAAAAAGGTCAGATACAAGGCCAAAATTGGAAGCAAAAGGAAGGAAAGACTGGGAAGTGGTGTGATTATCACAAATATGGAACTCACACCAAAGAAGAATGTCAAGCCATCATGTCCCTGCTTTCTGAGTCAAAATCCTCAACATCTATTGCTCTTCCTCATACACAACCTATAGTTGAAGAGGATGAAAAAGAAATTGTAGATACTGAGCCCGATGCCATCATTGCTTCATCACAGATCTATAAGAAGAGGCTAGATGACAAGAAAAGGCTATTTCATTCTAAGTTATGGGTGAAAGGTAAGCCTTTACATTTCATTCTTGATAGTGGGAATAAAAAGAATTTAATATCTACTAATGTTGTGAAAAGCCTAAATTTGTCTATGAAGCCTCACCCAAAGCCATAAAGTATTTAATGGTTGTGTCCAAGAAGAAACCTCTGTGTCACCCACCAATGTCTTCTCTCATATGCAATAAATCCTTTCCAAGATGAAGTCTTATGTGATGTGGTCAATCTAGATGTTTGAAATGTACTCTTTGGTCAACCATTCATGTATGATCAACATGGAATATATGAATCAAGAAATTGTAGGATCACTCTCACTCTTGGAACATGGTGCTATAGGGTACCATAGGTACCACCTTCTACATCTATCTCCCTGATTAGTGCCAATAAATTTGTTCTCATAGTGGTCAAGCCATAAGAATCCAAAAGGGATGATGTTGCAGCCCTAACTACATAAACAAAACAACAATAGAAGATAATAGATAATAATCTATAGAAGTTCATGGCCTTCCATTCATAGATTAATGGTCAAAAAAAAATGGTGAACAATCAGGCCCTACATAGCTCCAGTACAAATCCATAAAGCACAGTCTATTTCAAGTATGCATCAAGAATCAAATAAAAACATAACTACCAAACTTGATGATAAATATTGATGCAATTTGGACCATTTATTCTCAAGGAGGGAGGAATTATCCCAGCAACATTTTAGGTAATAATTTAGGTGATGGTTCTACCCCAATTGGTGGTAGATCTTCTAGGAGCCATAATTTTTGCACCATAGCTCCGTTTGACTCCCCATTTGAATCATTGGAAAGATAAGAATGAAGGGAATATCATGAGATGCCACAAAGATTTAATCATGGGGTTTAACCTCTAAAAAACAAATAGAAGTGCCTCAAATTTCAATTTTAGTAGTGTAGTCTAAAAATAGTAAGTTTTTAAAAATAGTAATTCCTCAAATTCTATATTATTGTAAATCATGGAAGTCAAACCACTTAATCTCCCTCAAGATTTGTGACCTTCAAAATCCTCATCATATCTTAAAATCATGTATAAATGAATATGTAACCTAAAATTTAAATCAGACATCTCTTCTCAGAGATAGACATATGTTTGGGTCTACAAATTTGACGAATAAAATATATCTTCTCAAAGATAGCATTATTGTTATTGTGTTGTTCTTGTTTATTGAATTATATCTCAACCAAATATTTTGATTTTTGGATCACCTCCACCCTTTTCATTCCCCCCCTTGATAGGAATGTGTGATTATAAATCCATTTCCCTCTTCTATACTTCCTTCTTCTACACATCTTAAAAACATGCTAACACTATTTGGTTTTAGTTTTATCTATCCTTAGAACAAAATAACATGTTTGAGAAACTATGGATTTATTTATTTACAACATGGATCTAAATTTATAGATATGCCTTGATTTATTTTACCATTTGACATTGTTGTACCACCCTTTTTGCAGACACCTGAGTCTATTTCTACTTTCATATAGTTTTTCCATTGTTGAGTGAGATTGGATTCTTACTTCTCACTCATCAATTTTGTTTCCCATTTTATGCACTTTTTCCATTGATGATTGAGTAAGGATTGTTACTGATTATTCATCAATGTTGTTTTACCATTTTGCTTGCCCATCTTTGTTTAAGTGAGGATTGTTACTGCTTTTACATTGATGTTTAATTATTATCTTTTTGACATGTAGCCTTGGTTTGATTTGGTGAGTTTTATTTTCATACTTTAAATGTATTTTTTTTATTTTTTTAGTATTTAATAGCCTTGGATTTTTTATTACTCTATTATAAATTTTGACTTGGTCATTTGGTCTAACATAGTACTTGTCACCATAGCTTGCCAAATTTCCAAGTACATCTCATCCATTTATCACCATTTATTTTAGCTTTCCTACATTTGTTTGTTTTTGATTTTTAGTTTTATATTCTTAGGTTTATTTAAAGTAGCCTCTGTGCCCTCCACAATCAAAACTACAAACACAATAGACAACCATCCATCGATAAAGGTAAGTCAAGGTACGCATACATTTAATTTTTAGTTATTTCCATTTCCATAATTTACTTTCAGTTATTTTATGCTTTAAAATACTACAATTTTTATTTAGCCTCAAAATTATGTGTTAATATGTTCTTTATCAAAGCACCATCCCCTGTTGCACCTACATGGCACGTGATAAACTTTGAGTGGGACATATGTATACATATAATATTTTCAACTTTTATCAAATACTAATGCTTTCTATCTTATAGGAACCCATCAAGTCTCAATCTATCTACGTGCATGATCTAAGGGGTACATCAAAAAAGGGATGGGTATACCATTGGTGCTTCATAGGATTGTTGTCCCTTAGTGCCACTTAATACCAATCTAACTAGTTCCTAAAAATATTCCCCTAAGCTTTGTCTCCTCTTTTACACACTCCTACAATATTTTTCCACCTTCATTATATCTTTTCTTAACCTAAAACCTCTTTTGAAAATTTACATGACTATGTTGGTTGTGTTGACTTTGTACTCTTATTGACAAAACTTATTTAGGGTCTAGGTTGGCTCTTAGCTGACCTAGTGAGTTTTTGCCAATAACAATACTAGGTCGACTAGGTTGACCCTATCAACCAAAAATTTCAAAAGGGTTTAGGGTTAGATCCGCCTATATAAACACATCTATTTTTACATTATTAGAGAGACATCAAGATTTATTATTCATTTATGGTTCCTTACAATTTACTCTTCCACCATTCCACTTGAGGAGTCTTAGCTTAGGGGTTTTTACTTGGAGAAGAATCTAATCTTGTGGAGAAGTCTTGGATACTTTGGCATTTTTTAGTTATCCTTACAAACCAAAAAAACTTATTGCAAAGCACCTTTGGCTAAGGGAGAGATTTAGTCTCGATGGGTTCATCTTTTAGGTAAGTATCTCTAACTTTTCTCCTCTCTTTAGTAGATAGAAGTAGCATAAGTAATGGATTTTGAATAATATTACTCTTCTTTTCCATTGCATTAGGGTTTTAACTATTTATAGATTAATTAAAATTATATTATGCATGTTTAATTTTATTTATTTACTAACCCACACTGTGTGCCATAAGCTTTGGTGAGCACTAGATTAGATTTCTTTGCTTTACTTTTTATTAGTATAGTGAATATGAAAACATAGGAGTTAGTTAGGGTTATTGCATAGTTTTGATTGACTGGAAGCTTTAAAACCCTCCCTAGTGATCTTATTATGGTAAGATATCCCCTAATTAGGTATAGTGGATCCATATTGGTTATATTCTTGATTATCTAATGTACCCCCATTAAAACTGTAAGTAGGATCTATCTTCTCCGAGCTAGGATTGATTTGTGGATATGATGCATTTCTAATTGTATACATTAATTATCTCTAAATTTACTCTTATATTTTAGTAGATAGAAGTAACACATATAAATGATTTTAAATATATTATTTTCTATATGCATTAGGGTTTTACCTATAAATAACTTAATTAGGATTCTTATATGAATGTTTAATTTTATGTTTACTAACCCCGACTTTTTGCCACAAGATTTGGTAAGCACTAGATTAGATTTTACTATCCTTATCATTTAATTTTGTAATCATGAAAACATAGGATGTAACTAGTGTTGTTACATGGTGTTTTTTGACTAGAGGCTTTAGAACCGTCTCTAGTGATGTTATTGTGGTAAGAGATCCCTTAGTTAGGTCTAATGGGATATATTTTGGTCATGACCTTGAATATATAATGTATCAATAATCAAAAGTGTAAGCAGAATTTATCTTCTCTAAGCTAGGATTGATTAATAGATCAATTACATTTCTCTTTTTATATATTCATGTGAACCCAACATAAATCAAACCCTTGTAAGTTTTATTTCATGCCTTCATTTTATCATCATATTATATTTTTGTATTTTTGAAGTATTGTATCGAGAGAGTTGGTATAGTTATAACATTATATTCATAGATTTAACACACAGTCACTCCAAAATGACTCTATTTTGTTTGTGCAAGTCTTAGCTAAATATAGGTTATTAGATCGACCATTTCAACATAGTATTATTTTTAGTTCTAGATTTGTATACATAGTCAAAATAGTAAATTCTATTCATAATTCTCTTCTTTTATCATACAAGTTTGAAGACATAGTTGATCCAGTCAACTATGCTCATTTCTTCTTCAACATATAGGTTCTACATACTCCATTGAATTAGTTGACCCTATTATTAGAATTTTTAAATCAACATTTGAACATTACAACATACAAATTCACAATCTAAACATATTCAATCCCACCAAGGTTCATTCTTTCTCTCTCTATCACTTTAGTTTTGTTCCTTTAGTACTATTTTTCACAAGTTTACAGATTGTAAAATTGTAGCCCTACAACAAACTGGGTTGACCTATTAAACATAGTTTTATAGTCTGTGTTACATCTAGCAGACAATCAACATGTTAAACTATGTTCTTATAGATCTTACTTAAACATAAAAGTATCAACCCAGTTGAATCTATTCTTCACTATTTTCATACAATGTCACTTGAACCAATTTTTTTCTCTTCTCAATCGAGGAATTAACCTATATTTACTAGTAATTAATTCACCTTTCCTTTTTAGTTGCTTGCATGCTTAGAGTAATAAATATAGATTAAATAGGTGGTTTTTCAAATTACCAATTTAGTAACACTAGTTTTCTCTTTTACACACACTTACAAATCACTTTTCATTCAAAAAACATTAAACATTTGTCCTCCCAAGGTCTACCTACTTGTATTTCATCACCAAGGGGAAAACTGACTTGATTTTTTGTCCAAGTATAAACATGTGGTTGATGGTATATATTGGTAAATCACCCGACACCCTTATCACTAAAAAATTATGAAGTACATTGGTAGGCCCTAATACCAATCTAGTATCATCACCAATATAGATCTCTTTCAACCTAAACATCTTAAAACCAGCCTCAAATTAATTTTTAATTCCTTCTTATAGACAACTTCCCATCACATTAAAATTAAAGTTCATTATAACTTAATAACACTTAGGATGATTAATTATCTAGAATTTACTTTCAAGTTACTATTTTCTCTTCGATAATTATATATTGTATTATTAAACTTGCATAAACCAACATTGGTCCAAGGTTTATGCTATGTGTTCCAATTGAATCAACTACATTGCTTGTGTGCTTAATTTCATTTTACTTCAAATTTATCTTACAAAACCTTTCTATATTTTAGAACACTATCATTTCTATTGATATAGTCTTTTATAGACAATTTATCCTTTTTACATGTAGTACATAGTCAACCTATTTGATTATGTCTCCTTATCTTCTTGTTTAACCCTTTTATAAGTAGTACACTATCAACTTGTTTGATTGTGTCTTCTTATTTTATCAGCCTATTCCATATTCAATCTACACTATCAACCCATATGACTATTTATTATCTTTAGTCTATTTTAGTTTCATCCCTTACAACACACAATCAAACAACTTGACTATGTCTTCTTATTTTCCTATTATGTGAGTTTCCTTCACATACTCTGTTGACCCAGTCAACTTTGTACCTGTTGGCTGACATTATTCTCTGTCTAGTTGATTTTGTCCCTATTTTTCACTCTTGTTTCCTAATCTTAGATCCTTTAATCAAGCATCATGAAATCCCCTATCAGAATCTTCTTGGATAACTTGAATCCATTTAGAGACTATATGGGGTGCTCTTTTCTTCCTCTATTTCTTTCCTAAGAGGATCCTCACTCTTGGAGTACCTATTGTCCTCCCTCATCTTTAGATTTCAACATGGTTCAAATCACTCCACAAGATGATTTTTGTGGATTATATCCTTTTCATACCTATCAATAAAATTCTCATATTCAAACATCTCACCATAATGTGGGGGAAATTGACACAAGCTTATCCAATAACCTGACAAAGAATCTACAACTTAGCAACCCTCCCCTAATACCAATTCAAGGAATCCTCCTAAAAGCACCAACCCACAAATTGATACCACTCATATTATTGCATAGATATTGAAAAAAAATGAACATAATGCAAACATATAACACTTCACAAATGATGAAACTACAACATCATTTGATCAACATGGCTAATCAACCTCCTATTATTCTCCCTCAAAATAATCAAAATTTTATTCCTCCACCTCTTAGATATGCTATGGGGAATGTCATCCTGAAACCTATCATGCATAATAAGATACTTCAACACATCCAAAATGAGCCTTTATTCCCTTTCATTATTTTTATTGATATTGGTAATACATATCCAACTATTAAATATGATGGGACTAAAAACACTGCATCTTTTCTTAAGGCATCTAACAATCTTTATAAGGAGTGGATCCAAACTAATAATTTCACCATAGCTAAAATTTTAGTTAAAAATTTCACCAACAATGTATTAGAATGGTACAATCAACTTCCCCACAATTTCATATGGAAATTACAAGATTTATTCAATCTTTTAGTTAAAGAGTTTCACTACAATGATCTTCCCAAAAATGGCCTTAGCCATTTCATCAATGCTAAGTAATCTCCCATTGAATAAGCTCATGATTTTATCAAATGATGGAAATATTTGTCTCACAAGGATGATCACAATATGACTGATGAATTTTTTAAAAAACTCTTTATATCAACATTAACACCTTCACTTCAATACAAGGTTCAAACTTCTGCTCCCCAAACATTAAATAAAGATCTTGACCAAGCTAAACACTAATACTTAATAAAATAGTTTGAACCTAATACCAGGTTTGCATTTTGTTGTCATTGATGTCAAAATGGTGCATCATGTAAAGGCATAATGGTCATTGATGTCAAAGGTCTATTTAGTCAAGTGTTTGAGTATTGTAGAGGCATAAAGAGAGTTTTGATTAATGAGTGAGTATTATAAATATGAGTAGTCTATTAAGAGTGTGTTATCAGTTGGAAACATTATTTTGTCAAAGGTAATAGTGATCAAGGTTGATTTTTTCATTAATATTTCATATTATGAGGTTTGGGGTCAAAAGAGTTTAGGTGCATGGAAGAGAGATGTCAAGTCATACGAAGCTTGGTCATGTGGTTCTAGTTCTATATAAGGATATGGAAGATTATTGTCATCAAAAATAAAATGTTGCAGTGATATGATTATGTTTTTATGTATTGTGTCTTCTTGTTTGATATTTTTTTGAGGTCATGACATGGAAGGAAGAGGTCAAGGTGTCAAGTGCAGTGGGAGCTTGAACCTAGTCATGGTATGGTGAAGGTATGAGTTAGTGGCATGATGAGGTGATTGAACTTAGGCATGTGATAGGTTGTGTGATAATTATAATAAGGTGTGGATTCACTTAGAAGTGTTTCAAAGTGAGTCTTTGAATGTAGGTCCTTTAGTTTTGGTCTGTACCTAAACCATTCTTTTACCTTCCCTAGCCTAATGAGGCATGAGGATCATATTCTAAGATGAATGTGTGAAGGAGATAATGGATAGAGTTAATTAAATTTATTACTAGAATCCCAAGATGTCATCCATGGGATGCATCTTTGTATGTTATGTGTCATTTTCATATTCATATTTTGCATAATCAATATCATGATAATCATAGTAATCTAGAGTATTATAATCATTATCATATTGATGTGGAATTTATGAAATGACACCCTTTCTTCTAGGTAGATGTAGGATAATGGGGGATAAAAGAGTAGGGTATAAAGTGACACTTTTTTCTTAAAATAAAAATAATTGAACTTCGAGAGAATGTTAGAGACAATTTGACAATGAATTGACAACGATGTAAGGACATGAATTGTGGCATTTTGAATTTAATTTATAAATATATAATTTTTTTCAATACTCAAATAATACAAGTGTGTGAAATAGATGCATTTATGACAATAAATTGGTCATTTTTTGTGAAAAGATAAGGAAATTGCATGTGTACGAACACACATTTTTTATTAAATGAATAAATTTTTGTATAAAACTTCATATATGGATAGGTGAAATATTAAATATTATTGAAAATATTTTTTATTTATTTTTATTATATATATATATATATATATATATATATATATATATATATATATATATATTACAAGTCAAGATAGCTGGAAAATTGAAATTGCAAGTGTATGAACATAACTTTTTGACCTTAACTTCATGAAAATAATTTTTTTTTAAAGCATAGTTGAGAATGTGTATATTATTGAGATATAATTTTTATAAATGTTTGATTAATATTCAAAATGGAAATTTACAACGATATGTATATAATCCATAATGAGGTATGTTAAATAGAAATTAAGTAATAATTATAAACAATATTCTAAAATTAAAAAAATTATATATTCTAAGACTATGCTTTCCCCTCTACAAACTCATCTAATTTTATTTTTAAATAATAAAATCTACCTAATTAGATGTGTCGACAAAAATAAAAAATAATCTGAAATTTCTTAGAAGCCAAGTGGGTTTCTCCATGGTTGGTTTTAGTATAGCTTTGAACGTCTTGAAGCCTGTACCTAAGGTGAATTTGGAGGGAAAACACAAAATAAAAGATTGAAATGTTGAAAGGGTGTACTCCCTTGTAAAGACATGTATCTTTTTTTGTTTTGTGCAGTTTTTGTTGGTTGTTTTTGTGTTTAAAGACATGTATGGTTTTTTCATAGTATTTTTCTTTCTCTGTGCAGTGTAAGCTAGGTTTTTTGTTTTTTTTTTGTTTATTTATTTATTTTTGTATGCCCTTTTAAAGATGTAATATTTTTTTATTTTGTATAGTTTTTTCTAGTTGTGTTTTTGCATTTAAAGACATGTATGTTTTTTTGTTATGTTTTTATTTCTGTGTGCAATTTGAGTTGGTTTTTTGTTTGTGTGTACAAGGATATATTTAGTAAAATAAATTTAAAGTATAAGAATATAAAATGTAATATAAATTAAATGTAAACTTATTAAATTTATTTTACTAAATATAATGAATTAGGGCCACTCTACATCTTATCAAATCAATTCTAGATCTTTAGGAGTTACCATTTAAAATTTATTTTTTCAAAATCTAATCTAGTTAATACTTGATTTTTATAATTTCAAGATTGGAAGATAGAATGATAAATGAGATTTCAAATCATGTTACATATGTAATAGATATATACTATTAATTATTTCCCCTATTTAATATACCTTACATGCTTTACCTATTTATGTATGCCCTACTTGATTTAATACCTAAACTTGAAGGTGGATTCCTAAATAATTCATGGGATTTTCAATAAATGGGTCTATCAATATGCATAAATGACTACCCTATATCTTATAACTTGAAACATACATATATTCATGATATAGTCACTCATACATGACATTCCTACCGCATACCTATTATAACATGTATGTATGCCATCACTCATTCATGATATCTAGCTATAGTCATGATACAATAACTTATACTAGACATGAATGTAACTAGTCACCTTAATAGACTCCATTAAAAATAGAATGAATTAGAACACCATTAAAAAGTCATTATAAAAAGACACCATTCACTCTAAAATAAATGTTAGACAAATTCTCAATACATGCATTATTCAATTCTAATCTCATGTATTATTCCAAAGTCACATAGAATAACATCATATTTTATCACTCCAAATTCACATAAGACACTCCCTCATTGACCCTAATCATCCATTCACTCATTCATAAAACATAATATTCACTTATCATCCTTAGTCCTCATCAATTCTAATTGTCCTTCATTATCCCTAATCACTCCCTCATTATCTATCATCATCTCTCATTGTCACTAATCACTCTCTCATCAACCCTCATCATCCCTAGTGACTCCTTCATCATCCCTAATAATCAATCATTGTCCTTAATCATCCCTAAATATTCCCTCATAAAACCTCATCATACTTAATCATACCTAATCACTCTCTCATCATCACTCATCATCCATAGTCACACTCTTATCATACCTCATCATCCCTAATAACTACCTCATAAACCATCATCATTTATTATCATCCCTAGTCAATCCTTCATCATCTTTCACTAGCCCTCATCATCACTAATCACTCCCTCATAATTAATCATCATCCCTCATTGTCCCTAACCATTCCCTCATCATCCCTAGTCACTCCCTCATCTATTATAATGTGTTCTAATCTAGTAGTCAGTATCAATTTGTTTCAGACTTAACAATATCTTTTTTTGATGAATATTGAATGGTGTTTTGATTTATTTTATTATTATTGGAGTTTAAAAGGGTTATTATTATAATTCATGTCAAATATATTATTCTCATTCAATATGAAGAGGTGAAATACTTCTTATAGACACAATTATTTGTTTTCTATTTGGGTGACAAACATTGAGCAAAAGAACTAGAGAATTTTGGATCTTTTCATGTTTGCAAGTTATTCTCAAAGAATGATGTGGTTCATAAGTATAAATTAATAGAATTTGTGAAACTAAATTTGTTGTGACATGTTTTCTCCTTGCATTGAAATATTTACACTTATGTAGGAATTGTGATAGGAACCTGGAGAGGGGGTTGACCAAAAATACCAATGCTTACATCATTCCTCTATGGTATGATGTCCACAATGTATGTTTAGTGTTTATCATTTAGGCTTAGTGTTTGTCATTTAGGTTTCATTTTTAGGGTTTTGGTTCAAGGTTTCAAGGTTCAAAGTTTATAGTTCAGTGTTTGGGGTTGATTGTTTGGGTTCTAGAATTTTAAGTTTTAAGGTTTAGGGTTTATCTAGTTTTATGATTTAGGGTCTATGGTTTTTGGTTTGAGGTTTTGTGGTTTTGGGTTTTAGGGTTAACATTTCAAGGTTTAGGGTTTAGTTCTTAGGGTGTCAATACTAGGTTTTAGTATTAAGAGTTTAGGGGTCAAGGTTTTGGGTTTTTTGTTTTAGGATTGGGGTTCAATGTTTGGGGTTTAAGGTTTATGATTTGAATTTTGTGTTTAGGGTTTAGTGTTTAATATTGAGGGTATAGGGTTAAGGTTATATGGTTTAGTGCTTAGGATTTAGGATTTTAGGATTATGTTTTGGGCTCTAGGTTTAAGTCCTCAAAGTTTAGATTTTTGGACTTAAAGTCTAGGGTATAAAGTCCAAGGTTTAAGGTTTTAAGATTCTATGTTTAGGATCTAGGTTTTAAGTTTTAGATATTATTTTTTTAGGTTTATGGATAATTTATTAGGGTTAAAAATTTAGTTTTATGTCATTTAGGGTTTAGGTATATGATTTAGTATTCATGGTTTAAGGTTTAGCATTAAGGTTTAGTGTTTAAGGTTTTTGGTTTGGGGTTTAGGGTCAATGGTTTAGGTGGAAATGGAATGTAATAGGGTGATTAGTTACATTTATGTTTGGTATGATTAATTGTATCATGACTATAGGAATATGTCATGTATGAGTGACAACATACATACATGTAGTACTAGGCATGGGGTAGATGTAATGTATGAATGATTGTATCATTACTATATGTATGTTATAGGCTTGTCATTTATGAATATTTATAGACCCATTTATTAAAAAAATTATTAATTCATCATGAATCCACATTCAAGCCTTTTACATGAATGTCCCTAGTCACTCCTTTCTCTATATAGGTGAGAATTCCCTCTCTCCTCTATCTATACAGGTGATAACTCAATATTATGATTTATTGATAGAGGTTTAAGATTTAGAAATGTACTGTTTAAGGTTTATGACTGATGGTTCAAGATTCACATTTTAGGGTTCAAGGTATAGAGATTAGCATTTGGGATTCAAGATTTAGTGTTATGGCTTAAGGATTAATATTTAGGGATTATAATTTATATTTTATTATTAAAGATTTAGGATTTATGATTTACGGCTCATGAGACCATGGGTTTAGCTTTTAGGATTTAGGGTTTCATGTTTGGGGTTAGGGTTTTGGGTTTATAGTTTCATACTTAAGGTTTAGGGTTTAGAGTGTAAGGTTCAAGGTTTTGGTCTTAAGGGTTTGGTTGAGGGTTTGGGTTTTGAAACTTAGTGTTTAATATTTAGGGTTTAGGATTTAGTGTTTAGAGATTATGGCTTAGAGTTTAGGATTTGGGGTTTAATTTTTATGGTTTAGAGTTTACAGTTTAGGGTTTTAAGTTTAGGTTTTAAGGTTAAGGGTCTAAGCTATATGGATTTAGGTTTAATGTTTAAGGTTTTGTGTTTTGGGATTGGGTTTAGAATTTTTAGTTTAGGAATTAATTTTTAGGGTTTATGCCTTATGGTTTATGGTTTTAGGCTTAGGGTTAAAAGTTTAGGGATTAAGTATAAGGGTTTAGGGTTAAGGTTTTAGGATTTGGAGTTTAGGGCTTATGTTTTAGAATTTAGGGTTATGATATAAAGGTTGAGGTCTTATTTTATAGGATTTTGGGTTTAAGGTTAGGGGTTTATGGTTTAGGGTCTAAAAAATAGGGTTTAAGGTGTAAGGTCCAAGTTTTTAATTTAGGGTTTGGGGTTTACATCTTATGTTTTAAAGTTTTAGGTTTGGTGTCAAGTTTTAGTGTTTAGGGTTTAATGGATTGGTGCTTAGAGTTTAGGATTTAGGATTTAGGTTTTAAGGTTTAGGATTCATGGTTTAGTGCTCATGGTTTAGGGTTCAATTTTTAGGGTTTGGGGTTCAAGGTTTATATTTTAGTGTTTGAGGTTGTTTGTTTGGGTTTTGAAATTTAGGTTTTAAGGTTCAGGCTTTATGGTTTTGAGTTTGAAGTTTTGTGGTTATGGGTTTGTGGTTTAGGGTATAATGTCTAGGGTTTTAGGATTAGATTTTAGGGTTAAGAGTTTAAGGGTAAAGGTTTAGGGTTTAGTGTTTAGGTTTTAATGTTCTTGATTTTTATTTTTTTAGGGTTTAGTGTTTAAAATTAAGGGTTTATGGCTTAATTTGAGGATTTAGGATTTTAGGTTTATGGTTTTGGGTTTAGGGGTAAGGGCTTACATTTAGGTTCTAGGTTTTAGGGTCAAGGGTATAAATTTTAAGGTTTAATGTTTTAAGGTTCTATGTTTAGGGACTATAGTTTAGGGTTTATGGATTTTTTTTAGGTTTAGGGTTAATGTATTAGGGTTAAGGGTTCAAGGTTTAGGGCTTAGGGTTTATGGTTAATGGTTTAGGTGGAAATGGAGAGTACTAAGGTGGTTAGCTATATTTGTGTCTAATATGACTGATCGTATCATGACCATATGAAGATGTCATGTATGAGTGGCCACATACCTAAATATAGTACTATGTATGTGGTAGATGTAATTTATGAATTAATATATCATAACTATATATATACTATAGGTTTCATGTTATAGGCTATTCATTTATGCATATTGATAGGCCCAATGATAGACCTAGTAATTAAAGTTCATTTTCTAAGTTCAAAATAAGGTTGTTAAGAACATTTTAGGGAAAAGATAGAAAAATATAAGTATGGTACATATATAACAAATTGATCAACTTAAACCTAAAAAAAGAAGGAATTGAAGGTCAGAACAAACTTAAAAAGTGAATAAATTCATGACTACAAGTAGAGTTGATAGTCTACTAATATAGAATAGGGGTATATGTAGTCAAAATAATCATTTTAATATGAATAAAAGGTGTTGTTACTTAATTTTTTGTATTCAAAAATTTCTTTCATGTGTGAATGAAAGCTTACTTTATTTGAAGATAATTTATACTTGATTAAAGGTTCATGTTGTTGGTCCCCAAAAATGTCACTCATTTTTGGAACAACATATGAGCTATCTTGGTCCTACAGGACCAAAATTTCTCTCTTCCCTTCTCAAAATTTGTTTTGAGCTTTTAAATTCCTCATTTTTCAAGCTTCTCAAAAATCTACGAACTCTACAAGCTTGAATATATGGACTCTGTAGATATGTTTCTACAGACTCAACATGCTTGAAATTTATAGGTTCAACAGGTTCAAATGCTTCTACAAGTGAGTTCAATCAAAAGAACAAGTTTCTAATACTTTATCATCTTCAGGATTGGGTTGGTGCCTTGGTTCAATCAAAGATGTCCATCGACAAGCATCTAAGAAAGGATCAAACCATTGAACCTTGAACCATTTTGGTTCAACAGGTTCAGTGGGTTCAGAGGTTCAAAGTTTAGCCGTTTCAAAGGTTCCACAACTCCGAGCACTTAACTAGTTTCAAAGGCTTGAACCGTTGAACTGTTGAACCTTGAACCATTTTGGTTCATCGGTTCAATAGGTTCAATGACCAATTAGTTCAACATGCTTGGTTTAAAGGCAACAAAGAGACTCAGCCAAATCAAAAAGATGAACCGATGAACCCATTGAACCTTGAATCGAAAGAGTTCAAAGTTCAATGGTTCATGGGTTCAAAGGTTTAAAGGTAGCCTCTGTCAAAGAGAGAAGCAACACACAGGTGGTTCAACGGATGGTTCAACCAAGGACTAGGAAAGTGATTGAACCAAGAAGCGATGGAACAAAAGAGACAAAATGAACCGATGAACCAATGTACTTTTAGTAGGTTTAAAGGTTTAAGGTTCAACATGGTTCAAGTGGCTAGCGACCATTGACAGCCTTCCGGACGTCAAATTTAAAGTAAAGAAATATTCATTGAAATTCAAATAAAGTGTAGAACTCAAAGGAAGAACCAAGTGACTGATCGAAAAGATAGAATTCCTTTAGGTTTGTTCAAAGGCTGACATAGAACATTTCCTTCAGACTTTTTGTTTGAAGGAAATTATTAAGTGAAAGAGCTGTTAGAATTCTTTCGAAAGTATTTTCCATGGGAAAAGGACTAAGGAAGAGCCTAAAGGAAAAGCGTTTGAAGGAAATTATTAAGTGAAAGATTCGTTAAAATTCTTTTGAAATTATTTTCCATGGGAAAATGACTAAGGTAGAGCCTAAAGGAAAAGCCTGACTGAAGAGAAAAGCCCACAAAAAAATGCTTGATGGAAAAATACAAAGTGCAGCAGAAGCTGCCACATGTCCATTATAAAGTAGAGC
Source organism: Torreya grandis (assembly GCA_037957365.1). NCBI lineage: Eukaryota > Viridiplantae > Streptophyta > Pinopsida > Cupressales > Taxaceae > Torreya > Torreya grandis. Next base: position 3,698,074 of record JARHVA010000780.1, on the reverse strand, counting down.
AGAAGCCACCACATGTCATATTTTGTAGGACCCCCAAATGTTTCTAAAGATTCTATAAGTTAAGTGGAATACATCACGTGTCTTGTTATGACTTAGCAGAACATGACAAGTGTTTGCATCCGTGTTCCCCTTTTGGAGTTGCTCGGGCAAAATGTGTTGTGGACCCCTTTTTTGTAAGTTTCTAATGAGTTTCATAATAGCAGAACTCGCCACTTGTCAAAGACACAAAAAGGACCCCCCAAAGACTTAGGCAAGAAGGGATATAAAGAGTAAAGAATTGCTTAAGTAGTGAAGAGAGGAGCGAGACCAAAGGATCAAAAATATCTTCAAAAGAGTTATTTCCAGTAGGTGAAATAGTGGATCAAGTAGACTTCTGAGTGCACCAAACCAAGGACACGGCATATTTTCTTCCATGAAGTAAAGACAAATATGAAAAGGACAAGATAGTCCATATTAAGGAGGAGACATATCAGATCAAGGGACATGCCATAGTTATGGTAGCACACTGTTCTCAACATGGTCTCTCCAGACAAAATTGGAGACGCATTGAAGACACTGACTGCAGCATGGGCCATCCCATGGAAAAAGGTGCCAATCCTTGGGTAGTTGCTATAAGTTTGTATTTTCTCTAATTTGTAAAGGAGATCTTCCCCTTAATAGAAGTGAAACTCTACCCAAATTGAAAGGCCTTACTGAGACTTTGAGCTCAGATTGTTGTTCATATTTCTTTGATTGAATGAGAAAGCAAGTTACTTTTAGACTTTGTGCTATTATAGCTTGTGTTATTTTAGGAAATCATTCTTATGTCTGTTTCCTAGGAGTATTCTTATTTATTTGATCTAACAAGTAGAACTAGTGGAAGTAATCAAGAAGGTGTCCTAAAGCTAGCTACTTTCAGACTTTTCACTATCATAGTTATCTTCAGTGTGTGTTTTCTTTCTGTTTCTACATAAAAGACCTTGGGACAACTTTGTGCCCCCATTTTTCTTTGTATTTCACTCTTGGGCAGTTGAGGTAGAGACTTTGCACTACATTTTAGGTTGTTGGTTACTCTACACCTTTGGTTACTAGTTACTTACCAAAAATATTCATGTTGTTTGCAAGAACAAGCACTTTTGAAAGAAGAGAAGTGCCTTCTGTCATTTCATCAAGATTTCTACTATCTAGGAAGGGATCTAGATCTTGGTTGAACGTTACTTTTGAAAGAAGAGAAGTATTTTCACCAATCACCTAGGATTTCTCCTCTGTTTATTAGCATCATATCTGAAAGAAGAGAGATGGATGATTTATCCTACCCCTGTGTCTTACTTTCTACTTATATATATTATAAATAGCTCCGCATATTTAATAGGGAACCTCCCCTTGATGAGAAGAGAGATTTGTCCCCTATTGATGTAGTATACCTGTACACCAAGACAACCCATCTCCCTATGATATGGTGATAGGAACTATTTTGGTCACCAGTTAGTTGGCTGATAAAATATTCACCCAATAGTTTTTGGCGACTCCGCTGGGGACACAATAATTTTGTGCAATTTGAAACCTCAAGTTTTATATTGAAACATCACCTGTGTCTTACCCATTATCATTATAACCTTATCCATTCATTCCACTGTGGATGAATGAACTACTGTAGTGCTTTCCTATTGTTAATTTTTCCTCCCCAGCCTTGTGCAATAGTTTTTGGTGACTCTGCTAGGGACACATTAATTTTATGCAATTTGGAACCTCAAGTTTTAGATTGAAACATCACCTGTGTCTTACCCATTATCATTATAACCCTTATCCATTATAGACTTTGGTGACTCCATTATGTGTCTTACCCATTATCATTATAGCCTTACCATCTTCCTCCATCTCTATTATATTATTTGGTCTACAAAACCAGAGCCACTAGGAAGAGCGCACAGTTTTAAGTCTCAAGCTTCAAGCTGAAGTAGATCCTACTCTTTTCCATTTTTGTTCTGCAATCTAGCAACTCCATGTTATACAAGAAGCCAAAATTTTTAAGGTGTTGTTGAACCTACTTTTGAGTTGGTGTGGCAGAGTAATTTTGAGATGTTTCCTCCACAACCTCACCTTCAACAAACTAGGAGTCTTCCTCTAGCCCTACCAGGTCACCAGCATAAGGCAGAGCTTCTTTTTCTACTACTAGTAGAGCTTTGCCTATCCATTCTCCACCCAGATTTGTGATCCCACTTTTACATAATCAAATCTTGGCTCAAGGCCCCTGGGGTAACTCTTTTGGTCCACTTAATTTGACTCCACCCCTATATGAGCTTCCACACAGTTCAAGGAAAAATTTCCCTAAATTATTTGGTGATGGGAAAGTTCATCTTGATGAACACATTTTAGCTTTTAGCATAGCCTATGGTGTAATAGGGGTGGAATTTGAAGACATAGTAGTCAAGCTATTCATGGAGACACTACAAGGCGCTAATGCAGACTGGTTCTACCACCTACAGGCTGGATCAGTGACTGATTGGGACACTCTGAAAGACAAATTTGAAGCCAGGTTTAAGCCTATAGAAGATGCACATGCCTTGCTAGCCTAGCTCACTCAGATGAAGACAGAGCCTCATGAGCCTATGAGGGATTTTATTGCCAGGTTTGACAAGCTAAGGCACATGATTCCCATGGTTGCCCAGCCAACACCTCAGAATCTCAAGTGTTTCTTCATCAACTCACAACTGCCCAAAGTGAGTTTCTTGCTGAGATAAGCCAGCACATAGACCTTGCTACTACTCAAGACTTGGCTACTGAGGTAGAAGATGACCTTATCTTGGCTGGAAAGATAAGAAGAGATCTAAATAGAGGTAAATATTCTCCTTCTTTTGAATACTCCCCTTCAGCCACCACTGATCCAATGGTGCAAAAGCTAGCAAATGATTTGCTGGTCCTCAAAAGACAAATGGCCCAAGTTATGTTTGCTTCTCCTAATCGAGATATGCCAAAGAGGATATTTCAGAATTAGGCATACCATGACAATGTTGTCAGGAATCAAGGGTAGCCAAATCACCTTCCTCCCCCATAGAGGAACCTTGCCCTTGAAGTGCCTCCAACCAACTCAGTAGTTGGATATTTGGAAACAAAATAGGATTTATCTTTCCAACCTAAGTTTGATCAAGAAAATCACACTAGTCTCTTCATAGAGGATCAAGAAGAATTAGTTAGCGACTCCCACATCAGTTTCTTGAACTATCAAGATGAACCCAGAAGATAAGATAATGCAGCTGAGGGGTCATATGCTATATTCACTCAGACCAAGAATCAATCAGCTCAACAAGTTGATAAGGGGAAAGCAGAGGAGTGACCTCAACCAATAGTTTCAATTTCTAAGTAGGGATCCACTCTTCCTTTCTAGCCAAAGGACCCAGTGATTACGAGAAAGGTAAGTACCCCAAATGCCCCTATGCCTTCTACTTCAAATTCACAGTCCAATCCTCCCCCTTTCAAAAATCAAAAGATGAAATCCCATCCTATGCTCCTAGCTTGTTCCAGGCATTTGATATCATTGACCATATAAAGAAAACCAAAATTCAAATGTCTAAATTTGAATTTTTGTAGTCTCATCTTGAGCAATTGGACAAGTTGGTTCAATGTGTCAAGAACCAAACCATCCTTGCAAGATAAAAGGTTAAGAAAGTAAATCATGGTCCCCCAAGGAACATGCCCATCCCAAAAAATCTTGTCATTACCCCTCTTGCTACCCCTAAGAAAATAGAGCCATTCTATGTTTCCCTGTTGATAAATGGTCACTAGCTCAATAATTGCATCATTGATTCTAGGGCTTCAAAGAATGTCATGCCTGATAAAGTGGTATAATCTCTAGGTCTCACATTGACCAAGACATTTGGGAGATGTTTCTCCATGTAGAACAAACAAGTGCCACTACTGAGGCAAATTAAAGATGCCCAATTTGCATTTGTTGCCTTTCCAGACAAGCGAATCAAGATGACTGTCATAGTGGCCGACGTCCCAGCATCATATGGCATTATTCTTGGGTAAAAATTATACAAGGATGTTAGAGGGGAATTAATCATGGACTTGTCTTAGGAAAGAATCCCTGTGAAAGGCATAATGTAGAGGTTGCTCCCTAAGGAGGCAAAATATGTCGTTACTTAGACATCAAGGCCTGAAGCTCAAATTTTGTTTAAGTCTTCAGGCAGGGGTAATTATTTTATGTCTACTAAAGACATTCATGTTTTAGTAGATCAAAATCTTGTAGGTGATGATCTAGGAATTGGTTCAAACGAAACAACACCAAGTATGCTTGATAGCACCAATCATTAGTAGGTGTTGAATGGGACCAATCAAATCATGTGTTGGACTAAACCAGAAGAGCAACCAATTATGGTAATGGACCATGCTATTGTGCATCAAAATCAAGAAAAGGAACTTTTTTCCAAGAGAGCAAAGATTCATGGTTTTCTGATTAAAAGTCAAGTCTTGCTGTGGGGCAAGAGGATAAAACCAAAGGGAGGACACAAAAAATTAGTTTTTTGGTGGAGAGTTCCATTCACCCATCACTGATTCTAGGGAGAAAATGGCTTCTTGCTGGTTTATTAGGATAGAGCACCATTTTCACTTCCTCTCAGGGGGCAGCATCTGAGGTAATTCAATTCTTGAAGTATCAAATAATATCATATGTACATATGTATATTTGTATAGTCTTTTGGTTCTTTTTTATTCTTTTTGTTTTCATTTTTGGAGCCTTTCTTTTTGGGTAGCATGACTCTATATCCCAATGGCACACTTCAAGGCACTGGAGATTCTGGTTTCTACTCCCCTCAACTGTGTTTCAAGTTTTCACTTGAAGGAAGTTACCAAATTGGAGCTAGCTTTTGGTCCCCAAAAATGTCACTCATTTTTGGAACAACATATGAGCTATCTTAGTCCTACAGGACCAAAATTTATCTCTTCCCTTCTCAAAATTTGTTTTGATATTTTAAATTCCTCATTTTTCAAGCTTCTTAGAAATATATGAACTCTATAGGCTTGAATCTATAGAATCTATAGATATGTTTCTATAGACTCAACATGCTTGAAATTAGCAGGTTCAAAGGCTTCTATAGGCAAGTTCAATCAAAAGAACAAGTTTCCAATAATTGGCCATCTTTAGGATTGGGTTGGCACCTTGGTTCAATTAAAGATGTCCATCAGCAAGCATCTAAGCAATGATTGAACCATTGAACCATTAAAATTTGAACCATTTTGGTTCAACAGGTTCAGTGGGTTCAGAGGTTCAAAGTTCAACCATTTCAAAGGTTCCATGGCTCTACGCACTTAGCTAGTTTCAAAGGCTTGAACCATTAAACCGTTGAACCTTGAACCATTTTGGTTCATTGGTTCAATGGGTTCAATGACCAATTAGTTCAATGTGCTTGGTTCAAAGGCATTAAAGAGACTCAGCCAAATCAAAAAGATGAACCAATGAACTGATTGAACCTTGAATTGAAAGAGTTCAAAGTTCAATAGTTCATGGGTTCAAAGGTTCAAAGGCAGCCTTTGTCAAAAAGAGAAGCAACACACAGATGGTTCAACTAAGGAGCAGGAAAGTGATTGAACCAGGTAGTGATGGAACAAAAGAGACAGAATGAACTGATGAACCAATGAACCAATGTACTTTTAGTAGGTTCAAAGGTTTAAGGTTCAAAATGGTTTAAGTGGCTAGCAACCATTGACAACCCTGCGAATGTCAAATTTAAAGTAAGGGAATATCCATTGAAATTCAAAAAAAGCATAGAACTCAAAGGAAGAACTAAGAAACTGACTGAAAAGATAGAATTCCTTTGGGTTTATTCAAAGGTCGATAGAGAACATTTCCTTCAGACTTTTTATCTGAAGGAAATTATTAAGTGAAAGGGCCATTAGAATTCTTTCAAAAGTATTTTCCATGGGAAAATGACTAAGGTAGAGCCTGAAGTAAAATCTCGACTGAAGAGAAAAGCCTGCAAAAAAATGCCCGATGGAAAAGGACAAAATGCAACAGAAGCTACCACATGTCCATTATAAAGCAGAGCAGAAGCTGCCACGTGTCATCTTCTACAGGACCCCCAAAGGTTTCTAAAGCTTCTATAAGTTAAGTGAAATATGTCACATGTCTTATTTTGACTCAGCAAAATGTGACAAGTGTTTGCATCTGTGTTCCCCTTTTGGAGTTGCTCAGGCAAAATGTGTCATGGACCCCATTTTTCATAAGTTTCTAATGAGTTTCATAATAGCAAAACTTTCCACTTGTCAAAGACACAAAAAGGATACCCCAAAGACTTAGGCAAGAAGGGCTATAAAGAGCAAAGAAGTGCTTAAGTAGTGAAGAGAGGAGCAAGACCAAAGGATCAAAAATATCTTTGAAAGAGTTATTTCTAGTAGGTGAAATAGTGGATTGAGTAGACTTCTAAGCACACCAAACCAAGGATGCAGCCTATTTTCTTCTATGAAGTAAAGACAAATATTCAAAGGACAAGGTGGTCCATATTAAGGAGGAGACATATCAGATAAAGGGACATGCCATAGTTATGGTAGCACACTATTCTCAGCATGGTCTCTCTAGACAAAACTAGAGACGCATTGAAGATGCTGACTGTAGCATGGGCTGTCCCATGGAAAAAGGTGCCAGTCCTTGGGTAGTTTCTATAAGTTTATATTTTCTCTCATTTGTAAAGGAGATCTTCCCCTTACCAGAAGTGAGACTCTACCCAAATTGAAAGACCTTATTGAGACTTTGAGCTCAGATTGTTGTTCATATTTCATTGATTGAATGAGAAAGCAAGTTACTTTCAAACTTTGTGTTGTTATAGCTTGTGCTATTTTAGGAAATCATTCTTATGTCTATTTCCTAGGAGCATTATTATTTATTTGATCTAACAAGTAGAACTAGTGGAGGTAATCAGGAAGGTGTCTTGAAGCCATCTACTTTCAGACTTTGCGCTGTCATAGTTATCTTCAGTGTGTGTTTTCTTTTTATTTCTGTGTAAAAGACCTTGGGACGACTTTGTGCCCCCATTTTTCTTCATATTTCACTCTTGGGCAGTCAAGGTGGAGACTTTGCACTATATTTCAGGCTGCTAATTACTCTACACCTTTGGTTACCAGTTACTTACCAAAAAGATTCTTGTTTTTTGCAAGAACAAACACTTTTGAAAGAAGAGAAGTGCCTTTTGTCATTTCATCAAGATTTCTATTATCCAAGAAGGGATCTAGCTCTTGGTTGAACATTACTTCTAAAAGAAGAGAAGTATTTTCACCAATCACCTAATATTTCTCCTTTGTTTGTTAGCATCATCTCTGAAAGAAGAGAGATGGATGGTTTATCCTACCCCCGTGTCTTACTTTCTGCTTATATATATTGTATATAGCTCTACATATTAAATAGGGAACCTCCCCTTGATGAGAGGAGATATTTTTCCCCTGTTGATGTAGTAAACTTGCACACTAGGATGACCCATCTCCATATGTTGTGGTGATAGGAACTATTTTGGTCACTAGTTAGCTGGATGACAAAATATTCACCTAACACATGTCATTGAAACCTTCTAAAACTTATTTTTTGTGTATGCATAGTCACTTGCAGTCTCTTGTATCACATAGAAAAAGTTGCATGAGTTTGTTTAGAATATTGGAGAAGTTGAGTGAGGGAGGTAATAAAGATTCTATTCCAAGTTTTATTTCTTAAAAATAGTTTTTAAGTTGTATTAATAATCAATTTGAAGGTATCAGGCTTTGTGTGCATAGTCAAACTTTAGAATAGGGGTTTTGATATAAAAAGAACCATAACTTGCATCTAAATTGGTCGAATCTTCTCAAACTCATAGGGAATTTATTAAAGAATTTTTATAAGGTATTATAATAGGTATCATGCTTAGACTCACTTTGTGCTTACAAATATAGAGGCCTATTTTTTGATCTTCTTGTAGATAGTCACATGAAATCTTAGTCAAGAGAAACTTCTAGTGTTTTACTTTGTTGATTGAGTATAAACCTATTAAGAATGTCTAATGTTATTGTGTAAACATTATAGAATATTTAGTTAAAGTTATTCAAAGATTTTGGTAGCTAAGCCAAGTCAACATCCTTCCAAGTAAGTATATTAGGCCATTCAAACCTAAAGAGTAGAGTTGCCATTGAAGTCTAATTCTTAAGAAACTGATAAAGGAAATTGGCTTCTCATCCTTAGACATAGTCTCCAAACATATTAATAAATATTTATAATAATACTTTGATGAGATTAGATTAATAATAAATTTTCAATACCAAACATGCCTATACATAGTACTGTAATAGTTCTTAGGACTTAGTCAACTTTTTGGGCACTTTAGTGATCTAATTGGTATTGTGATCTTGTGTAAAGACACCTATGAGTATTGTATCATTGTATTAATATTTTTATTGAGTTTTTAAAGTGTATGAGTCCATAAAATAAGGTAGTTATATACCTCTTTGTATTAAATCCTTAAGAGGCAAAATTTGGCCTAATAGGCCTATAAAGGGTAGAGTTGTTATCATCTGAGTTTTAATTTTAATTTCTTCATGCACTAAGAAGATTGAGTCTTGAAATAATTGATGAAAACCTCATACTCTTGTTTAAAGGAGTTAGGATGTACAATTGAGTGATTTATGAGTCAAATAAGGGTTTTGTTTAAAGAAAGATTACTGTCTTAGGACTGATTACCTTATTTTAAGTCATTGAAAGTGTTTTTTAATTTGAATACAAAGACTAACAAGTCAAGATATAATATTAAATAATAAATTCATTAGCATTTCAATAACAATACTCATAATACCTTTTTCGATAGACCAAGATATAGTTTATGGTTAGGAAGAGACCTGATTGAGAGTTTCTAGAAGACCTTGAATTAGATCAAGTTAAATAAGTTGAGCACTTACTTTAACACTAATAGGGAATAGTAAAGATCAAGATATGGATTTTATATTTAGGTAGGGCATACTCATTAAGATCAATATATGGCTCAATTATTCGATCAAGTAGGGCATGCTCAAGTAGATAAATTAGGTAGGGAATACTCAAGTAGGTAAATTAGGCATGTAATCCTCAATAGTATAGATCTATTACATATGTAACATGATTTGAAACCTCATTTCTCATTTTATCCTCTAATATTGAAATTATGAAAACTAAGTATTGACTAGAATGGATTTTAAAAAATTAACTTATAAATAGTAAATCCTATAACTCTATAATTAATTTTAGAAGATGTAGAGTGGCCCTTGTATATACATAATATTTTCAAACTTTATCAATTATTGATGATTTCTCTCTTTCAAGAACCTGCCAAGACTCAATATCTCTAAGTGTAAGCCTTAAGGGGTGCACCAAGAAATGGGTGGGTAGACCATTGGTGCTTCATAGTACTTTTGTCCCTATACTATCACTTTTTATCTACATAATCATCTCCTAAAAGCATTCCCTTAAGCTTTTCATCCTATTTTTCACCTCCTCTACTCATTTCCCACCTTCATTAGCCCTTAACTAACCTAAGCTCATTTTTTATGATTTACAATATAATATTAGCCCCATCAACCTTGTAATCTAATTTCCAAAACTCATTTAGGGTCTAGGTTAACTCCTCACCAACCTAAACCAAGATCAAATTTGATTTTGTCAATAATGATATAAAGTTGATGGGGCCGACCCTTTTAGCTAATCTTTCAAAAAGGATTAGGATAAGATCCGGCTATATAAACACATTCATTTCATCATTCTAAAGAGAAGAGAAGAAGAAGAAGAAGGTGTGTGTGTGTGTGTGTACACATATACATATACATACATACATACATACATACATATATACATACACACACACACACATACATATATATATATATATACACACACACACATATATACATATATATGTATATGTGTGTGTGTGTGTGTATTATGCATCTAATTATCCACCATTATACTTGAGGATCATATCTTAGGGTTTCCTACTTTCTTTGGAGATACATATTTTATCTTGTGGAGAAGTATTTTGGATGCATGGATAGGTTGTGTACCCTAAAGATGATTCATCCTTGTCATCCTTACATACCGAAAAAACCTCTTGCAAATCACCTTGGCCAAGGGAGATATTAAGGCTCAACAGGTTCATATTTAAAGTTAAGTATTCCTAACTTTGTTCCTCCTTTGTAAGAGTAGATAGATATGCATTTGTACTTCTCTCCCATTCATTAAGATTTAATATACATTAATGTGATTATATGTATTCTATGCATGTTTACTTTTAATTTTATTAACCCCACTTTATTCCAAAATCTTTGGTGAGCACTAGATTAGACTTTACTTTACTTATTAGTTTAGTGAATATGAAAACATAAAACCTAGTTAGGGTTATTGCATAGTTTTACTTGACTGGAGGCTTTGGAATCTTCCCTAGTGATATTATTGTGGTAAGATATCATTTGGATAGGTATAGTGGATCCATCTTGGTCATGACCCTAGATATATAATGTATCAACAATCAAAAGTGTAATTTGGATTTATATTCTCTGATCTAAGATTTATTTATAGATCAATTGCATTTCCCTTTACATATATTATGGTGAACCTGACATGAATCTACCCCTTGCAAGTTTTCTTTCACACCATCATTTTTATAATTTTATTATATTTTTCCATATTTATAGTATTATATTTAACCAATAGATATAGTTATAACTTTTTGTGTTTAGGTTTAACACACAGTCACTTCAAAATGACTTGTTCTATCTGTGTAGGTATTCATCAAATACAAGTTACTATATCGACCAGTTTGACACACAATATTCTTCTTCAATTCCAAAATAGAATACACTATCGAATAGGTCAAATATATCTATTATTTTATTCTATCAACATACAAGTCAACAAATATTTTCAAATAGGTTGACTCTATTCATTATTCTTTAACAATAGGGTTTTGTAGAACTTGGTCAAACCAATTGACCCAGTTTAAAAAAATTGATAGTAGAAACTAAGCACTAAAACATAAAATCAATAACCTAAATCATATTCAAACCCACCAAGGTTCCTTTCTCACCTCTCCATATAATTTTTTCTCTTCCTTCACTTCTATTTTTCACAAGTTAGCAGTCTTTAAAACTACAAACTTATAACTAACTAGGTCAACCTAGTTGACATAGTTATGTAGTTTGTCTTCTATTTGAGAGACATAGTCAACCTATTTGACTTTGTTATTAAAGACCTTGTTTATGAATAATATAAATGACCTAATTGACTTTGTTATATATTGGTTTCATAGAGCATCCCCTAAATTGAATTTGTATTACTCTTAATCAAAGAATTAACATTTATTTTCTAATAATTAATTCACATTTATTTTTCAGCTATTTGCATGATTAGATTAACTCACATAGTATAAATAGGTGGTATTTCAAATTACCATTTTAGTTACATTATTTTACTCTTTTGCACACACTAAAAAATCACTTAACATTTAAAACACATTTAAACATTTGTCTTCCCAAGGCCTACCTATTTGGATTTCATCACCAAGGGGGAAGCCGACTTGGTTTTCTAGCCAAGTATAATTATGTGGTTAATGGTATATATTATCAAAGAACACAAAACCCTTATCACTTTAAGATTGTGAAGTGAGGGGATAATCCCAAATACCAAGCCATTACTATTGTCAATACAGCTCCCTTTCATCCCAAACACCCTGAAATCAACTTTAGACTACTTTTTAGTTTCCTATTCCATCCAACTTTCCTGTCACATTAAAATCAAAACTTTATAATAATCTAATAACACTTAGGGTGGCCAAGTAGTTAGCATTTAATTTTTTAGCTGATTTATTTCTCTATGATCATTGTGTGATATATTGAAAAACATGAATTGGCAAGCATCGGTGTAAGGTTTGTGTTGTGTGCCCCAAGTGGATAAATCACATTCATCCAATTGTTTATGTGTTTTTTTCATTCTTGCTTCAAAATATCTTGAAAATAAATTCCACCATTTCAAAATGATATTTTTTTAGTCGATATAGTCTCTTATAGACTATGTTTTACCTTCTTGATAGTAGTACATAATCAACTTGCTTGACTATGTCTTCTTACCCTCCTATTTAGTTCTTTGTTCAGTAGTACACATTTGATCTTTATGACTATGTATCCTTATCAAGTTTTTTAGGTTTCCTATCTACAATACATAATCAACCTGAATGAGTGTGTATTCTTATCTATATGTTGGTTTGTATAACACAACCAAATGATTCAACTTTGTGTCCTATTTTATGGCTTTATCTCTACATCATCATCATCCTTCTTAGCCTTTTTCTCTCATCATGAAAATCCTATTTGAGGAAAACACAAAGTTGAAATCAATAGATATTATGTACTTTACCAATCCCAATAGGTTTCCCCATAAACAAATTTTGGCTACCAATTTATATGAAATTAATGTGTATGTAACCACTCACAGTACAAATTATGGGACTCCTCTTCATGCATCCTCAATTCATAACCCTCTGTTACCCTAAGAAGATCATCTTGAATTAGAGTATACTCCAAAAATGTGTTTCTTCATTAATGAATTTCCTCAACATCAAGGAAAAGACCCTTCCACTATTTAAAACCTTATGATAAGTGGTCGAGAAGAAGAACCCCATTCAATTTCCCCCACATTCTCACATATATTTAGGGGCAATAGATTATTTTATTCTTAACCTCTTACTTATATTTTTATCCCTTCTCATATTATGACCTCTTCTTTCTTGATTTCTTCTACCTCCATACCAAGTATATATACTAACATGGCAGGTTGAACATCTAGTGGGCCTTTTCCAAGACCCACTCTTCTCAATCCCTCTACTAGTGCGTCATTTGGTACCAATGGTAATCATGCCACTAATGTTTCTTTTTATTCTAATCCTTCTACTAGTGCATATTTTTCAACACGTCATAATCATGCCACTAGTACCTCCTTTTATAAAAAATCTTCTCAAGCCACTAGTTTCATGCATGCCACTACTCACAATGGCACCTAAGCCACTACTACCAATGCTAATGCTTCACATGGTATATAGACTAATCAAAACATCACTCAAACCCATCAATTTTTGTTTTAAAATCTTAACCAAATGATGGAAATGTAAAATCACCTTATTCATCTCCAACATCACCCTCAACAGGTTGCATAGTGAGTGTAAAATCAAAATCCCCCCAACCCACCCATAGGGATTCCCATGGTAACCTCATTCCCCAACCACCTCTTATTAAGAAAATTATTAATCATCTTCAAAACATATGTATAATGACTCAAATTTCCAACATAGATATAAGAGGTATCACCCCTACCATTAAATACAATGGGATAATTGATCCTACCTTACACTTAAAAACATTTGGAAATCTATACAAAGATGGGTTTAAGTTAAACACTTTTACCACTACCAAGATCTTAGAAAAAACCCTCTCCATAGATGATTTATATTGGTATAACCAATTCGAGTATCATTACATCACTAGTTTGGAAGATCTAGTTAATGCTCTAGTACAATAATTTCAAACTAGTGACCTCCTTGAAACTACCTTGGCTCTTTTTATTAATTGAATGAAACTTGAGATGGAAACTACACAATATTTCATCAAATGATGGAAGACCATATATAATAAGTGTGAACACAACATGGTAGATGATAACCTCTTTCATTTATTCAACAATGCTCTCTATCCTAAGTTATAATATGGGGTTAGGATTCTCTCTCCATGAAATTATGAAGATGCCCTCAACTAATCCATGTGACAAGATTTTCTCATGTGTCAGTTTGAGCCATCCCAACCTCTTTTGGCCACTCATATGCTCATCAAAAATAAAAATCATCATGCTACTATCAATGGTGTCACTGATTCCTATGATATGATTCATAATATTTAAGCTATTTCTCTTGAGCTTGCTCTGGAACAAGCTTCCCCTTTAAACCACACACCTAATCCTCAATTTTATCACATAAATAACATAAATGTTCATAAGACATTATCCTTAGTAGAACTCCAAAAGCATCTACCAAGGCCTCTTACATGATAAGTTGATCCCACTCACCCTATGAAATCATGATACAATCCAAATAAATTATGTTAGTTTCATGCTTGTGGGGGTCACTGTCATGAGACTTGTAGGCAAATATGTAACTTGGATATGGATTTCATCCTTGGTTCAAATTTAAATCTTGATTCCCTCATTTGTAAACATAAACAATACTATGACATTGAATTCAAAACTCATGAAACAAAAAGTAAAAATAAAGATTTGAACTAAGTTAATGATCATCTCACCATTTACAAAGACCCTCTTCCAAACCATCAAGATAATAATGACAAGCCTACTCCTTCCACCAATAACGTTGAAAGTTTTATAGACCTAACTCATGAAGAGAATGTGGTCAACATGACTAATATGTGAAGGGTAGTTTATTTCATTGATTATCATCCTACCCACACGCACCAATCATAACACACTTTTTATGTTATCCAAGATTCTTCTCAAACTCACCTAACAAATTTAGGGCAAGAAGACCTTATCTCTTTTGATGAGTAAATTCCAACACCTCCATTGGGTAACAACTCTCATACCATTTCTACAATTTCTCTAACCTCTTTACCCAGCACCAATAATATTCAACCTTCTAATACCACTTTCTCAAATCTATTATAAAATAAACCTAAATCAACTACCCCATCCTATCACTATAGTTGACCAAATTTTCCCTCAATTAAACCTCTCACATCCTATCAACATAAATTTACATAAACTTATAATCCTCCTTCTAAGGAGATCCTCCAACATTATGCAACTCTATCCAATATTCCACTCATGGGTTATGATGAATGGGATCCTATCATGGATCTTACAAATCTCCCATCCTCAAATTCCCTTTCTTGAAATTATGCAGTCTTATTCATGTCATTTCAACTGCCTTAAGCAAATATTATTCAAAATGAACATCCCCATCCTCCCCTAGTAGGATGTGAAGCTACCTTATCTGGTTCAGAAGATAGCATCTTACAATAATGTGAAGAGATGTCTATACATATTATTGAAACAATGTACAATTATCTCTCTTTCTCTCAAATTTCCTATTGATTCTATGACTCAAGTTGAGAATTTACTTCATGTAGATGATCCTCTCCTATTTATAAGCATCCAAATTAGTGACATCCAAGTCAAGCATGCCTTGATTGATGAGGATTTAGGTATTTGTGTTGCATCCCTTGATTTAATTAAAACCCTAAGATCCTTTAAGGGTAATCTTAAGTTCACATGCAACATGTGTCAAGGTTATAATCAAAAGTAAATGCCTCCCTTACATTGTGTGTGATTCCTTATTACCATCCCACTTGTCACTGTTGAAGTGAAGGTTATGATCTTCAATTTTCCCCTCTCCTATAATATCTTACTTGGGAGGCCATGGATTCATCACATGAGGGCTATCACTTCATTTTCCTGCCAATGTGTCAAGTTTCCTCACAATGGTGCAATCTATAGGATTCAAGGTGACACTAACCCTTATAATTTTGAACAATTATAAGGCTATGGTATATTCAAAATTTTAACTCTTAAACCCTTATTGAGTTTTCCATTATGAGAATCTCAACATTTTAATATCCCTATCAATTCTACGTAAGGTTAATTTTGACCAAATTTTACCCCAAGTCAAATTTGGGTCCCCCCTATAAATTCAAAATTTTCATATGGTCTTGTAATGTCTTCTAAGGTCCCTATAATTCTTCATTTAACCTTGTTAGCATTGTTTAAGGATAGTTTGGAGAAATTAAGGTAAGGTCATATTTTGGTCATATAGTGATATAAGGGTGTCATGAGGAAATAAATCATGATAAAGTTGTGGAATAGGTGATTAGGGGTTGATTAATGTTATTTTATGTCCTAAACATATTTTTGCACCATTTCATGAAGATTTGGAAACTTTGAAGACGATTTGCTAATTTGAAGGTACTTATAATGCATATAAAGGGTGATTTTGGATAATATTTGTGTTTGTAAAAGTTAAATAAACTAAAAATACATAAAATACACCTTAAAATAGATTGGTTTAGTTAATCAACTACCACACCTATCAAATTGTTAGATAAAGTGAGATTCTTGCACTTCAATGTTAGTTTGGGGAGTGAAGAGAAGTTGTATGGACTTATGGAAACTATTTGTAGGTGAAAATGTTTTATAGGTGTCCTTTCATCTCCTATAGGTCAAAAAAAAAGATTGGAAGGAAGTTTTAGATCCAAAATTTGAAAAAAATCACTTCTTTCCTCTATCACTCCCTTCACAAACTCACATAGACAAAATTAAAGTAGATGGTATGGACAAGAGAAACAAGGTGGGAACCTAAAACTTTAAGACTATATTTTAGTCTTGGTATTCTTAAAAATTTGGGCATTTGTTCTCAGATTAATTTCATTATCTTTATGAATAATTGTTAAGAAGTTAAGGGTCTAAAATCTTCTTGTCAACTATGATAGGGGTCTTTCTTAAGATTTACAGGAAGAATGGTGAAATATTTTCTTAATAAGAAAGATTATATGAGTCTTAAAAAATCTTATAAAGCCTCATAAATTCTATTTCAAGCTTCCCATAAAAGTACAAGTTTGAAGAGATAATCATATATCAATTCACCACCTTGGACTATGTTCTATGTGTTTCTATATACAGGTTGTATTAAGTATTTGAAAGTGATTTTCAAGGAGTTTTAGATTTTTTCTTAATGTTTGATGTTTTTTTCCAATGATTTTAATGTAATTTCAGTCCTAATTACCATGCTGTGCTCTCCAAGGTTTCAAAACTTCAAAGGTTGCCACATAATCACCTACATGACTATGACTATGAATAATGAATGTACAGGGTTTAAACATGATTTGAAGATTATAATAAAGCTTAAAACACTAGGATGGCCTTAATAAAATATCATAACTTGATAAATCATTGAGGAATCAAGATAGTGATAGGAGAAGGCTAAAGAGCAAAGTAATATACACAATCTGTAGTCTCCTCTAAGTTTGTTGTGTCATGTTCAAAGTATCTCAAACTTTAATATAATGGTTTGTATGGGTAATTTGGAAATAAAATAGATAATAATATTTAAGTCATTGAGGTTCTAAGCCAAGAAGGTCAAAAATTTAGACTATATGCATACATAGTCCACTCAAACAACACCTACAGTTATGTTCAAACCTACTTTGAATAGAGGAGTAAGGTTTTGAACCTTAAAGGCTCTGAGAAATGTCTTAAGACCTCATACAATATTACTAAGATATGGAGAAGGATTGGAGATGGGTTTTGAAGTTCAATTCATATGCATACATAGTCAAGCTCTAAATGTGCACCTATAACTAGCCTATTGTAGGGATTTAGCTTTGAATAGTGAATGAAGGTGAAGTTGAGAGATTAGAGTCTTTAGGGCATTGAGAAATGAATTCAGACATCAATCACCACCTTTTATTGATCATTAATATTCATATGGTGGTAAGAAAGACCTAAAAACTCCTTACATAGTCATCAATTCAACATCCACCTATAGTCAATTGTTAAGAGGTTTGTCTTGAAACAATAACAATGCTGGTGAAAATGAAAAAATAGAGTTTCAAATTTTGAATAAGGTCTCAATATATCAATAGACACTCAATATTTTTAATATGTTTTCAATATTAAACAAGGCTTATCTCATAGCTAAACTTTAAACTATCTCAAAGGAACACACACATAGGCAAACAGTCTACCTAAGTGACTTAAGGTCCTTCCAAATATTGAAATGGTGGTTTGAGTGAATTTTGAAGGAAATAAAGGAACTTAGATTATTGATTCATTAAATTCAAAGATATTTATAAATAGGAGTTTGAGGAGAGTAAGACCAAATAGTGGTATCAAAAGGACCCAAGTGCACACATAGGACTACTCAACTTTGAAAGAGGTTTTGCCCAGTT
The DNA here is from genome assembly GCA_037957365.1 of Torreya grandis. Taxonomy (NCBI): domain Eukaryota; kingdom Viridiplantae; phylum Streptophyta; class Pinopsida; order Cupressales; family Taxaceae; genus Torreya; species Torreya grandis. The sequence goes on along the minus strand of JARHVA010000780.1, from coordinate 3,680,119 downwards.
TGATAAGTCTCTTAGGTGATATAAATGTAATTGTTTGGAAATTATTGAAATATTATTACATTATTACATAAGTCTCAGACTTAAACAACAAGAGACAAATAGTCAATAGACATTGTTTAGCCCTGCACAATCTTGTATGGGTAGAAGGATGAGATGAATCCGATTAGAGGTGGGTCGGGATGGAATTGGATAATTTATAAGATAATGATAAATATGGTTCATTACTATATTAATATATTAAACCATATTATAGATATAAAAATGAAATAATACATTGAACTAGGGTATTATAGTCAGTTTTGTATGCAAACCTTATGCCTAGAACATCGAGATGCAACAAAAGTTTGGTGAAGTTTGGTGGTTATATAAAAATTTACATAGGTAAAGTGAGGTGTCATGGACCTATTAAAGTCATTTAATATCAAATAAATCTTAGAGAAATTTCCTACAAACTGCAAACTTGATTAGACCCCCCATAATACCTTATTTCCACTTGAGAGACTAGTTTATTTTGCTTGGTATGGTTAGGAGGATTTGCATGGGACCTATTACTCTTAGGTGAAGTTATCAACACTAATATAATTAAAATTTGTTAAATTGGTTATAGGATTCATGTATCCAACTTTATGAATCATTACCAAGAGTTCAAAGTACTTTCAAGCTATTTAGGAGAGCCATAAAGACCAGGTGAGAGAAATCAAATTTCATGCCTCCATATGGATGAGATGGACTTCCAAACCACCCAAAAAAATTTTAATACTCAAATGATAATCCTCTGATTGCTAGTGGTTTTTATGGAACTATATAAAACTATACATAATTAAGATAAAAAGACTATTTTTTATTATTTTATAGTTCTATATAGTAAGTTAGAAATCTAGATTTGAAATGGAGATAGGGGAGAATGATTTATAATTAAATCACACACTTTTATATAGTTTTTAATGTTTTGGGAGACTAAATATGAATTTTTCACTCTTTTGGTAGGGAGGCCTAATTAAGACCTAGTTAGGAGAGAGAAAAAGGGCAAAAAAGAACATCTCTACTCACTCTTATATCATGAAATTAAACATGGATCTATAAGAGGATAGAGGGTACTATAATATTCCATTATATTCTCAAAAAAAAATTTACTTTATTCCATAAAATGAGGTTTGCACAAAAAAAAGTTATAAGGAATGGGGCCTATTCAAGGCTTTTGGTAGAGAGAGACCTATTGGGGCTAGTTTTATGCCTCAAAATAGATTATTTCAAGTATAATATGATGTCAAGAGGCCGTCCATGAGGTTTGGGTGAGCTAGGAAGATAAAACTAATTTTTGACACTTATGTCCAAAATATGCCTAAGGAGATTAAGATCCTTCTAGACACCTTACAAGAGAAAGAGGTGATGTGTCAAGGAGAGCCTGGTGGGGTAAGTTGAGAGGTGTCAAAAGTAGAGAAAACATGTAGGATAAACTGATCTGACCACCAATAAGGCCACTTGTTCTTCAACATTTCAAGAAGAAGGGATATTTTTAAGAGCTAGTCAAGGTGTCAATCAAACATTTCAACTTCCATTCCACTTGGAGAGATGGAGCATATAAAGAGGGGAAACACATAGAGTATTGAAAATATTGAGGTAGTTTCATAACTCCTCTTCTTGATGTAACTCACATGACACTTATCTACCTTCTCTCTCCTACACACTTCTCTTCTCTCCCACTGGTGCTATATATTGAGCCATATTAGATTTGAAATGTATCCTCCACCTGAGTATGGTAAAACCCTACGCATTTTTTATACCTATGATCAATAAAAAAAACTAATTTTTTACCTCATTATATGACTACATGTAGTGATGGCGCTCTAAATGGTTTATCTTATTAAGTGTAGATGTATATCACCTTTTTTATGTCTTATTTTCCTTGCCTCATGTGGTTATTTATATATTATAGGTTGTAATTGGTGTCATCAGGGCTCTATTGTGGGTTTTAAAGTTGAATTATTCTTCCCTATTAACCTTACAATGTCTTACTATTGTACAAAGCATTGATGCAATAGGTTCATTATAGGATGTGTGTATGTTCATGTTGTATTGTAGGTCTTAGTGTACTATGAAATGTGTGGTAGTGGTCAAAAAAATTAAATACATCACCATTGTATTTAGGTTTATTTTAGTTATTTCTTATCCCTTTTCCAAACAATCAAGTGATATAATAGTGAAAGTGAGCCTAAGTGATTCATCAAGGGGAGCTTTCCCTTTAATATAGAGGTTTACCCCTACTATAAACAACCCATAGGTCTAGGGGTAATCTCATTTTTAACCAAATTTGGAGAGGTCTGAATAAACATCTTCTAGGGTGTAAAATTTTTTTATAACAGTTATCATGCTCACCTTGAATTCATTGGGAATATACCACCTAACCTATTAGATTCTAATAATGATGAATCCGATGAGATCAACCTCAAGATAAAAACTTTTGATCTCTCTCCTCGTCTCATTTCCCAACTTCCACCATATTCAAAGCCACATTCCCATCAACCATTTGGTGATGATATACCCTTAGTCTTAACTAAGAATCGTTACTCTTTTCATCATGCCACCTCTGATGATAAGGTCATACCTACTTGTATAATTGATCTTCATATACCCAATCATTATGATGGTTATACTTTAGATGATCCATTTCTAGGAGGTCTTATTCAGGATAGAGATGTTTAAATCCTTCATTATCATTCTTCTTTGTCTCAGTACTTCCATTTATCTTATCACATTTTGTCTTATATAGTTCCTAATTTTAACATTATTCTTCTTGTTCTCAAGGTAGAGATGGTGCATTTGCATGGCACACCTCTAGTTTTTGAAGAACCTCTTAGGATCATGCTTATAGATTATTCTATGATTCATCCCTATTAATTCTCTAGATATTATGATCCCTATAAATAGCTTCCCATTGAAATGCTTACTACTTTCCTTAAACCCTCTATGCATCATGCTCCTCCCTCAACTGAGACTAGTTTAGATCCTATTCCTATTCTACCTTTAGTTTATTTCTTTTAATTCTACTTGCTCCTAAGCCTGCCCAATGGGATGATTAGCCTATTATGACTTTCATAGAGTTTCCACTTATTATAATAGAGATTGTAAACTATACCAACTTTACCTAGCTTCTATTTCCACTCCCTCTATTAGTACACCCACAAATTCTACTAATAATCATATTTATTGCTTCCACATCATAGATAACTAATCCTCCACCCATTATCAAAAGCTTTGAAACTATATAGACACCTTGCATCCTACTCTTCATCTACCTATAGACAAGGATATACCCCTCCCCAAGTTAGTACCTAAGTATATTCCCAAATATGGAGAGGTATATTATCTGTGACACCAATGTAGTACCTATTACATTGATCATTATCATATCCTCTAGCAACATCTCCATGATCACCTTATTACTATTATTTCACCTACCATCGCTCCTCCCATAGGTTTCTCATGCAAGAAGGCTCCCCTTCTTCCCTCATGGTTCCTCCACCCATGGATCTTCCTCCACCTATGTATTCTCCACCTATGGATCCTCCTTCACCTGTGGTCCCTTCTCCATTGATTAATCCTTCATGTCCCATAGATTCTAGTCTTATTCCTTATCCTAAGTGTCCTACTCATGATGATCCTCATGAGCATGATCCTTCAATCATGCCTACATTTTTTGTTGAGGAGATTTGATAAGAGTTATTTTCCTTGATTTCATTGAAGATCAATGAGACCTTTGATGTAGTTAGATTCTAGCTTCATAGAGATATATAATATGTTATGGACAATGTTTGTGGATAAATTTAGTAGTATTTATGAACACATCATGGTGTTCCTTCACTTTCTTATTCATTTTGGATTGGACGTTTGATCCAAGTTTATATTTATCTACTTTATATTATTTAACTTTGTGTCAAATTTTACTTCACTTATTTATCTTATATGGCTATTTATATTTCACATTATATGTTGTCTATGGTGTCATTTTATTTCCTTCTAATCTCTTATGGATTACTTTCATGATTACATGATTTTCTATATGAGTTAATTTCCATGGATGTCTTACTATTTTCTCATGATTGTTTTCTACCTTATCTCCATAACACAGATAATCATTATTATGACTTGGTTATACAAACCTTTTTCCCCTTAGTACTCCTTATTTACCATGTGATTAGTTATCAAACAAGCCATCTCATTATAATATTATTTTACCGGTCCATCTTAGATATCCCTTTATTTCCCTTATTTACTTTTTCAAACTAAGCATACACATGGTCAAAACTTGAGATAACATACTCATTCATAAGTAAGCCTAAGTCTTTTACTCAGTCATGTCTTTAGATACTTAGCTTACTTTAACCAATGTTTAAAGCTCATTCATGTGTAACACTTTATCTCTCATGATTGGTTATTACAAGTTCATATGGAGGAGGAATATTAAAAGCTATAAAAATTTAAAATCTAGATCATTTTAAAAAAAGGAAATGATATAAAAGGTAACATTTAATATTTAGAAAGTCAAATCACACTAAAAGATGCAATTCAAAGCACATCTCTTTTTTATAATCAAAGCTCAAAATACATAGTTTCCCTAATGATAGATTGAAGTTTCATTGGGGTGTGGTATTCCATTAGATTAGAAAAAGATAATAAAAAATCCTTTTAGTGCTACCTACTTTCTCATACAAGTACTTAATCTTTGCAATAGACCGAAGACTCTGTAAGAGGTCCTAAGGAATGGGGAATAAGTTATGGGAAGGTAGGTCCATTTTAATTTAATTATTCAAACAATCAATATGAGTTTATCTTAGTATTTCACTTATTTACATATACAACTTTGTGTTTATTAAGAATGGGTATCCTTTGTATATTGATGGCCACTACCCACTTAGTGTCTTTTCTATGTCCTTAGTGTGCCTCATATTTCCTAACATCTTCTGATAGATATCTACATTGGGTTTTTTACATTCCATATTTCATTTACAATCATCCTCATATTTCCCCTTGAGAAATATTGTTTTGTTTACTGATCACTCCCACTAGGGATTCCATTTGTGAGTTTCAGTGTAAGACCATGAATAAGACTAGGATTTTCTCACAAATTACCATTTCAAAAATTAATTTTAACATATTTTCAAAATTAATTCCACATATTTGGTATTCCCTTTATGATTTTAAGTGTAATATCATGGATAGGACCAGGCCTTCCTCATAAAATTTTCCAATACCCAAGTCATAATGATATTACATGTATCAATTTAAAATAAGTAGTGATTGATTATGAGTTAGATGTCATTGGCATGCTTCTCATCTTGATATGGTATGTTTTATGATTACTTCATTGATATTTCACTTTCATCTTCTTATTTTCTGACCACATGTAAAAATACAACCATGTTTCTTAAGTTTTTCATACTTCCCAGCTTGAATTAGTGTGATCAATTTAAGTTCAATTTTGTTATCTCTTTTATACTTCCTAAAGTGATTTAGTATGATTTATTGAATTAATTATTTTATTTTTATACCATTTGGTATTTATTATTCCTTCCATTTTATTACAATATTTTCATACATCCCAATGTGATATAGTGTGATATTACTTATTTTAATTTGGTACAAATATTTTTCATGGTTTAAAAAAAATTGTTATGATTTTTACTATCTTTGGTTCATTATATTTAGTCATCTTTTGTTATTACACATTTCCAATCATGATATAGTGTGTTTTAAATTTATTTTTATTACTTATACTTTTCCAAGTCATTTTTTCATTTTCATTTTTAACCATACATGTGTATCATATAATGCTAGAAAATAAAACACTCCACATATATTTACTATAGCATATACAACAAAAGCTAAATATATGTGATATAAATATATATGTCCATGCATCAACATCCACAAATAAATACAAATCATGAGATCAAATCCAACTATCAAAATCAATATCTATATATATCATGTGTTTTATATAATACAAGGTACAAAATACAAAATACATAACTCCAGCTCTATGGTTGGGCTCCATCGTGCCTATCCTATGGCCTAGCCATGCTACCTATAGATGCTTAGGAGTGTCCTCTCTTAATGGTATGATGTAATGAAGCAGTATGGGATCTCAAACCTACTACCTATCCCTATAATTTGGTCACCTAGGCCTACACTTATCCAAGTTGAACCATAGTATCCATATGTGTTGCTTTTTCCTAAGCCAAGGCCTTCCAAGCTTGTGCATCTCCCTCTCCTACCCATGATAGTGGTTTTAATCCATTTATATTTTCCTATAACTACATCATATCCTCCCCTACTAGTCTAAACTAGTCTTCCTAGGTTAGTTTAGATGGTACCACTTGAAAATCTAGAGTGGTAGGGTCATATGATGCCAACACCCCATCCAAAATGTCATGATGCATGACCATAATCAAGGCTCCCCATATAACCTCCTCTATTTTTAGATATGAAAAATCAAAACTACTTAGATATTAGATCACATATATATCTCAAAATCTATCTATATACTATAACCACACGTAGCTAATATTTTATATCAAAAACTTAAATCAAAATTATAACATTTCTCACCAGTATTAGTATCACCAACCACCATCTCCCCATCTACTCACCTATATAACATGGTCTCTCTATCCACTCATCCCTTGATCACCTATTATATGGATTGCTTCCACACTAGTGAAAATCCTAGAATCACCACTCATGAAAGTTGTGACCCTCTCCTAAGAGGTGTCTCTATAGATTAGATATGTCTTAGAATGACTACTAGGTCATCTTATACTCTCACCCTCACCTATACCCACTATCACTAGTGGTGCATCCATCTGTGGTGTCACTGAGGTGGTCATTACTAATACAATGCCTACTATGGTGTCTAATGTATACTTGTATCCACATCCATGCCATCCTCTCCTTGGTTATCTGCTATCATGCTTAACTAGTCCATGGTCTAACACATCATGGCCTAATCATAGGTATATCCAATATTACTCCTCTTCATCCTCATCTCCCCCTTATATCTCTAGAATGTCATGCCCAATAAGAAGACACTAATAGAGGGGATGATGGGTGTGGGATTCTAACTTACCTTAGTAAGCATTTCACTACGTGTGGCTCTACCCATAAGGTATAGTGGCCCATGATCTATACCTAGACCAACCTTGTCACCTTGGTTAACCAAATAATACATATAGTAGCAATGTACATGTATGGATGATACATGATTTCCCCTCATGTGGTAGTCTATAATTCTATCACATGGGGCACATCTTAAGTCATGCTTCCATATCATCACCCAAGGTAGCCTATCATCAACCACATGGGGTAACCCAGTTAGTTGATACATAAAAAACCTCTCATATATCCATGCACTCAATAAAATAATAGGTCACATGGTATTATACCCTTTGGACATCATCCCATATATATCATGCATGAGCTAGACCTAGATGACAACCTCAAAGTCATAAAGTGCTCCCTGATCCAAAATGGACTAACATAAGACTATCACATAAATTAGTACCTTACCATCTAACATGTGACACAATACTCATGCTATCATAAGTTTGATCAAATCCATAAATACGTATAAAATTTCAATGATATATATCAAATAAACTAACTCTCAATCTCAGGTATATCCAATCTAAGCATGTCACCTTCTAGGCTAGTGTTCACCTCTCCTCCAAATCATCTAGTGTCCCTGTGATCATCAATGTCACTCCTATTAGTAGTCTTAATAATGCATGGACATCCTTTAGTGTGATACCCACCTCAATGGTATCCCCATCCAACACCCATCAAAAAGTTTTGGTCAAACATTCCCATGCTTAAAAGAAAATGATAATAAGATCAACACTAAGCAGGATGTGATTAATCTCCATAATTCCTCCAAAACCCAGTGTGACCAATTAGGATCTATCCATGTCAGTTAATCACTCTAGTAGATCCAGTATCTATGATGCATCTATCAGACACCTAATGTTCCTTACATTGGACACCTTCACATTTATTTCATATCCTTCTTTATCTATATCACTAAGGTAAGTAAAGGTATGTGCTTTTCAATTATATCATTTCATTTATCTTATTTTCTCCTTACTAAAATTTATTTATCTTCAACATTGTGTGTTACTATGTTCTTTTCTTGAATCACTATCCCCTATTACACCTAAGTGACACATGATGAGCTTTGAGTGGGGAATATATATACACATAATATTTTCAAACTTTATTAATTACTAATGCTTTCTCTCTTGCAAGAACCCATCGAGTCTCAATCTCTCTAAGTGCATGCCTTAAAGGGTGCACAAAGAAAGGGGTCAACAAACCATTAGTACTTCATAGGATTGTTGTCCTTATACTACCACTTGGTATCTACACAACCATCCCTTAAAAACATTCCCCTAAGATTTTACTCCTCTTTTTCACCCTCCTCTAGTCATTTCCCACATTTATTAGCCCTTACCTAGCCTAAAATCCTTTTTGATGGTTTACAATACAATGTTGACCCCATCCACCCTATTACTTTAATTGAGAAAACTAATTTAGGGTATAAGTTAGCTCCTAACTGACCTAGACCAGGACCTAATTTGATTTTATTAATAATGATATAGAGTCAATTGGGCCAAACCTATCGGTGAAATTTTCAAAAAGGACTAGGTTCAGATCCAGCTATATAAACACATTAATTTCATCATTATAAAGAGAAGACAAGAATAAGATATATATTTTGTGCATGTACTTATATACCATTCTACTTGAGGAGCATAGATTAGGGTTTCATATATTCTTTGGAGATATAGATCTTGTCTTATGGAGAAGTCTTTTGGATGCATAGATATGTTATGTAGCCTAGAGATGATTTATTCTTGTCATCCTTACATACCATAATAACCTCTTGAAAAACACCTTGATCAGGGGAGGGATTGAGGTTCAGTGGGTTCGTACTCAAAGGTAAGTATTCTTAACTTTATTCTTCCTTTGTAAGAGTAGACAGATATGCATTCATTAAGATTATGCATACATTGACGTGAGTATATTTATTCTATGTCTATTTAATTTTAATGTTTATTACACCTAATTTGTGCCATAAGCTTTGGTAAGAGCTAGATTAGACTTTACTTGTTAGTTTAGTGAATATGAAAACATAGGACCTAGTTAGGGTTATTGCACAGTTTCACTTGACTAGAGGCTTTGGAACCCTCCCTAGTGATATTATTGTGGTAAGATATCCCTTGTCCAGGTCTAGTAGATCCATCTTGGTCATGACCATGAATATATAATGTATCAACAATTGGAAGTGTAAGTAGGATTTATCTCCTATGAGCTAGGATTGATTTATAGATTAGTTGCATTTCCCTTTGCATATAACCCTAATTTTTTTATATTTAGTAAAATAAATTTAAAGTATAATAATATAAAATGTAATATAAAATTGAATTTAAACTTATACTTATTCTCAAAAGGTCATGTGAACTTTTATGAAAAGGACATATGCCTTTTTCTCAAAAGGGCGTATGCCCTTTAGGGTTGGGACCAACCCTTATGACATCTGCATTAGTTTTTAAAAAAGGGGGCATACACCCTTTACAAAAAAGTTTTGTATTTTTCATTGTGTCACCTTTTTTCCCCAAACTTTGTGCATCCACCCTTTTATTTTATATAGATATGAATAACTAACCACCCCATAATATGGTATTGGCCTTTCTTATTTCTCTTATACAATATTGATTGTGCCTTTTTCCCATACTGATACACCATTACTTGTATGTGTGGATTTGGCTAAATTAATGTCTTCCTTTTGATGATTTTCATCTAAATATGTTCTTATATTGGAGAATGATGTGACCTTGCCTTCATGATCAAGTGATATGCAACCTTTAATTATCAATTGTTTCTCCTATTAATTTAAACATGATTCTCTAGCATAAGATTATATTCACTTAGATTTGAAATAACATGAAAAGTAAGATAATTTTTTTTTAAGAAAATTAAATTCTTAACTTAATTGATCTAACACATGTTAGATTCACTATTTTGATTCATTTTTTGATGCTTTCTGCTAATATATATGAGAAAGGACATAGAAAACATTGTTTCTTAATAGTCCATAACCTTTATATCTGTAAATTACTTGCCATATATGTGAGTAGTGATAGTGAAAGGGTCTTGATATGAGGAAGAATTTTAAATTTCCCCATTTTCAACCATGTTTTAAGATTTATCTTGTATAGGTGTCTCTTTATTTTGAACTTATTTTTTTAGAAAACCTTTCTTAAAGATGTTTGCTTGGTTACATTAATTTTTATTTTGTAACTTTTGTTCTTATTCTTTTTGTAACATTGCCTTTGCGATACATTGCTCATGTAATTTTCCTTTTCTATATTGAAATTTGTGTACTCTTTATTGCTATAAATCATCCTTTTTAATATTTTTTTGTTCTAAATGTGCCTTTTTAATATTTCCTTACTCTAAGTTTTTCATTTACAACTATTTTTTTGCACTTGTATTGTAGATAATGCATTAATAAGATGATTGTGTTTCTTGATTGATGTATCTATTATAAGGTAGCCGCTATCAATTTTTATTTTTATTTTCTTATTTAAAGCCAAACAACTATCTATATGATGCCTATGCATTCTATGATATGCATCATAGTGTTTTTATCTCCTTAGAAGATGTAGAAGAGGTACTTTGATCAACTTATTTTTGAGAATTTCTCTTAGAATATCACTTAAAATCTTATAATCATTTTGAATAATTTTTAAATTATTGGTTGTAGATGAATTATATTTTATCTTATTATTTTGATATGAAACCTTGATGGGCACAACATTGGTAGATTAAGATACAAATGCATGATTAACACTAGAATATTTTAGATTCTGTGTATATGTCACATGATTTTCCAATGATGTGATATGTGAACTGAAAAAATGATTTTTATTTTGAAAATATTTTATTATCTTTATCATAATGATGATTTTATCCTTGAGGGCTTCACAAGCATAAAACCTAGGTACTTCAGAATGAATATTTATACACACACCATCTAGAAGAGATGTGGGAGATGGAAGGGTTTGAGGGAGGGTATGTTTATTACCTTATTTTGGAACTATAGAATGGGCTACCTTGCCCCTTATAGTAGTGATAAAGGACCTAGTTAGATTGAAAGTAGATATCACCCACTTGAGGGTTAGGAGGATGAAGAGATTCATTTTTATACATTTTAAATTTTCCAAAGAATAAAAATAGAGCAAGAGAGAAGAGGCATACAAATGTGAGAAAACACTCAACCATGATAAAAATTTCAAAATTGAATTTGAAACCCTAGGAAGATAAACCTTAGGTAAAATACTATGGCTTGTAATATTCAATAAATATGTTGGTTTTGGTAATATGTTTTATAAAATGTTGGGCACTAGGAGATAGATCCCTCTAATTATAAAAAATACTCTAAAAAATTAGAATGCTAAAAATATGAATGAAATGACACACCTAATTTAGAAATTTGATAAAACTGGACACTTAATATATAAATTTCAAGAGAGAAATATAAAACTTAGTTGAAAATTTCCATAGATAATCATTCCAACTTATTTTAACACATAAATAATCCCACTATTGAATACACAATGGAGTGGGAGTATAATGGTAAGATAAATATATGGGTTGGCACCCTAATCCTCACCTCTATATAATTGGGTTTGGGGACCTAATCCAAATGAGAGAAAATAACATCAATGCATATAGATATATGGTAGTTGGTTAGATTAGAGAGAAGAGTGAGATGCAATATGTTTAGGGATTTTAAATTGAGAGGCTAGTTGTGTTGGTTGCGTGTGATTCAGAAACATAATCTTATAGAATTCTTGGATAAGAGAATTGTAACTAGAGGGTAGGTGTGCACTTTAATACTTATGGAGTGATATTTTCAAATAATGATAGATATATATTGGTTCTATTCACCCTCACCTATTTTTTTTGGACTTTACTAGAGCTTCTAGTTCAATTTTGTGACCAATGTGTAATTGATTTTCCACTCAAAATACTAGATCAATAGGAAAGAATACCAATGAAAATTATGAAGTAAAAATGGGTCAATGGTTGAGGTTTTGTGATACCTCAACACCTCTTATATTGAGAATTATCTACATATCAATACTTTTAAGAGGAATCAAACTTCATGTAATTCTCCCATGCTATGGTGATGTGTGAAAAAAATAATGTAATATTTTTGATGCTAATGCAATTTTGGTGTGATTAAGTGCTTCAACCAGGACATGTGACCTTATAGATGAATTCTTAATTTATCTCAGGGATATTAGGTTTATATGTAATAATATTTGGGATAAATAGGGAATTTTTACTTAATCTGTAATTTGAGTTTTGGTGATTTTCTATTTGAAATCCTCTTGTGTGCAACATTATTTGAAATGTGTTTATATAATGATATTTTAAAAATTCCTCTAGGTAGGGATTATTAAAACTCATTAGCCTACCTTTACATGAATTTTAATTTCATAAAATAGCCATTAGTTTGCATAAGGATAACTTCCATGGAAGTGGACAACAATAGGGTGTGTTGTAGTCCAAATAGGGCACTCCTATATAAAAGGTGGAAACAGCTAAGTCAAGGGCATGAAATAATATAAATATTGGCCTATACTATTGAAAAATTTGGATATATGTGTCTTTGGGTGACTTAATGTGTTTTCAAGGGCATATCACCATGCATAATGTGAAGTGGTCAAAAGGACCTAGTATATGTCACCAGCTAAGTGTATTAAAAGGATGATCACAAGTGCATGATTTCAACTTAAATATTAATTTATGTGACTAAATTAGAAAATTTGTAGTTTTTTAACCATATATCATATTAAATTTTCATACATTCTAATATCAAAATAAAAAATATAAGCATATTCATATTGTTTTATCAAAATAGAAATCCATAGTACTTCATCACATTCTTATCCAAGGTGCATAAATTAATAAAACATTCATTACTAGAAATGAAGTAAGATGATAAATAATGATAAAACAAAAAGGGGTCAAATATATAGATATAATAAAATGTCATAAATAAATCAATTTTTAATTGAAAACATCTTCATAGAGGTAAAATGGGTCTCAAAATCAAAAAATAAATAAAATAGAGTAATCCTAGACTAGACCACGATCACCTTTATCATAAAGTTCCTATAAAGGTAGAGTGCCTAAGACTCCTATTCCTCATAATTTAATAAGTATGTGATATATAATGGTTGGGTATTCAACCCATAATCCTATGGAGCTTGTAGGTAGTTCATTCCTACCTCAGAGGCATCCACTCCACATCTCACTACAAAAAGGTCACTAAGAGATTTCATGTAAGACTATAACCTAACCAATATGGCTTTTAGGATAAAATTATCCTCCCTTTGTTGGATGATATCTTAAGCTCCATGTTGTTCATGGTAAAACACATTAGTGTGCCTACCTAAAATTGTAGGAAGGATCCAACCATTGATGAGCTAATCCCCACTATGCCCATTATCCACATGAAAAAAGTTCACCAAGAAGTATTTGATCAATCACCTCCACTCTGTGATCAAATCCACAAACATAAGAACACATATACATACATTATATATCTAGTTAAATAGATAACCAAAACTCAATAAAATATAAAACATGATAAAATATATTGAAATAAAAAATTCATTAACTTACCTAGGTCTCCCTCCTATTAATTAGAATTTGAGTCCTCATCAAAACTCATCTCAGCCTCCTTAGTTGTAGGCTTATCTCCCTAAGGGGTTTTCCTCCCTCTAAAAAGGCCCCCTAATCTCCTCTGAATACCATTGATTGTTATTATTATTATGGATCTATATATGGTGGAAATTATTGTGGATGTGGTTTACTGGTAACCTCTAGGTGCTCCCCATGCCACCTAGGCCACTAGTTCTACAACTACATTACACCCCTCTCCTCTTTCTAGTGATATATTACACCTTCTCCTATTATAGTATTATAAATAGCATGTTTTCTTCCTACTCATCAGAAAGCTTTAACACTATAGTGATAAGATTATGTGGTGTCAATGGATACCACCATACTCTCCTGAGCCATGCATCCCTAACATCCCTCTTCTTTTTATAGAATACCTAAATAATGGGTAGGTTGGATACATATTAAAGACTAAATGCTAATGCACCTTATCGATAGGGTATGCCTTAGCCTGACCATGTCAATATTGTAATGATTTTTTAAAGGATACTAGTGTAATATCCTCATCTTCCCATTATCTATCCATTTTATGGTAGGGCATCATGATCAGATATCATGCCAATAATGTACTCATTAATCGAGGTGCATCCCTAAGGGGCTCCATGCCCATCCATGAAGAAGCCTTGATGACCTCCACTCCCACAATAACTAAACTTATTTGGTAAGGTATCATGTGTTCATACACCAAACACATGATGAGTGTTAGTGGTTTATCAATAGAGAACCTAACAAATATATATTGTATAGGTCTCTATATGTCTTAGATAACACATCATATGCCCAGGGAAATATATTAATCCTCTTCTCTATGATCCTCCTATGATATGATGTTCCCCCTTGTATCCCACTAACCATGAGGTAATGATACCAATAATTTCCTTACATAGGTTCAATATCATTTCCCTCTCAACCACCAAAAACCTCACCCTACTTAGCACCCACAGCGGGTGCATTCTAATCCCCAAACTAATCTTCACAACCCTAGGCCTCAACTATGTCAATAACCTCTCTTAGAGTCACTACCCTACCTATAGCCAATATCTAAATAATATTTTAGATGTTTCTCAATGTGATCAAGATAATGAGGAATCAAAAAGTTTTTTGGTTTGCATCTCAATAAGTAAACATGTCGCATAACAACCTTATCATTGGGTTGACAATGCCCACCCATGATATGTTTAATATGTCTACTTTTTCTAAGATGAAAATATCATCTACTATTAAAGATCTCAACATACTCAAGAGCCACTCTTGATCCCTAGATATTCTTCACTAAATGTAAACACCTTGCAAACATGAAACAAATAACTTGAATCAGGCACTTGGCCTTTAAAAACCTTCAAAATCTTTTCAAAATAAATTGTGGCAATACCACTATTACCTATAGGTGGTGTTTATAAAATTATTATAGTATATTATTGAACTGATAATATTTATATATTTATGATTATGTAATCACTATTGTATTTTAAAAACTAAACCACACAGCTAAATATTGTGCAGTTGTCATGGTATTTACATAGCCACCAATGTGGAAGCATAAAAACTAGTTTGTAAAGACTGATGGTTTTGTACCCTAACTGATGGTTATACCCTCCATGCCATTCCACCCTAAAACCCAAAAAACTCACTAAAATTCATGAAATAAAGACATTTTTATAGCCTATAAACTACAAGAAAACCCCCATGCAAATGATTTTGAAAATTACTAGTCTTAAGGTAGTTAAAAAAAATTAAACATAGGGCTACAACACAAAAATTGAGATAAATTATTCATGCCTATATATCAATCATTAAATTTGGGACTTATGCCATACTTTATTCACACTCTTTGATTTGAATTCAATCTCATGCTATTCCATCATAGGGATCTCAAATCTCAAATTTTCCAAATTCATAATGCATAAATGACTTCCAAATTTAGCAAGTTTTTTCAATTTATAGTTCAATTTTCTAGTCATTTTATTTCAAAATGTTATTTTTAAATATTTTTGCCTTCCAAAACTAAAATTTTCACATAATATGATGAATTCATGAGTTTTCAAAATTGAAATAACATTGGACATGTTCTAACACCATAAATTATAATCTTTATTTCTCAAATTATTTTTACAAAATGTTTTTTTTTTCACATTTTCATCTTTCATGTTGACATCTCCTCACACAACACTGAGCTTAATCCTTTAATGGGATGATTTAGGTATTATTGTTATCCCCACTTAAATAATGAGTGATTCTTTTCCATTTTTTGATCATCTAGTACATTTTCCAATTTTATCATAAAATTAAAATTCATTCTTATTCTTTTCTTGTAAGTCACAAAGGCATCCTAATTGCCTTCATTACACCACATATGTAAGTAAGGTAAATTTTGTAACCCTTATTTTAATTTTAGTGATCCATTATCAATAAAAACACCATTTACAACTCATGACAAGGGATATAACCAAGGGGATATATGTACACACCCAAACTTTACATTGCACAACATTTCATGAAATCTTATGATGATTTAAGGATATCCATAAATAAAAAATCCTAAGGCCTAGGCTTCTCACCCATTTTTGTATTTTGTCTTCTTTTTTTACCATCTTGATTTGTCAAATTTTTATTTTTTTATATATTTCCCTTAAAATTGTGAGTGTTTGCATAACATGGAAAAACCAAATGATGGTTATGAAATCATTGTGACAACTATAAAACTATTACAGTGTTTTATGCAACCACCTTGGAAATTTGAGACACCTTCAAAGTGGACACAAAATTTCCCTAGACATTTTCACTAATCATTGCAATGGTTGTGTAACTACTACCTACACAGAGTGGTAGCTTTTCCACTATTAAATGGTTTTAAACTTACTCTTAGGATGTGAATTTTGACACATTTAGCATGATTTTGTTCATATTTTATATCATTTTCTCTTACACATACATTAATAATGTCCTAGTATAATCTTATTCATTTTCAAATCAATTTTAGCTACCTTGAAGTTAACTCAAACAAGCTCTCAGTCAAGCTTTATGTAACTCCTACATGCAACCTTTTCTCCTTATTTAAAAATAAATCATTTTTATTTGAATTTTATATATGAAAATTGCATTAAGATCTGATTGTACATGTTCTAAAAAGCCATCGTCTACCTTCTATAGATTTTGACTAACTCAAAGCAATTTTCATAGTTATATACTAGTAGGAATACATCCACGAGCCTACGACACAATACTCTACTATTCATGATTACCCAACCATTGTTCATCTATCATTTAGTGATTGTGATTTGATCCTCTTTATATTTCCTATTATTTGAGATTTCCTGGATCATTTATTGAGTAATATGCATGGAGCTAGTATCCTAAGGATTGACAAATTCCAAAAAAATAGTCTTCTCCATATGTCACCTAATTTGGTCAAGTTGAAGAGTATATTTTATTTATTATTTTTGTTATTTTTTTCATTTATTATATTATAATTTGTTATATAGTTTGCATTTAAAAATGTTATATCAAAAATGTTCAAAAATAATTCAACTGTCTCTTCCTCTTTACATCAAATCATTATATATTATTTCATGTTAGTATAAGTTATGAAAATATCAAAATCATAAATCATAATTCATTTAGTCACACATGAAATTTATTTTCTTATAAAATTCATAAAAAATAAAAACTAAAAACTTACATTTAGCTTTGAACTCACAAACTACATCTTATGTTTTAGAAATTGCATTATACACATAAAAATTCTAAATTGTAGGTTTATTTTCCATTTTCATATCAAAATTTTAGATATTGCATTAAAATTTAATTGCATCCATATCAAAATAACAAAACAAAAACATTCATTTTAGCAAACATAGGCAAATGCATACACTTTTTAAATCATAAAATGAACAAAAATAACAACTATATTGGTAAGATTTAAATTAGTCATTAAATGCGTAAATATTATTGAAAATAAAAAAATGAAAATAATTTAATTTCCTTGATTCTAGTACTTTTATTTCCATAATAGTATAGTTTCATTTTCATTTCCAGAAGCCTTGTAAAATGTAAACAAGTGTAATAAGATGTTTTGAAATAAAACACTTGACTTCAAAATAAATAAGTACTCATTTATCACTCAAACTAAATAAATTATATGCTTAAAAAAATAAGAATAAATAAATAAATAAAAACTTTCAAAACTCCAAAACAAATGTTTGTTTGACTCTCGAATGACACGTCCTAAACAAGCTCATTTGAATAGAGTATGAATGTTTCCTAAAGTGTGAGCCCCTATACCCAAAAAAATATTTAAAGTGACATATATTCCAAGATTAGGATAAAATTATTTCATTATAATCATATTCCCAACCTCATTATTATATAATTATATGATTTTGACAAGTAAATTTGACTAGTAGAAGCCCAAATCATAATAATATTGAATTCACAACTCCTTAAAAATAGCTTAGATGAGAGGCATATTTATAGGTACAATGGAGGCATAAAACCAATACATTTGGCAATGTGAACACAAGACATTTGCCAAATGGTTTGTGTGCTCTATGTGTAATATGTCAATATTAGTGGGTAAATGTCAAGGGTATCCTCACCCACCAGTTTGACTACAATTTTCACATGTGCATGTTTACCTTAATTACCTCATTATAACACCATGCGACCTCAATATTACACCTAAGCAAGCTAAATACATGTGTAAGAATAATCCATAATAATAAATACAAAGAAAATGATATTTTACACTAACACTCCCCTTAAGTTTAGCTTAGGTGGGTAAAAAAATTTGGTCCCAAAAACATGGTCTGATGAGGTACCCAAGTACAATGCAACTCTCACAAAGTGGAGGAAAAAAGAGAAAACCCATAGGAAAAAAACTCCCCCCAAAAGAAAGAAAAGAAGAAGAGGAATAGAAGGCCCCCCTGAAGATGATGTTGATGTAGTCCGTACCCCAATAAGAGAATGTAAGTGAATATACTCAGTCTTAGTGAAGGGTTTGGTGAAGATATCAATTGTCTACTCTATAGTTTGGAAAAATTTGAGATCAATGGCATGTCCATGAATGATCTCTCAAATGAAGTGCATATGAATATTGATGTACTTGGTCTATTGATGTTGGAATAGATTCCTATAGATCTAGATGGTGCTTTGGTTGTCATAAAAGATGATTGTGGGTCACTTGAACTATATACCAAACTCATTAAGAATCCCCTGAAGCCAAATATCTTAATTAGAAACATTTATATCCCATTTGTATTTAGCCTCAGTAGATGATAAATCAATATCATTATGTTTATTTCTAGACCAACTAATTGGTCCTAAACCAAGTGAGAAACTATATCATAAAGTAGACTTGTGATGTTGAATATCACCAACCCAGTCTGAATCTATGTATCTAATCAAGTCAATATCAATGCTTACTCTATAGTGAATCCCAAAACTATGAGTACCCTAAATGTAGTGGAGAATCCATTTCGCTACTTTCCAGTATAGCTCATGTGGTGTCTACATCAACCTATAGACCATGTCCACTACATATGAAATATCAGGTCTAGTGTGAGTCAGATAGATAAGGCTTCTAACTAGTTATTGATACAAGGTAGCATCAACTAATAGAGAAGAACACTTAGCCTCAAGTTTGACTCCAAAAAGAAAGGGAGTGAGAGTTGAATTACAAGCATCCATGTGAAACCATGTGAGAAAATCAAGAGCATACTTGGATTGTGTAATGGTAATCACTGAGTCAGATTGTCAAATCTCAATGCCAAAGAAGTAATGTAATAAAGCCAAGTTAGTAATGGAGAATCTATCATGAAAAGTAGTTTTCACTACTGTAATGGAGGATGAATAACTCCCTTTGATCAATAGGTCATCCACATATAGAACTATAATCAAGATTGAATTATATTTTCATAAGATGCAGACATTTGGATCAGAATTGAATCTATTAAACCTAACTATGAGAATAAATGAATCCATCTTAGCATACCAAGCTTGAAGGGCCTATTTGAGGCCATAGATAGATTTTTAAAGTTTACAAACTAAGGAAAAATCTTCCACAAAACCTTATTTTTTTTCCATATATATCTCCTCCTTAAGGTCACTGTGAAGAAAGGCACTCTTCACATCCATCAAATGAACATCCCAATGATAAGTTGTGGCAATAGAAAGAGTGAGTCAAATAGAATTTATTTTAGTGACTAGGGAAAATGTTTTAGTATAGTCTATACCAATAAATTTTGAAAATCATTTTGCTACTAATCATGCTTTAAACTTATCCACCGACCCATCTACTACAAATTTTGTTTGATAGATCCACCTACATCGAACAAGTTTCCTTCCCTTGGGAAGTGGTACTAGATCCTAAGTGTGGTTCTTAATTAAGGAACTATACTCTTCATGCATAGTTTTATCCCACTCAGGAATGCCAGATGCCTCATGAAATGACTATGGATTAGAAGCAAAAGCAATGAAAACATGTGGAACACCTTAAAATTATGAATAAGTCTATTTAACATCTGATGGATTCCCAACCCACTCACCTGCACTCTATAGAGTCTTTCTAACCCAAAGAGGACCTAAAGTTGGAGAATCAGGAGGAGATTATTCAACTTCAAAAATGTGACTATGAATGAAATGAGGTGAATTTTTATTACTATCATCATCATCATCATCTGAATTAGAAGAAGAATCTTCATCAATAGGTATCTAATCTGGATGATCTGAATCATCTAAACTATCATTATATACCAAAGAGTCAAAAGAAGAGGGAGAAGTGATATGTGTGGAGTCTAATGGACCCTCTTGAAATCATACACTCCTCTCAATGAACAACTCATGTGTGGTAGGATGGATAATCATATATCCCTTAACACCTTCTGCATACCCAACAAATATGCAAGTCTTACTCTGACATTCCATGGCCTTATGTTTCTTCTTAGGAATGTAAGCCATAGATGGAGATCCAAACACCCTAAATTGCTTAAATTCAAGTTTTTGATTACTCAAAGCTTCAAAAGGAGTGATTCATTTCAATTCTTTGTGAGGAACATGATTTTGGATATAGCAAGCACAATTAATGGCTTCTACCCAATATTGTGGTGTAAGTGATTTAGAGTGAATCATATAGTTTGCCATTTCCTTCAAATATTTGTTCTTATTTTATACAACACCATTTTTATTTGGACTTTATGGACCTATTTTTTGTAGATCAATCCCTTCTAAAGTATAGAATTGCTCAAAGCAATGATTAACATACTCACCAGTATTATCAGTACACAAAATCCTAATGGGTTTCCCTAACTATTTCTCAAAAATATCCTTGAAATCCTTAAAATGGTCAAAGACCTCAGACTTTTGTTGAATAAAATGCACCTAAGTATACCTATATAAGTCATCTATGAAGGTAAGTAAGTACCTATCCCTATTGAATGAAGGCTTTGGAAATGGTCCAAAAACATCATTATGAATTAGCTCTAAAATTTGAGTGGCTCTCCATGATTTGTCTTTGTCATATTTATCTTTGAGATGTTTACCAAACATGCAACCTTAAAAAATGCAATTAAAAAAATAAACACGAGGCAACCCTATTACCATATCTTGTCGACTGAGTTGTTCTAAGTAGAGATAGTTTAGATGGCCAAATCGCACATGCCATAGTTTACTCACCCTATCAGAATGAGTGAGTAATGTAGTATAAGGGTAATAAAGAGAAAATTTTGAGAAGGTGTATGACCTTGATTGGTTATTTTTTTTCCTAATGGCCATTGTAGTATTACTATGTAACTCCTTGATGATAACAGAATCTAGAATAAACTCAACTTTCTTTCCTGATCCAATGTGGGTGATTTGATAAATAGATAGGAGATTAGTTGATAGTGATGAAACATAAGACATTTTTGAATGTTCCATCATTAATTTCAATAGATCCTCTCTCACAAGATTCAACATAAGTGTCATCACCTATTATAATAGATGGCATAGAACATGGTTCTAAGGATGAGAACAAGTCTTGTAAAGAAGCCATGTGATATGAGGCACCAAAATCAATCACCCATTTGGATGACTAAGATGCAACTAAAAAAAGGGCCTTGCCCTTAGCTTTACCCTTACTACTTTGTTTTTCCTTAGAATATTCCTATACTGATGAGCTTGATTTCATTGAATTAGGGACATTGATTTTGTTTTTATCAAGCATCTTTGTTAGATGATCAATCTATTTCCTCATACATTTTATTTCATTGTGCCCATTTCTCTTATAATAGGCACATGTGATCCTCTCTTTATTTATTTTCCCACATAAAGAGGAGGAATCATATGATACTTTTGTCTTAGTATATGATTTTTAACCCTTTCATTACTCTTGGTCATTTTTGTTTTATTTCTTCTCCTTATTTATTGAAGTCTTTGATTTGTCATGACTCAACAAAGCATGTGATTTGGAGGACTTCAATGTACCCATTTGGATGAGTTTGTCTTGCTCCCTATTTAATTCTTTGGCAAAATCATCTAAGGATGGCATACTCCATGTAGGTCCTAGGGCATGTTTCATTGCATAAAAAGTAGATACAAAAATTGAGTAGTGAAGACCTAACTTGGAAAGAATAGAGAGGATCAATTGTTCATATTTTTTCTCTATACCACACAATTTTAATTGCAACTTAAGTGATTTAAGTTTGGTGAAAAAGTATTTTATAGTGTCAAAACTACCTGGACTCAAACTAATGAGCTCATTCTCTAGCTCATGAACCCTCATGACACCCTGCTTCCTAAAGAGTTGTTCTAAATTGTTCCAAATATCATGTGGTGATTTAGCAGATTCAATGTGAAAGAGTAAGTCAAGAGAAATAGAAAAATGAAAAATACCATATGCTTCATCACACCTATTATACCACTTAATTTTATTTGAACCAAGTTTTGGTTCAGTTTTCATATTCATGGTTATCATGTGTAAACCTTTGCTTCTTTGAAAAAAAATCACTTTAGATTTCCAATCATGATAATTGAATGGAGTGAGAAGTGGAACCAAATTTTGATCCATGATACAGTGCAAGTAGAAACTAAATGAGCAATAGATAATTCAAGGCACATAATAACCATCCCTAAAACTATCAGAAAGAACCCCTCCAAATTACAGAGGTTTGGCACTTTATGTTTTAGTGCATATAAAATCAGCACTTTAGTGTGCATACAATTGGCACTTTATGTTTTACTGCATATACAATCAAAATTTTAATGTATATATAATGGGCACCAAATATTTTTCACAACAAAGCCCATCAAATCTTAAGATATCATGCAGGGTCAAAGACAACCATAAACATGAGTACAGAGTTGATTCATGAAGCTTTAACTCATGTAAGAAGGATAGATGATGCATACAGTGTAAATAAGGCACTACACAGTAGATCTATACTTAGATACAATGAATTTCAGGTACAAATTCAAACAATAAACCACAAAGATATAGTCGATGTTGTCAAAGTACATGATTTGGTGTAGTATTCACCATTACATAATACACACAACAACAAGATGACTATCTAAGGTTGTTGAATACATATTACAATGTAGTATTTATTATCACATAATACACATAGAAACAAAGTGGTTGGTGTAGAAATGAGTGAAATAGTTGCATTAAAGGCACAAATAATAATGCATTCTCATAAAAAATGGATGTCAGACTCAACCGAGAATGCATCCACAAATGAGCAATCTATGCAATGATTACATAAGTGATAGTGCAAGCTCACAAAAAATGGACATCTAACTTAACCAAAAATGCTTCCATGAAGAGAACAAGAGTGTTAAATTGTGAGTCAAGTAAAGGAGAGGAGAAATTTTGTTTTACTTGTGAGGGTGTTTGACCGCCTGCCAAAATCGGACCTCACCCTTTGTCTTCATGAAATAGAAGGAATATTATAAAATAATGATTAAAAACTCCTTAAAATATGATTTCCCATAATAATATTATTTTTATAAATAAAAACAATTTAAAAAAACTCCTTAAAACTTCATCATCAAAAATGTATTTTTTTACAATTTTTTAAATAGTACCATAGTCAGTAAAACTATGATAACTTTTGAAATTATTAATGAAATTATAATTTTCAAAATGATCCAGAATGAAGAAACAAAATTTCATAGAACTTAGAAAAATATCTGAGTGATTATTTACTGTTTAATCATAATTGAAAAAATACCAATCATTTTTTATCATAAAAATGGATTTACAAAAAAAACTTCTTGTAGATCTTGCCTTCTTATCAAAAAATGATTTAGTCTTCTATCCAATCATCTTGGATGCTCCTAGATATAAAAAGGTTACTTATATATCTAATATAATTGAAATACTTGCAAATACTAATGAATTTTACCAATTAGAGAAAAAAGGAATGTAGATGATATGCACAGATCTACAGGATTCTCCTTTACAATCTCAATTAGAATACAAACTCTAAAACTACTCAAATTTTCAATAAATTAATAAAAAAAATGGTGTTCATTACTAGAAAAGAGCTCTGATACCATGATGGAATTATTCAAGATCCAACTAATAGAATCGAACACACATAGAAAAACTTTGTTGTTGAGATTGAAACCAAAATAGAGCATAATTATAATAATATTGCATTCATAACTCCTTAAAAATAGCTTAGATAAGAGCAATATTTATAGGTACAATGAAGGCATAGAGCCAACACATTTATCAATGTGAACACAAGACATTTTCCAAATGGTTTGTGTGCTCCATGTGGAATATGTCAATATTGGTGGGTAAATGTCAAGGGTATCCTCACCTACCAACTTGACCACAATTTTCACATGTACATGTGCACCTTAATTACCACATTATGACACCTAAATGACCTCAATATTACACCTAATAAATTTAAATACATGTGTAGGAATAATCCATAATAATAAATATAAGGAAAATAATATCTTACACTAACAAAAACAAATGTTTGTTTGACTCTCGAATGACACTTCCTAAAAAAGCTCATTTAAATAGAGTACGAATGTTTCCCAGAGTGTGAGCCCCTATAGAAAAAATTATATTCAAAATGACATAGATTCCAAGATTAGGATAAAATTATTTCATTCTACTCATCTTCCCAACCTCATTATTAGCCAATTATATGCTTTTGACAAGCAAATTTGACTAGTAGAAACCCAACTAGCAAGACAAAGCCACCTTCCAGCCCTTTGAGATAATAATTTGAAAAGTTAATTATTTTCATTTTATTATTGATTTTATCCTCATCATATTTCATTTACTTCACATGTCTTTTTACAATCAATCCCAATCCAATAGAGCAAACCAAATCTCTATAACATAATTTCAACCAATTCCCAGAACCTAGTTTAGACCAAGAAATCCATTTCCTTGTCCTCTTTAGTCCAAATATTCTTGGAATGATATGGAATATAAATTTAATACCCTTAATGATTAATTTGACACAACTGCACTATTATTGTATAGATATGAACATTCTTTACCACTTTTTACTCAAAACCTCATGGTAGTAGTTTTTCCTAACCAACAAACCCTTTTAGCCCTTCCCATCTATATTTATCAAATAAACCAATAGACTACCCATCACATCATCCTTTTATTTTTTGTATCATATATATCTCAGGAATTCGAGTACATGAAGGTTAGCATGATGGTTTCCATGTGTATAGTATCATGGATGATCATCCATCCATCTAATGAAAGCATAGGTGATAGTATTTTATGGTGTTTTGTTTAGAATATGTTTCTTATTTGAATTTATGTATTTCCATGTGTTTTATTACGATTTATGTACTCATAAAATTTATTATATAATCATAAATATTTTTATTTAGATGATTCCTGCCAAATTTGCATAATTTGTCTTTCATGGTGATGTTAAATCTAATTATAGAAATATTCTCTTGTTCCATTTTTTAACTCTTAAATATTATATATATATATATATATATATATATAACTTTGGATCTTGATAAGGTGAATAATTTGGGTTTTCTTCAAAAACAACAAATACACATCATAATATGCTTTTTAATGTTTTTCTTCAATTTTCTCTCTATTATTAATATTGGAAAACTAACATACAATGTCTTTCTTGACCTTGATTGGTTGCTCATGATATATAATACATTGGAAAGTTTACTTTCTATTTCATTCACCAAAACTTAATGAGGATTCATAAGTATATTAGACACAAGATAAAAACATATTTTATAGTTTAATCTTTATCCTATGTAATATGTAATAATATTCACACTCCTAATTTTTAAGTTGTTAGATTATACTTCTATAAGGAATTATTAGAATATTATTATGTTAGTTTATTATCTTGTTGCTTACATCTAACAAATATTCTTACTTATTACATATGATAAAAACTAAACTATATAATATATTTTTATCCTATGTCTAATGCACCCTATGAATCTTCATCAAAATTTGATAAAATTATTTTGTGCATCAAAAATTACTTGTCACAAAATTTCTAACCAAGGATACCCAAGAAAAAAATAAAAAATCATATACATAATATAAAAATCATATTATAATACGTATTTTTCCATGATGAGCTTTAAATATCCACACTTTATCCTTTAAAAAATATGTTTATCTCCCCTTGATATTCCTTATTTGAACCTTTAATTCTCTTGCTAAGTCAATGTTGATGAAGTGATTTATTTTTCTGGGAAGTATAGAGAAAATGAATTTATCCTTGTAAATGCATTTATGAGCCTACAACATTCAAGACTACTTTACTTAAAACAAAGCATTTAGACATTTGTCATTTTTTTATTGACCCAAGGGTCAGGTTTCATTCTTCATCATGACTATCATGCTTTTCATTTTGATTAGATTGAATTTTTTGGTTTTTTCCCTTGTTTAGTTAAGAATTATTATTCAATGTATTTTAAAGATAAGTTATAGGTCTCGTTAATTTTTTCCATCTCTTCTCTAAATAGAGAAACACCTAGAAAATAACTTCATAAGTACATAGGATAATTATTGATCCAGAAATCTCTCTTATTATATATTTATATATATATATATATATTATTTTTTATTTTTCATTGTATAATTAATGTTTATTTTTGTGTATTTCAATAATAATTTTAAATCAAAATATATATTTCAGTAACCACATATTAACTCAAGTATCAACTTTTTTAGATGTGAGATTCAATGATAAGTCATCCACTTTTTTTTTTTTTTAATCTTTTTTTAAAGAATGTAGATACAAATCTAAAAAAAATAAAAGTTCATAAATAAAACAAAACCAAAAATAGAAAAAACTAACCATAGAAGATGCACACAAAAATGCTAGAGCTAGCGTGGATTCTTATTAAGAAAACCAAGTCTGTTGCAATTTATTTATTTTTAATGGAAAAATCAATATTCAAAAGACCCAGATTCATTTTTATTATTATTTTTAGTTTAATGTAGATTTTCACAATAAGAGGTTGATCAATATTATTTGTATTTTAGGAATTTCTCTCTATTCATTTATTTTTATGGTGTGTTTCACATTCTAATTTTCGATCAAAACCACATTTCTAAATGTTTTTTTAATATGAGTTTTTGTATGTTTATTGAACTCTTTGTAGCAAATCAATCTAATATTGTTTCCAATTGAGGTATTTTTATTTAGTTTCATATTACTTTTTTATTTTTATTTATTTTTTGTTTGGGACAAAAATACATAATGATTGTATTTTTAACCTAATCCTTAATGTAATGCTTTCAAAATATTTGTGATTAGTCATAGGTGGTAATTCATAAGTTGTTGAGAAATAACTTTGATTTGGTGGAGAATGTTATGCCAGTATTTGTGATGGAGTTGAAAGTATTGAGATTCCAAATGATCTTTACGAGTTTTTATCAAATAAATAAATAAATTACATAAATTTGACATTGTTGTTGAATTTGTAATAATCAAATATTCATCATTTGTGGCTACTAATGAGATCAAAAATGATGCTAATATTTGTATATATTTGTAGTGATGAAAGAAATAAAGAATCTCATTGGGAAACCATAAAGATTCATTTGAAAATAACATTTGCATCTTCATGTGGTGATGATTCAAAAATTGAAGGAAATTAGAATCCCATGTCATACCATATTCTTGTTCATCCCACCAATATTCAATCAAGGTGTATATACCAACATTTGATATTATTGATCTTCTTAAATATGGTGAATATAGTTCACAAGATATAATTATTTATAAATTTATTCATGAGTCACACAAGAAACCTTGAATTGGCAAATTTGACTATTCCAATAATTATATTAATCTTTACAACCTTGGTATGAATAATTCATAGATAGAGAATATGCACAAATTCTTTCCAGTGCGTATGGTTTATGTTGATGAAGAGGTAGAGCTTATCATACACCATCCTTCAAATTGTCAAATCAAATATCTATTGAATTTGACCGATTTGGAAGAATTTGATGACAAAATAAATGAGAATGTTGGATTAATTAAGCAAGTGTATTACATGGGATCCAATTTATATGTTCCCCCAGTAGATAGGGTAGGTTGTTTTTTCAAACTTAATAGGAATAAATTCATTTATTTACAAGGGTTTTTGATACCAATATCAAATCCCATTTATTTTACCATCAAGACAGACATGCATGTCTGCATTTATTATAAAACTATACTTGGTTTATCTAAAGAAGCCTCATTGAGATTTTTATATCCCATAAAAGTTTTGTAGTTTTTCCACTGGGCAAACAATTTTTTAGGTGATAACTTTTTAGAGTAACAAATATGTTATTCATTGAGGTCAAAAAATTTTAAGGGTTTTAATTTTCATCCACTTGAGGTGTTTTACACAAAACAAGGGTTGTTGATACCGACTAAAATAATTGAAGGTATGTTATTATATATATATATATATATATATATATATATATATATATATATATATATATATATATATATATATATATATATATTATGCTATATTTCATTTTTTATTAGGGTTTATGTAATATTCATATTAATCGGTTATTTAACGTTATGTGCATTTTTGTTTTGAGATTATTTTTTCCACTACATAATAATAAATATGGTTTTTTGGAATCAACTGCATAATTTTTTATTTTCTTGACATTTTGAATCTCACTATTGGATCAATCTTTAGGGAAGAGAAGATTGAATCCAATGTTTGAATAAGAAGAAGATAAATCAAGATCTTAAATAATGCTTGTGATACAAACAAAAACTTAAAAGGGAGATTAAGTCAACTGATATATAAAGAGAAGGAGAAAAATAGAAAATAAATAAATAATAATAAATATAAAGTAAACTAATAATCACAATAAAATAAAATAATAATGATAATATTAAATATATTTAAATTACATGAAATTAAATGAAAACTTTAATTTAAAATAAAATAAAATTCAAAAATAAATAAAATAATGTATAATGTAATATTAATTACTATAAGATATTAAAATAAAATAAAATAAATAAATAATTTTTTTATGTGATGAGGTAAAAGCTAGGCTTTACAGGGACCTGGAACCACCAAAGTGAAATACAAAAGTTTTAACAATCCATAAACAGGATCGAGAAGTGAAAAAACAAAAAAATATATTACTAAAATGAGAGAAAAAATAAGAAATTAGAATAGAATTAGGAGGAAAGTCCCTCTAGAGGGTCTTCAGCGTTTGCAGTGACCTTCATTGGAATGATCTATTTTTCCTTAGAAACTTTTGCCCAAGTGAAGTTCTTAAGACCTTCAACCACTTCACCTGGGAAGATCATTATGGGGTACTTTTTTCCTTTAGCCTACATAGGGGACTTCTTAGGGGGAAACCTCTTGGGGGATCCCTAAGGGGGGGCTTTTAAAATCTTTGGTGATTGAAAGGCAGTGGACTAAGTGGGCTAGGTAGAATGGACAAAATATTGAACTATGGCTTCAAACTATCTATGGAATGAGTTTCAATCCTGAATGAGTTTGTCTAGATCCAAACCTGCTTATTAAACATTTAAGTTAAAGTTTTCTAGTTATTCCTTTCCATCTCATTCATCAAAATGGATTTCCATTTCTAGACTATCATCATAGGGGTACATAGTTCTAGTGAGATAGGTTTTGTTTTGGGGATAAACAACTATAAGGGGAGCTCATCAGGGTAGACTTTGATAAGCTATCCTGGGGGGTGCAATTAGAGGGTTGGTGGGATCCCTTGATGGAATCCTCCATCGAGGACTCCTCCTTGAAGAAGGAACCCCTGGGGGGAACCTCCTAGCCATAAAGGGCTTGGCTATGCCTAATTAGAAAGAGAATCAATCCATGGTAAAGGATGGGATTGGTGTCATTCACTTGGTGTAGCAAGACGGTACTCTCAAGGAACTTTAGTAGAAAGTAGGGAAAAATAATTTTATATCCAATAAAATGATTAAGTGGCAGAAAATGGTGGGAAAATATATGAGTATATTTACCTTCGGACGTCATGTAATGCATGATTTGAAGGCAAATGTCAAGTAAGTAGCATGAGAGATCATCCCATGGAAAGCCTTTTTTATTCATCTACACAAAGTCATTTGTCTTGAAAAATGTTATAATGACTTTTTTTTATTAATATTTGAATGCCTTGGTTCTTGCACATGACATTCTAGTTTCTTCACTGATGAACTCCTTTAAAATGTTGATAGTGATGTCACAGATGGTCACTTTTCACTTATTCTAGGCTACCACAAAATCATGGGCAATCTCAACATTGTGTTTTGTAACTCGTCCCATGAATTCTATGAGTCCCCCCTTTTTTAGCTTCTTCCATACTTTCTTCTGTTCATGAACCTCCTTACAAGAAGTGGGTTCCAATCTATCCCTATCACCATCCATGGAGATTGTGTATAGAGTCAAAGTGGGTGGAATGAAATTTGTAGATGGGGTGGACTCAAAAAAAAGTATAAATTATTAGGGAATCCCATCGAAGGCTTATAAAAACAATTAAGTCCCCTCTTTTTGGAATAATTATAGATCAACCTAATTAAGATTCACCATTTGAGATGAGGTCATACACATGTAAAGATATGATTTTTTAACTCACATTGGTACTTTAGCTTATATGGAATTAAGGAAATTAGTATGGATATTGCTTGCATCATGATAGTTAGTTAAAAGGTGGTGATCTACTTCAATGCTGGTGAGGAGTTTTGCCAACTTATTTCCTTCTTTTTAGGTGTGTATAAGTTGAAAGTGAGATATACCCTTTAAGAGATTCTTTACATCATCAATGATGTCCTTAATGGTGTGGGAGGGTGTAGTATTTCCTTCCAATGGATTTAGGGTGTTCAACGAGTCTCCCTCTATAATGATTCTATAATGGTTGATGCTAGACGTCAACTATATACCCTAGAGGGTTGCCTTGGCCTTGACTAGGTGGTTTGTTTGTATTCCCATGGGACCCACATATGTAGCCAACATTTCCCCTTTATAATACCTCTACCCCTTGCATGACCTGGGTTGCCCTTGGAGGTGCCATCAAAATTTAGTTTCACCCACCCCGTCAGAGGAGCCTTCCATTTAGTGTGTTTATGGAAATCTTTTGAGGGAGAGCATAAATCTTATTGGATGTCCCAGCTTTTGAGAATAAGCAAGGTTGAGGGGGGATCTTTATCTTTGGGTGGGAAAGCTTTATAGTTTTATTAAATGGTCTAGCAGAGGTGGGGGAAGATGCCTTTTAATTGGTATCTATTTTTGAGAAAAACACCATCATTGTGAATTTTCCACACACAACAGAACTAATGGGGGAGGAAAAGATACCAAAGGAAGACTAGGGAAGGGATATTCCAAGGTGAATTCCATTACACAATGAGATCCAAACTATTGTTTGGTTTGACCCAAGCCATGTTAAGTCAATTTAGTAACCAGTTAAATAGAGTAAAGATGAAAGGGAATTCAAGGAAAAGATGGTGAGAAAAATATTTTAAACTTTGACAAATTGGGCACCTATTGGGGAAAATCAGCCCCCTTTTGGCTAAGTTGTCCATTATTAGAATTTTATTATATGCCACAATCTAAAAATAGAAATAAACTTTGGGAGTCAGACATTTTACCCAAATTTTTTTCCATAGACTCCACTCACTTTCCAAATTAAGGTCAATGGCATGACCTAAGGCCACTAAGTAAGATATATTATATTCCACCTACCAAATAAAGTGATCTTCCCTCTGAAAGGAGGGGATGTGGACTTATCTTAATGTTAGGTTAAGGTTCTAAATAACTTGAGATTCTAGTGGTATATCATCACTAAGAAGGAATTTCTATCACTTTATTCCATCTTTAATTTCCTAGTAATCTTTGATCTTGGAACCCCATATTTGCTTGAACTATATACACCACCCAGCCCAAATCCATTGAGTGGAGATGGGGGTGGGAGATAACCAGGTGTCTTCCAAGAAGTCAATTTTCTTTCCATTTCCAATTTTTCATAAGATGCCTTTCTTTAAAAGGTCATTGCAGTCAGTTATGGATTTTTAGAAGGTGGATCTATCATTAGGACCTTCTTCCCATAGGAATTCATCCTCTTCCACTCCTTACAATTATTTGTCCTTTATGATTCTTACCCATTCCCCATTCTCCTTCATCAAGCTCCAACCCATTTTTGCCAATAGGCCTCTGTTCATGGATTTGATGCTTCTCAGGCCAAGACCTCCATTAGCTTTTAGAAGATAGACTTTTTCCCACATAATAAGATTGAATCTAAATATTTATTCAATTCCTCTCCATAAGAATTATTTTTGGATTTTTTTAATTTTAGATGCAATATTGGATGACATTTTGAAGATAGACATTTGGTATATGGGAATTCTCTAAATGTAGGCCTTGAGGAGCTAGTATTTCCCTACTTGGGTAAGAAGGTGTCCCTTCCATCCCACTAATTTTATTTATATGTGATCTATTAAGGGTTTCCAAAGTTGAGAGTCTATTTTTCCTACAAAAATAAGGATGCCTAAGTGGCTTGCCAATAGTTTTCCCACTTGACAGTGTAAAATTTTGATGATTCTTTTTTGTTGAAGGGGTAGGGTATTGATGAATAATAGGGAGCTCTTTCAAAAGTTGATACATTATTTGGACATCTTTTCATAGTTGTTTAATATGCATTTTACATGTTTAGCTTCCTCAATAGAAGCTTCTCCTAAGATAATAGTATCGTTAGTAAACTATTGATGAGTGATAGGATTTATATTTTGGGCCACTGAGATACCCTTTATAAAACCCTAAGTGTAAGCTCTCCTCAAACTTCTTCCCAAGGTTTTTGCCAAAATGATAAAGAGGTAGGTAGAGAGGGGGTCTCCCTACCTCAAGCCTCTTGAAGAAGAAAATAAACATTTTGAACACCATTTAGAATAATAAAAAAATTAGGGTGTTAATGCAATTCTAGATAATTTTCTTGGTATCATGATTCAGCCCTAGCTTTTCCATAATCTGCATCAAGAAACACCAGGAAACCTGATCATAGGCTTTCAAAATATCTAGTTTAAGTAACATGCCCTACCTTGAGGATTTGGAAATGGAATGCACAGATGCATGAGTCAGGATGATGTTGTCTATGATTTGTCTGTCTGTCAGAAAAGCCCCCTATTTCTCCCTAATGACTTTATCAAGAAAACATTACATGAATTTTACCAAAATAGAGGAGTAGATTTTGTAGGTGGTATTACAAAGGCTAATAGGATAAAAGCCCTAAATTTTAGTGGTACTTGTTTTTTTGGGATTATGATGCAGGAGCATCTACAATGGCAAGTCATGTCTTAGTTTGAATTCATATTATTGTCTTTTCCCTCCTAAATATTGTTAAGGAGGAATAAATGTAAAAAGTAAAAGTAAAAAGGTAATTGTGGGCTATTGAAGAAATAAGGGGGAAGTGGTTGAAATGGTTTCAACCTTAGTAAATTATTAAAAATTGCAAACTGTTTCTGTTTTACCTTGAGCCCAAGTTGGGCGTAACCGTTAAAGAAGAGGTTCTGGGAAAAGAACAAAAAGAAGTAAATTCATTTAAAAAAGAAGAGGGACGTAGAGAAGATGGAGAGGTAGGATCTCCTTTAGAGAAGAACTAAAAATTAAGATCAATTAAAGAGTGCCGAAAGGAGGTTCAATGAAGAACTGTGCAATTCGAAGGGTCACCAACGGGCTGACAAGTAACAGGAGATAGATCAAATTGGTAGCTATTTTAGATGAAATATATTTGATCCACATGGATATGACCCAAGTGACTACTATGATGCTTTAGCTTTGGAGCTGAAACGAGAATTAGAAAGAAGAGAATGAAAAGAAAAAGAAAAAAGAGCCAAAGGGTAGATTTTGTAATTAGATAATAGGCAGAACAAAAAAAAGCAAGTGGGACAAGATTGATGGTGAGAAGAAGACTCCTTTGCCTCCTGGAGCTCAGGATGCAATGGCTGCTGCAAGTGCACATGCTGCTTTGTTAACTGCTATTAGCACTAGAGCTAGTTACACAACATTTGTGCAACAAGAAAGAAAAGAAGCTGAGGATAAAAGATCACACGAGAGATCAACTGGAGTGTTTACATAGAAACGCAAGCTTGAAGGTTATGGTGTTAGGTTTTAAATAGTAATCCATTCAAGTAGTTTTTACACGAGCCTGGGAACCTCAAGTCCCTACAGACACTTCTTAAGTTCCACGTGGTACCATGGAGGATTGTTGCAGAACAATGAGGGAACAAGACGCATCAGACGCTGGCCAACGATCGGCTCAGGTTGTCTATGAATGGAGATACGAAGAATGTAGTTCTGGCTTCCATATCCCACCTCAATGCAGTCATTCAGCCTGATGGCATAATTCATGGCATCAATAGATTGTTGATAACCAAGTCTGTGCAGGATGATTTTAATCAGTGGTGAAGTGGGGTTTCTTTGGCTGTAATGCCACAGGGAGCTCCTGTTGTAGATCCTAGGAAAATCAAATCCATAAAGACAGTTTCTTCCAAGGGTGAGTACAGCTTTTAAAAATACACAAACTTGAAAAACTATATTGTTGTAATTTCTTCTATTTTGATAAGGCCTCTAGCCAGGAGAGAACAATATAGCTATTAAGGAATTTATTTCTCCTGAGAGTATAGAATGTGTTAGAAACTCAGAATTGAGGATATAAAAAAATGTTACGTTTACTGTCATTGAGGAAGGGATTGTGTCAGGAGGAGGAGCAGTTTATGTTCATCTATCCACTTATGTAACTGTAATAAAGAAATCCACATAAGATCCAGAGGAAAGACTGAGTGTTGATATTATATAGAAAGCGCTTTTGACTCTAGCTGCTTTAATTGCAAAGAATGCAGGTGAGGAAGGTGATGTCATCTTTGAGAAACTTTTGACAAATGATGTATACAAAATCTAGCCAAATAATTTATGCAATTAGAGAATGTGCAACATTTGGTATCTGAGCATTCAGCCTCCCATCAGATTAGAACTAGGAAGGTGTTGTTGATTTCATTGATCATGGATTTAGAATGAAAAAATTATCTAGCAGCTTCTTCAACCTCTAGGTGGATAATGTCCAAGAACTTTTGGAAGAAAAAAAGTGGAAACCCATCAAGGCCAAGTGCCTTAAAACCTTCCATGTGAAAGACTGCACTTTTTATTTCCTCATTTTTGGGAATCTTGATGAGGGAAGCATTGTCAATAGCTGAGAAGACTTTGTCAAAATTTGAGAGATCAGAAGAGACTAGAGAATCATCTAGAGCTCCATCATTCAAGAGAAGGTTCCTAAAGAAATTTATAATATGGTGGGATATGTCATCTTCATTAAACAAATTAATTAATTAATTAATTAAAATAAAATAATAATTAAAATAAAATAAAATAATATTGATAATTTTTTTACAATAAAAATGAAAAAATTAAAATTAAAAAAAATAAATTAATAATAATTATTATTATTATAATAATACTTTGTGTTGAATTGACATTATAAAAAAAAATCTCTTATCTCATGGTAATGAGGAAGAATTTCTTCTGGGGATGGTGCTCAAATGGATTTTGAAAAATGTTGATGGGTGGGAACTCTTTGCACTCAAATATGAGAAAGTAAAGATCACCAATGTTGATGAGGAACATGATGAGGAAGGGGACGATGGCCCACGATGGGACCGCCCAGATCTAGGGGTTTGTTTATATCTTTCATTTGGAAAAAAAGGGTATGTGAACCTTCTAACTAAATTTAAAAGGAAGAAAACAATGTTGTCTCTGACATGACTAGGATAAATGAATGGATATCTTGGGCATAACTATTCAATGGTAAGGCTTATTCTTCTTAAAGAATTAGGTTTATATATATTATAACCTTTAAGGATAGTGAGGTATTTTTTCTTTGAATCCTTGGTTTTATGGTAGATATATTCTCCACTAGATCTGTTGATTCTATCATTAGCAAGTTTGTTGGTAATTTACCCAACATTGATGTGGTTAAAATTTGGGCACTATGTAAATGAAAACCATTAGGTAGTGTTGAGATATTTGCGTTAACTAAAGTTTTTTTTTTCTATTTTCATTTTCAATTCATGATTACTATGTGAAAACCCTTCTGGATGGACCTTGTTCCCTGGTAAAACAAGGCTCTTCCTAAGAAAATGAAAACTAGGGCTCAATATAAACAAGGAAGAAATCAATAAAATTCCTATATGGGTCACAATCCCATGATTTCCTCTTGAATTTTTGGAGGATGAAGTTATTAAGGGAATTGCCAAATATTTTAGACAACTTATAGCCATTGATGCAATTACTAAATCAAAAAATGTATCATTTATGAAATCCTATATGTGAATGTTAGAGCTAGGAGATACATTCCTACACCTATCATTCTAAACTCCAAATATGGTAAATAGAATTAAAAATTAGAGGTTAAAAACCCTCTTTAGTGTGCCCCATATATCATAGAGTGGGTCATTTAGATAAAAATTACCTAGTCCAGAAAGATTGTTAGAGGATTTTAAGAAAAATGGAGAAGCCCACCTTAAATGAAGCTCAATAATAAAGTAAAAAAATGGGTTTGGATAAGAATAATAATGAAAGAAACGTTACTAAATATACATATTTTGAGAAATAAGAAAATATCTATGACATTATCCCTAAATCAACCTCTAATCGAAACAAAGGATTGAAGGTAACAACCACTTCAAATAATATAGTAATTCAAGACCAAGTTAATGAAGTGTTTCAAGTAGTAAACAAGAATCAAAAGATTCATTACAGGGAATAAAATACACATATTTGAAAGAGGAAAATGTGATGCATTTGAAAAATTAATCTTCACCCTACACACTTGATGACCAATGGAGGAAGGATATACATTTGGAGGAAAAACCATAAAATATGGAAGAAAGTGAATTATGTATGAATGAGAGGCACAATTTTATCTTTTTTCCCTATCTACATTCATCTTTGTTAGACTCAAGTCTTGACAAAGAGGAAAATAAATTAACCAACAAAAAAAGGACTATGTTCTAATTTTGAAAGAGGTGATACCCAACCCCCTAAATTAGTCCTTAGAATAAGGTTTGATCTCCCCTTATTTAAGTAAGGGGTTAAATTTTAATCAACTATGTGATATAATAACAAGGAGTGCTAATATGTTTGAAAATCTAAGCATGGGAATAAATAAGGGTAGACCAGATCATAAGGAAGTTTGAAACGAGGAAATAAATAAAGAAGTGTAAAATGGGAATCAACGCACCTTGGATTTAAAGGAATCTATAGGTTCAATTGAAACCAAAAAATTAAACTATATTCAAAAACTTTATGGGATGAATTGATCAATTCTATAATCTATTTTCTATTTGTTTTCAGTTCTGCAGTTGACATGTAATATTTTAATAGGTGGTTTTTGTTTGACTATTTTTCTCTTATTGTTTGGTTGGGATAAAATAAATATATAGGATGGGGTGATGTTTTGGGTTATGGGTTTCCAAGAATGACTCAATTTGAATCCATCATCTCTTTTAAGGTTATAGGGCCACTTTTTAATTTCAATCATTTATTTGATCCTTATATCTTTCCAACAACCTTCCAATGGAGTGTTTTATTTTTGATTAATTCTTTTCTAGTGATAATATCTTAATATTTCATTGATGTAAGTCTTGATCATGTCCATTGAACTTTTTTTGAAATAATATCTCACCTATATAGGGAATACAACACAAGTATTGTATCTCATAAATCCCTTTGTTAAGCCTAGGTTCTCATGGATCCTTCACACTTATTATGGAACTCTTAATGGTTTTGATGGGTTTGAAGTACATTTTTAGGCCATTTATTGTAATAAATATTACTAATTTATTTGAGTTATCTTGAACAATGGTAGGTAGAATTTATTACCTTTTGATTGAGTGCTAGTACTAACGTGATCTTGGTATCTTTTGTCTTTGTTGAAAGTTTTCTTGATATACCATTCTTGATACCCATTCTTATGTACAGACATTTTTGGTGTCTCTTTTCATTTCTTAAGTGTTCATTATTAGATATTATGAGGGATATTATGTATAAAGTCTTTGTAACTCTTATTTTTTGAGATTGGTGGTGATGGGAATCGACTCTAATATAACAATATGTATGTATCTTATTTATATAAACTTTTTTATATAAGGTACCATTATCTCTTCACATGATATTGATGTCAAGAAACATAATACAATGGCTATCTTCTACATCCAATTTAAACTTAATATGTTTTGATAAGAGTTTAAGTGACTCAAGAGTTCCATCAAAGTTTTCACATCATGTGACCATTTCACTTTTGTATCATCTAAATATTGATACCACTAGTCATGTTTCAAAGGTAAGGAATCAATGGTAATTTTATCAAATATTCCTATGAATAGATTAATAATATTCAAGGAAATAAGAGAACCCATTACCATGCCTTATGCTTGTTCATAAATATCATATTGAAAAATAAAGTAGGTGGAATGAGATAAAATTTGACTATGCTAGAAGCTTCATCATCAATTATTTATCTAACAAATTATAAGGCCTCATATAATGGTATTTTTGTGAAGATAGAGATGACATCAAATCTTTAAAAAATGTCATTATCATTGAGTTTGGCATTGGCCATAATATTGAAAAAATCATTAGAGTATTTAATGAAGGAGGGAGTGTTTCAAACTAATGGTTTAAATTTATTTATTAATTAATTTTCAAGCTCATAATTTGGAGAACTAATAGCTACCACAATAGGTCAGATGGGATTGCTAGGTTTGTGAATTTTGGGTAGGTCATACATTTCGATCATGATAGGGTCTTTGGAAACTAGATTTATTTTCAAATCGTTATTCATGAACTTTTAATCAAATTTATAACTCTAGTTACCTTTTTTAAGGGTTATTTTTGTATAACCCTTTAGCTACCACTATTATTAAGATGGTTTAAAGGAAATAAAATTAGATTGTTCCAATACACAAAGATCTATGGTGTTATCAAAACATCACATTCATAAAAACAAGAATCTCAAACTAATTTAATAGCATAGACTTATAGATAGATGTGTAAAACTAAGATCAATAATATCACATATTATATCTCTAGAT
Organism: Torreya grandis; assembly: GCA_037957365.1. NCBI lineage: Eukaryota > Viridiplantae > Streptophyta > Pinopsida > Cupressales > Taxaceae > Torreya > Torreya grandis. Next base: position 3,640,718 of record JARHVA010000780.1, on the reverse strand, counting down.
ATTATCAAATAAAATGAATGTGCCTTACATATATAGGTAAGGGAGATCATTCATAACTAAAATATCAAGCTAATATATCAATCATAACTAAGAGATAAATATAAGATATCAAATCTTGGACTAAGAAATAACTATTCATAAAGGATAAAAATAATTAGAAAATATTCCTATAATATCTAAGATATAAATATGCAATATCTCATAATATCTAAAATAAAATAAATGAAATATCTACACATAAGTGGGTGGGAATAACTAAACAAAAGGAAAAATAAAAAACCTAGGTGAATATGAGCTAAGTTAAATAACATACTCTAACACTCCCTCTCAAGTGAAGTTAGGGGCCAAACATAAAGTGACATATCCATAATATGAGTCCTGATAATACGGCCTCATCTAGTATTCATGTAAAATATATCCATGAAGAAATTAAGAAACAATATGTCCTCACAAATACCCTCCAAGGATAAATTCTAAAATTATAAGCATGCCATGTAACTCAAGGTAATAAGGTGATGCAAAAGGCATCATAAAGATGTTAGCCATCTACTACTAAGTTAGAATGTACTCCAAGCAAAGAAATCCATCTTGAATGTGTTGAAAAATGAAGTGCATGTGAATATCAATATGATTGGTCCATTATTTTTCAATAATATTTCAATAAATGTGATTGGTCCATTATTTTTCAATAATATTTCAATAAATGTGAATTGCATTTTGGTTTTCATATTAAATTACAATAGGTAAATTCTATGTGAAGCCAGACTCTGTTAATAACTATCAAAACCAAATCACTTACTAACTTATTGTGACTACTACTCTATACTCTACCTCTGTATATGAAAGTAATAGTATATTACTTATTTCATGCCCAATCAAAAGAGATGAACTAAGAAAAAAAGGTATACATAAATGGAATGCTTGTCATCAATAGAACATGCCCAATCTGAATCAATATAGCTAAGTAATTGAGTAGAACCTCAAGTGTAGTATAATCCAAAGGGGTAAGTGCCCTATAGATATCACAAAATCTTTGTATCATCCTGCCATTTATTATCATGAGGATCATGGACAAATTGAGATACAATCCCGACTAAAAAATAAATATCAAAGTGAGTATGGGTAAAGTACACAAGACTTCCAACCAACTACCTATACAATGTATGATCACAAAGAGTAGTGTAGGTGGAAGTAAGAGTGACCCTATACTGGAAAGGATGGGGAATTAGATTACAATCATCCATGAAAAACATTGAATAAGATCAAGGGTATAATTTTGTTGACTCAAATGAATCCTTGAATCTGGTTGAGAAATATGCAAACCAAGAAAAAATTACAAAAAGACCAAGATTTGTTATATCAAATTACACTGAAAGAGCCTATTGAATAGCCTAAATATAATAAGAACAACTACATGTAAGAATTAGATCATCAACATATAAAACTAGTATAATAATATCCTCTCTAACATGTTAGATATATATAGTAAGATATGAGTGGCAGTGAACACAAATTGTAGATAGAATAAAAGAATCCATCTCCTCATACTAGGTCTGAGAAGCTTGTTTAAGACCATAGAGATACCTTCATAGTCTAAAAACAAGATAAAAATCATGAAAAAACCTAGTATGTTAATCCATGTAGATTTCCTCTTATAATTCCCCATATAAGAAGGCACTCTTTATGTCCATCTGGTAAACTGGCCAAACTTGTGATGCATCAAGAGAAAGTACAAGGTACACATAATCCATATTGGCAATAGGGGAAAAAGTATTAGATTAATAAATACCTTCCACTTGTAAGAAACCTATTTCTATAACATGTGACTTATACTTATAAATAGACCCAATAACTGCATATTTAGTGCATTACATCCAGTTGCATCTAACCAACTTTCTTCCATTAAGATGAGAGACCAAATCCCAAGTATGATTCTTCATCAAAGAAGAGTATTCATATATCATCACATCATCCCACTCATTTATCCTAAACCTATGAAAAATACTATGGATCCCTAAAAAATGCCTGATATAAAAGTCCATAACATGTAGAATGTACATGATGATGTCTAGTGGGTGGAAGATCCTATATGAAAGGTGTTACCTAAAAAACTATAGTATGAGACCACTTATGCATAGTCAGAACAAGATTCACATCTAATTCTACATCCACAACCTCCTTAGTGGCCTTTTGAACTATATACTCAAATTAGTAAGCCTTAAGATGAAGTGAAAAATCATTAATGGATGGGACCAAAAAAGAAGAAGACATGAAAGAAGATGAAGAATCATGAGAAGAGAAACACTCATCAAATTAAACATGTGTTCAAAATATAATATCATGAGTATCAATATCCAAAATTTGATAAGCTCTCATATCTTCATAATAACCAACAAAGATCAAGGGTTTTCTATTCTTATTTAAGGATTTTATTTTCTTCTTTAGTACAAAATCCCAAGCATGGATCCCAAAAACTCAAAAAAATGAGACATCAGGATTAGTTATATACCAATACTCCTCTAGAGTCAAATTGTCAAGTGCTCTATGTGGTATGTGATAATGAATGTAGCTTTCATAATTAACAATTTTTGCCCAGTATATAGGAGATAAATCCCAAGAATGCATCATGTAGTTAGCCATCTTTAAATTTTGGTTATTTCTTTCTATTACGACATTTTACTATGGATTATAAGGAAAAAAATTTGGTGAAAAATTCCATGAGCTATGAATAAATTATAAAACTCTTTTTTGAAGTACTCCCCCTCCTATTATTAGTGCAAAGCTTATTTATTCAACTAGAAGATTGATTCTCAACCAAAGCCTTGAAGAATTTGAAGTGATAAAAACCTTCACTCTTTTACTTGATAAAATAAACCCAATAAATAAATTATCATTAAATTTAAGCACATACTTAGATCCATTGAAATAAGGAGCATAAAAAATAATCAAGTCACTGTACATACGCTCAAGTGGTGAAGAAGCTATCTTAGACATAACCTTAAGAAAAGAGTCTTGGTTTTGTTTCCCTAATGCACAACTAGGTCAAACTCCATCAAGACAATAAATTATAGGAAGACCATCAAATATAACATGATTTCTCAACTCCTTCAAATATTTATAATTAAGATGTCCAAATATCTCATGTCAAATCTTAGTCTAAAAACCAACATGAGAAACTAAACATGTCTCCATATAATAACTATCATCAAAACTCTCAAAGTGATATATTCAAGAACTATGATGAACAATACCTTATGAAAAAAGTGAATGAGACTAAAACAAGGTTATAATTTCATCCACTTATGGTGTGAAAGTCATTATCTTACCCTGACCAAAATGATAAATTTGATAAACAAAAAGCAAATGTGAAGTTATGTCAAGAACATATAGTGTATCATTGATGCAACCACTAGTAAGTTATATGTCACCTTTTCCCTTAACAAAAATAAATGAATAATATACAACCTCAATTTTTTAAGTAGAAATCAAAATAAGAGTTACAAAAGAATACTTACAAGAAGTCATGTGGTAAGAAGAACCACTATAACCAAACTGTTTGTAAGACTGAGATCTCCTAATATTAAGTGATTTTACATGCTCATTGGAAGGAGGTGGATTGAAGATAGATATCTATTATTTTATAATTTCATCTTATAAGGATTGCATTCTCTTCCAACACCTATTTTCTATATGACCATTCCCTCCACAAAAAGAGCATGAAAGTGTATACTTAATCTTGGATTTAGAAGACTCCTTGGGTTTAGAGTTAATGTCTTTGGGTTTAATGGAACTTTGAGATGGATAAGGAGTTGTTTTGGGTTTAATTTTTGAATTTACCTTGCCGTTAGTATGATATTATAATAATTCCTCTTGAGAGGTGAAAGACTCAAGGTTATAAAACTTGGATTCTTCACTAGTAAGTCTTTCACAAAATAACTCTAAATCAGGCATTTTGAATGAGGCACCTAAGACACCCATGCTAGAGAAAAATGTAGAAGAAAATATTTGGAATGGACATTTAACTTAGACATAATTAGGTAAACACACTCTTAATATTTATTATCTTTTCCACTCCCCTTTAATTGTGCCAACAAGTGATTTAAATTAGTATGATAGTTTACAATAGATGGAAAATATTCAGGATTGAGAGAAGTGGTCTCTACTTCAAGTTGAATGGCTCTCATGTGATCCACCTTACCAAATAAACCCTTAAATTTTTTTCATATTTTTAAAGGAGATTCACATTTTTATAAATTAAATAAAATACAATCACTTACATAAGTTCCTATAAAACCCATACACTCATATAATTTGCATTGGTGTTAAAATTTCTCATATTCTCTGATGAGCATTGGTTGTGTTTTAGTCATAAAGGCCCATAATTATTTGGTTTTAATGAATTTTTCCATTCTTAGTCTCCATGTGTGGTAATTATGTGTTATTAATGGCTCATACTGATGTAATTTATAAGAATAATCCATTCTAGAAAATCACCAAAGAGAAAGAGAATGTAAAAAAAGGTGCACAAATCAACATCGAGAAAACCCCCCAAAATACTTTGTATTGAGCCCCAAAATTTGGCACTTTATAATTTAATGCATTTTTTAAAATTAATGACACCAATAAATGGACTTTTGAAAAAAAAATAACACTCGATTTTGAGTTACCTATCAAAAAATATAGTTTTTACAAGTTTTCCCATCATAAATGAGTCAAAAATAAAAATTGTGCCAATAAATATTAAATTCTTAGAGAAAAAAAAATCAATTCTTAGAGAGATTTAAAAATTAGCATTGGGACTTAAGCCCCTACTAGTATAAATCAAAAATTAAAACCCCCCACATGACCATACCATGTGACCAAGGGGATAATGGTGAGGATGAGTTCTCCCTTTTTGATTGATTTGTTTGATGTGGGAGTGACATCACCTAAAAAAGGAAGAGGAAAAAGAGTTTAAATAGTACTCCTATCTACTGGTTTGAAATTGACATCCTATTGGCTATCATTATCTATTAGTCTTAAATTGACACTCTCTTGGACATCGATCTGTTGTGCATGAGAGATATTAGAAATGCATTGATATACTACACACAGATGATCTAAAAATGTGTGGAAAAAATTGTTGAGAAATAAAAATGACCTAGGCCAATTATGATCCACAAAAAAATAGTGTGTAAGACCTTTTCCTCTCACACTAAACAAACCCTTAAAAGTAGAAATAAAAAAATGTAGGTACATAACCTCTTCCTCTCTCATAACAAAAATAATCTACATGTATGATTTATAGATCCAATGGTGCACTCCATTTTGCATGAAAATTTACACAATAAAAAAGGACCTCCAAATAGTAATACCAAAATTTGGATATATGAAATGAAATATGCTCTTACATCAAATTCACAAATGAATCACTACAACATCTTAAGCTTTGATACCATGAAATAAACAAAAATTAGATTATTCCAAGCCATAAATATCTCTAGTATTCATAAAACATCACATTCATAGAAACAAGAATATGAATTTAATTTAACATCATAGACTTACAGATAGATATGCAAAATAAAGAACAATAATATCATATATTATATCTCTAGATTTTATCAAATACAATGAATATAACTTGCATATATAGGCAAGGAAGATCAATCATAACTAAGAGATCAAGCTAAGATATCAATCATAAATAAGAGATCAAGCTAAGAGATCAAACCTAGGACTAAGAGATAATTATCCCTAAAAGATATAAACAACTAAAAAATATCCCCATAATATCTAAGAGATAAATATGTAATATTTCATAATATCTAAAATAAGATAAATAAAATATCCACACATAAGTGGGTGGGAATAACTAAATAAAATAAAAAATAAAACACTTAGAGGAACATGAGCTAAGGTAAACAACCTACTCTAACAATGGTCTCTATTTTTATCAAGTTAGAATTTAATATCCATAACTAATATTACATTTCCATTCTCATATTTTAAGATAGTGTTGTCTTTATTATAATCAATCTACTTAAGGCCAAGATTTAATTCTTGTGTGATGTTTGTCTTGGGTTTTTAGCTTTAAAAATAATAACAAAATATTCTTTCTTGATTTTTTTAGTAACATGTAAAGGTAAGCTCTCAACCACACTCTCTATGCTAACCATAAAATCCTCATAGGGAATGTTGGGAGGAGTTATGGTGAACTCTAATCCTTTCCTTAACAAAATAAGGGTAGGAGTGTCTAATGTTATGTAAGAGAGATTGAAACCATTATCTAGGCCATTCCATCCAAATTCATTAATTCCAATTCTTTTATTTACTAGGTTAGATTCTGTAGTAAAAAAATCATTGTTTTTAATGTGATTTCTAGAGTTAATCATCCTCCTTGGTATATGGTCATTTGAAATAATAATATTATTAAGGTAACTGAAAGAGTGTGCCAAGATCTCTAAATAGAATTCAAGCAACAATGTCAATTCCTATAGAGAGAGCTCCAAAATTCCAAGAGAAAGAAAATAATACATTCGATTAACCTTCCAAAAAGGAAAAGTGAGGTACATATAGGGAAAATTAGGGCAACATGAGGAAGCCCCTAATTTTATTAATTAAATAATTACATTAAAGTATAATTATGCTATGAACCCTTTATGACTAACCTAAATAATCTTAAATAACATAGAATGGCCATACGACTATGTAGGCAAAACCCAGTGGAAAAAAAAACTACACTAACACCCTCCTTAAGCATAGCTTAGGTGAGATGAGAATTGGGTCCTAGCATTGAAAGCTTGATGAGGTACCCAAGTACATAGTGATGAACCTCCATAAGAGGAAGAAGAAGGTGGAGCAGCCCTAACCCCAATGAGAGCTCATATATGAACAAATTTACTCTCTATGAAGGGCTTGGTTAGAATATCTACAATCTACTCTGATGTTGGACAATATTGAAGATCAATGACTTGCTCATTGATAAGCTCCCTGATGAAATTCATGTGAGTCTCTATGTGCTTGGTCCTTTGATAGAGAACCAAATTCCTACAAATATGGATAGTGCTTTATTTATCATAGTAGATGATTATTGGCTTATGAAATTAGACACTAAACTCAATGAGAATCCCCTGAAGCTAGATTACTTCAGTGGTGGCATTGACAACCCCTCTATATTCTACCTCTGTGGATGATAATGTAATTACATGTTGTTTCTTGCTTGACCAACTTATTGGACCTAAACCAAGTGAGAAACTATAGCCTGAAGTGGACTTTAAACTCTAAATGTCTCCAACCCAATCTAAATCTATGTATCTAATTAAATTAACCTCTATTCTTTTTCCATAGTGTATCCCATAGTTGTGCAAACCTTGAATGTAGTGAAGAATCCACTTTTCTACTTTTCAATCTGACTCATATGGCTCCTGCATAAATTGGGAGACCAAACCAATTGCATATGATATGTCAAGTCTAGTGTGTGTGTGATAGATAAGACTACGCATGAGTTGTTGGTATTTATTTGCATCAACAAGTGGTGTAGGACAATCAACCTCAAGCTTCACACCAGACAAGAAGGGAGTAGGAGTTGGATTACAATTAGCCATGTTAAACCTTGCAAGCAAATCATGATAATACTTGGATTGTGATAACGTTTTCCCAAAATCTAATTGAATGATTTCAATCCTGAGAAAGTAGTGTAGTAATCCCATGTCTATCATTGAAAATATGTCTGAAAGTGCATTTTTCACTATTGAGATGGATGATCATGAGCTCCCTATAATCAATAAGTCATCCACATAAAGAACTAGGATCAATAGAGAATCATCCTGCCACAAGATGTAGACATTTAGATGTGAGTGGCATCTGGTGAGCCTGACTATGAGGAGAAAGGAGTCCATCTTGGCATACCATGCTCGAGGGGCCTACTTGAGTCTGTAGATAGATTTCCTAAGTCTAAAAACTAAGGAAGAATCTTTCATAAATCCTTACAGTTGCTCTATGTATATCTCTTCTTTGAGGTCACCATGTAGAAAAGCACTCTTTATGTCCATTTGGTGAACATCCCACCGATATGTGACTATGATGGCTAGAGTGAGTCTAACATACATCATCTTGGCTAAAACAAAAAATGTCTCAGTGTAATCTATTCTAGGCACTTGATAAAACCCCTTTAAAACTAGATGAGCTTTGTACTTATCAATTGACCCATCTACACCATACTTGGTCTGATAAACCCATTTGCAATGGACCAATTTTCCTCTCAAAAGAGGGACCAAGTCCCATGATTTGTTCTTAATTAGGGAACTGTACTCTTCTTGCATAGCAAAGTCCCATTTTAGAATGCCAAATGCCTCATGAAAGGTTTACATATCTAAGGGAATGGCCAAGTAGGTATGTAATATCCCCTAAAACTATGATTGTGTCTACCTTATATCCAATAGATTTCTAATCCATCCTCTAGCACTTTGAAGTGTCTATCTAGCCTAAATAAGACCAAAATTGTATGATATTAGAGAATCAAGAGGTGGGTCATCATCTATAGTGTGAGTATGAGATGGAGGAGGAGAATCCTCATCACTGCTCTCATCACTTAAACTTGAAAAAGAAGAAGTGTCATCCTCATCATTAGAAGGATATTAAGGTGGATCTATGTCACTATCTAAAGTGGAATCATGTCCAATGAGACTTTTGAAGAGTCTAGAGTGCCAGGATTATGTTCAAGTGGGCCCTCATGAAACTTGACACTCCTTTCAATGAAAAACTCATGAGCTTTAGGATGGAGAAGCCTATATCCCTTAACACCCTCTACATACCCCACAAAGATGCAAGATTGACTCTGAGGGTCCATTGCCTTGCATTTCTTATTGGGAACACAAGCCATTGTTGGTGATCCAAACACTTGAAATTGATATATTGTGGGTTTGTGACCATCCCAAGCTTCAAAAAGAGTGATTCACTTCAAGGCTTTGTGTGGAACTCAGTTTTGAATGTAGCACACACAGTTGATTTATTTAGCCCAATACTGAGGAGCAAAAGACTTTGATTGAAACATGCAGTTTACCATTTCCTTCAAGGTATGGTTCTGGCATTTGGCCACACCATTATGATGAGAATTGTATGGAACTATGTGTTTCATCTAAATCCCTTCTAATGTGTAAAACTACTTAAACTTGTTATTGACATACTCTTTTCCATTGTCAATCCTTAAGATTTTGATGGAACAATCTGACTTCTCCACAAGTGCCTTGAAATTATTAATGTGATCAAAGACCTTAGACTTCTTTTTGAGAAAAAACACCTAGGTGTACCTCAAAAATTCATTGATGAATGTGAACATGTATCTTATCTTGTTGAATGAAGGTTTTGGAAATGGACCTGCTAAGTTACTATGGACTATCTCTAGCTTCTATTCGACTCTCCTTAGTTTCCCCTTGTCATATTTCACTTCTAGATGCTTTCCAAGAATGAAGCCATTATATAGGCCATCTGAGAATTTGACTTTAAGAAACCCTAAAACCATGTCCTAATGACTAAGTTGCTCTAAGTAATAATAGTTTAAATGGCCAAACCATTCATGCCATAGTTTGCTCACTCCATCTACATGAGTAAGCAGTGCAACTAAGGGCTGATCTAGGGTAAAATGTGAGAAGGTATATAGCCTGGATTGATGATTTACCTTCTCATAAGCCACTATAGTGTCACTATGTAGCTCCTTGATGACCATTGAATTAGGTGTGAATGCAACTCACTTCCCTGCACCTATGTGAGTGATTTGATATACTTACATAAGATTGGTGGATAGTGAAGGAACACACATAACATCATGGAAGGTTTTATCACTTAATTTTACCAATCATTTACCACTAAATTCTACCAAAGTGTCATCACCCATGAGAATTGAAGACATATAACATGGCTCTATTTATAAAAATAGATCCTCTAAGGAGGTCATGTGATAGGAAGCACCCGAGTCAATAACCCAAGTCAAAGGCTGAGAAGCTACTACAACAAGTGCCTTTCCCTTATTTTTACCCTTTTTTTTGTCTTTAGCCTTTGCACTTGAAGACTCAGGAACACTGATGTTGTTCTTCTCAAGCATCTTAGTCAAGGTGTCAATCTTCTTTTTCATGCACTGAGATTCATCGTGTCCAAGTTTCTTGCAAAAGTTGCATTTGAGTTTCTCCTTCTTAGGTTTCCCACTTGAGGAGGACTCATTTTATTATGCCTTAGGCTCGTCATCAAATTTTTTATTCTTCTTATGCTCATGATCTAGTTTAGACTATTTCTTCTCCTGTTTACCACTGCTTGAAGACTTCTTCTTGTCCTAATTGACAATCAAGGCATGTGATTTTGAAGACTTAAATACACCTATTTGAACTAAATTATCTTACTCCCAATTCATATCAACAAAAAACTCATCAAATTATGGCATTTTCTAAGTGAACCCAAGTGCATGTTTAGTAGCATGAAATGTAGAGATGAAAACTGAATAGTTGTGACCTAGTTTTGCAAGCACAAATAAAATCAACTAGTCATCTATTTTCTCAATGCCACATTATTTCAACTATAGTCTCAATGATTTGAACTTTGTAAATAAGTATTTTAGGATGTCATAGTCACCTGGGCTCAATGTGATGAGCTCATTCTCCAGCTTATGACCCCTCATGATGTCCTACATTCCATAAAGCTTGTCCAAGATTTTCTAGACTTTGTTTAAAAAATTTGTAGATTTAACATGAAACAAGAGGTCAGGAGACATTGATAGGTATAGAAACCCATAGGCCTCATCACATCTATTGTACCACTTAACCTTTTTTGCATCTGTAGATGGCTCAGTTTCCTCACCCATAGTAATTTTATAGATTCCTTTACCTCTCAAAGTGAGTTGTATTTTAAAATTCCATTATATATAGTTAAATGGTGTGAGTGGTTTAATTTTTAGATCCATTAGTGTAGATTAAAATGAGACAAATTTGTTGAATTGAAATGAAATTAAAGAATAGAAAGCACACAGTACAAGTACCCCTTAAACTATCAAGAATACCCCCCTTGAAGTTACAATGCACACACACTCAATATTGGACATAAGACACATCCAAGAATACATCTATGAGCAATCAGTATCAGAAAGTATGAGAGGGATGTCAGGCATAATTGATCATGTGTCCAAGAGGAAAGGTATAAAGGTTTGAAAAGAGTTTTAAGCTATTACACCATGTAAAAAAATGGATGTTACAAATATCCTAAAATAATGTCACCAATGCATAGATCTCGTGAAAATATGCACTTTCAAAAAAAATGGCACCCAAAAAAGATCAACGGATTGAAAGTTATAGCATTTATAAGTTCTTACTCCCACATATTCCTAGACCCTTTCCAAAAATGGAATTTTTTTCAGACTCGTGTTTTTTCATCCAACAAAAATCCAAAAATGGAAAGAAACTTTAATCTATTTTTTTATTCCCTTTCACGTAAAATTTGATGCCCTCTTGAATGTCACGTTGGTTTCCAACACTGCTTTACTTTAAAAAAGTAATAAGTAGTCACCCTTGGAAAACTCGAGTGGGTCTGGCTAGTGTAAATTGGGTTCTTGACCAAATATTACTTTGGGCTTTCAAGCTACTATAACTTCAAGGTTTTGAAACTACTTAGCTAAAAAAAATTAATAAGTAGTTGACCCTGGAAAACCCGAATAGGTCTTCCTAGTGCATTTTGGGTTCTTGGAACAACTTTACTACTGTCAGGAATCAATAATGACCCTGTTGAACCCCAAATGGGTCTTGGTAGTGTTTATCATGGTTTTGAAATCTAACTACTGAAGCCTAATTTACTTCAAAGTAGTTTCCTTAGAGAACCCTAATTACTTCTAAGTAATTACCCAAGAGAAGCCCGATTACTTCCTGCAGTGTATTTCGGGTTTCTTGGACTACTTTACTTAACTTCAAAAATTGGAAGTAAAGTGATGCCAAAAACATGATTTGGTTTGTGATCAAGTTGTTAGGGTTGAGAAGCCCAATTAATTCTAGTTGTGGTGTTGCATAAGCCCGATTACTTCCAAGCAGTGTAATTCGAGTTTCTTAGACTACTTTACTTCACGAATTGGAAGTAAAGTAATGCCAAAAACTTGATTTTTTTTGCAAGTAAGTTGTAGCACTTTAAAAACCTAATTTTGTCTAAAATCAAGTAATTGCCCTCTGAGAACCTGAATTAATGTATGGAAAGTAAACTAGGGTTTGCAAGCTTGATTACTTCATCTGTACGGATGTCTGAATAGATGAAATAAATTGATTTATAGAAAAATCCATGAAATTTATCAAAAATATAAAAATAACCCATTTTAGATCTCAAAAAACCCATAAAATGTATGTAGATGTATTTTTCATCAAAGGCCTTCTAACATGAGTTTTGAGTAGATTTTTAAAAATGTCTCTAAGGTCAAAAATGGCAACCAAGACAAAAGAATAACCATCAATGGTGAATGCAAGAGGATCTTACCAGGAAGTCTGATGCATGAGGCTATTAGGTAGGCTTTGATGCCATAAAAGAATGTGCCAATATCTCTGAATAGTGTTCAAGCAACGATATCGATTCTTGTAGAGAGAGCTCCAAAATTCCAATAGAAGGAAAATAATGCATTCGATTAACCATCCAAAAAGGAAAAGTGAGGTACATATAGGTAAAATTAGGACAACACGAGGAAGCCCCTAATTTTTATAATTAAATAATTACATTAAAATATAATTATCCTATGAACCCTTTATAACTAACCTAAGGAAGCTTAAATAACATAGAATGGCCATACGACCACATAGACAAAACCTCGTGGGAAAAAGCTCTACACTAACATAACCAAAGTTAATATAGATGTTCAAATTTTCATTTTTAATATTTAATTGGTTATTATTTAGGGACTAGTCTAAATGTTTATGTGGATGGAAAATGATGTTGGAATACTGATTTGATTGGAAGAAGTTGTTGGAAAAAGTGTTATTAATAATGACACTTGTAGACTCAGACTGTTTGTATAAATTATTAAATTAGTTTTTATTAATAATTTTTGCCTTCTTATTTATGTTATTCATGTTCATAATTGAGAACTGTTCCATTTTTTTTACATAGATTAATTTCTAAGGTTTTATCCAACTCAAGGTGGACTTCAAATAGATCCTTCATGATGGAATCTAAATCATATTTATATTTCTTGATAATCCCATTAAGAAATTTAAAAAAACTAGATTTATGAAAGAGATGATCATTCCTTTGAGATTTAAGGCATCAAGTAATGGTAACATGAGACAAAAAAATGTTTATGTTGCTAATTCATTTAGCACACTAACTAAGGTGATATGGGAACCATGCAACTTATGTTAAATTAAGATGAAAATCCCCCAAGGTATATATCACCAGGTCATGGCATATTGGATAACCTAGTTAGTTGATGTGAAAATATTCTATTTTAAGGGGATTTTAATATTTTGAAATCTAAGCTTTAAAAAGTGAGACGTACTATAGGTCTATTGCTTTATTAATGTGGGTCTTAGGTGCATAACAAAGAATAACAAGTCATGGATAAAATTCCAAAAAAATCAATAGTTTTAGATTTAGTAAAGAAAGTACAATTGATTTTAAATGAATATATATCACCAGGTCATGGTATATTAGATAACCTAGTTAGTTGATGTGAAAATGTTCTATTTTAAGGGGCCTTTTATATTTTGAAATCTAAGCTTTAAAAAGTGAGAGGTACTATAGGTCTATTGTTTTATTAATGTGGGTCTTAAGTGCATAACAAAGAATAACAAGTCATGGATAATATTTCCAAAAAATCAACAGTTTAAGATTTAGTAAAGAAAGTACAATTGATTTTAAATGTATTCATTTCATACCTTCAATAGAGTGTAAACAACAATGAATAAAAAATTTGTAATAAAAATAGACATATTAAAACAGATTAAAGTTTCAAATATATGTTAACCTAAGTTAATAGATTGATTAGAAAAATTAAAAGATATTGAAAAAGAGGAGATAAGTGAGTCTGCTTTGTGGAATAAATATCTGATTTATCTGATTATATAGAACCCATAAAACCAATCTTTCACCTGGCCAACATTCACACAACTATAAAAATATATAGTGAAAGAGTCTGAGGATAAAGTAAGAAAGAAGAACATAACCACCATATACATGCATTGGAAATGAACAAAAAACTCCATAGCTTCTTTATTGATAAATGTTTTCTTGAAAACAAACATTTGTATTGATCACAATCAGTTGGAATACATATAAATAATTCACAACAACATTGCCCACATGAAAAATATAAATAAAAAAGCAAGGAAATGCAAAAATAAAATGGTCAAGTCCTCTAATGTCTTCTTCAATACAAAATGAACCAACACTTTTAGTGGATTTTGTTTGGATTTAAATAGAATTTTGGTTAATGGGAGGAAACATTTTTCCCTCCAAAAGTTAGTTGAGATCCAATTTTAATTTTGCACTTTTCCTTTTTTTTTAAAGCTCCAAGAACTTTTTCTTTTTCACATTCTTGTAAAAATAACAAATAAAACCTATTATTTCATTGGAAAAAGTAAAAAGTCATTCAAATTCATTAAATCAACAATTTATAAAACTATTAAAACCCTGATATGAAAATGCTAATAAATTTTGAACCATATGTCACTCCCACAAAAAAAACTATGCCATGATGACCAGGAGGAAGCCAACTTCTCGATGCCATAAATGATATGAAAAATGGACCTCTAGATCAAAATATATGGGCAAAAAGGCCCTCCTAAATAATTTTAATGTTTGAGAGAGAATTTTTAAACTAATATTATTTTTTCTTAAAAAAATCAATATAAAATAATTATTGATTAATTAAATTTAATAAATTAAATTAAATTAAAAATTAATTTAAAAAAAATTAATTTGTAAAATTTAAATTGAGTCTAATTTTAATTTAATATATATTTAAAAAAATTGGGGAGTGTGGGGATGTAAGGCTCCCCACATCCTAGTCAAGGTTTAAACTCTAACCAACATAGGCAAGGGGCCTTAGGCTCCCCATCAGACATGGCCAAGATTTTAAGCCTAACCATCATTGAAATAAAATAAAATACCCCTCATGAACTAATTAGTTAAAATACCCCTATTAACATGAATAAAATTTTAAAAAGGTCCTCAAGACCTATTCGTGCTTTTAAACCCATTTTTTATTAAATGAACTTTTAAAAGGCCCTCAAGACCTATTTAGGTATTTTGACCTAACTTGTTCTAAAAATAATGATTTTTTCTCACCAATACCTAATCTGGTGTTTTAGTCAGATTAGCATTAAAATCTCAATTTGCCCATCATAGACCTAATTAGGGTTTATAGTAGTTTATTTCAATAAGACCAAACAATGTCCTCTGTGCATTTTTACAAAGAGTATTATATATGAAAATTTATCGCATGGACATCTTAGATGCAATGGAGATATTTTTGTGACCATTTTTTCAACAAAAACATGAACAATCCCTTAGAGACCAAATCAATGAGTTTCCCTAACTAGCAAAGTGAGACAAAAGACTTGTCAGAGTCTGTTTTCATTCTAAGTGCCAAATAAAAAAAATTATTGCATGAACTTGTTTGACACAACACGATGATTTTTGAGGTGTTATTTTTAATGAAAATTGATATATGTAAAAATAATGATTAGGCAACTCAGAACTGACTTGATTATAGATGTAGGTAAGACTAAAACTAAAAGATAAAAATAGGTACCATGATTTCAATGAAATTAGGGTGTGTTGTGAAAGCAACAAAAAATGGTGACTCTGCTAGAAAATACTCCTAATTATTTTGAAATAAAATAAACTTGTCTATGATCCCAAAATATATTGTTAAATAAGCACATGATACATGAACAAATTCCTGAAATGATAAGAATGGAATGGCTATAAGATAAAATATGACATTCACTTTGACATGTGTGTGAAAATGAGTTCATTCCCTTTAACGTAAATTACTCAGAGTAACTAATATAACCCAGATCATCAAGTTAGTGTATTGTGCCTTGAAATGATCACTTGAGCATTGATTACTACCAACTTGGCATCTATAGTCCTAATAAAAATGTCTTTGATCCCACTCAAGGCTTGCTCTACTACCATTTGGGAATCCATAACCCAGGTAGAGGTTACCTGAGTCACCTAAAAATTGATTTTTTTTTATAATTTATTTTCTTTTTAAGATCTCAATTCTGGGTTTGGGACCACCAATACAAACAAGTGGTATAATTTTAAATTTTTCATTCTATTTATTGATTTTAACAGTTACATCTAAGAAACAACATAAATTTTTATAGTGTGTTTTCATGTGAGGTTTTGAGATAATATATTAATAAGTCAAATAGTTTAACCAAACTCACTAAAACGTGAAAAAAATTAGAACACGCACAATAATCCAAACCTTTACAACCAAATTCACAATCAAAATCTTGAATCACAAGTTATCTAGAGTACTTAAGCAAAAAAATTCAATTGATGCTACTTACGAACTCACCTTTTTTATTTTATATGATCAACAAGTACCCATAAGATCAAAAAAGGATTGGATCAAAAAATTCAAAGAAAGAGGATGAACCAATGGTAAAAATAAATAGAACATCAACTTAAACTAATAGTGTAATCAAGAAATAAAAAATAACTATGTACAAGACCTCACTAGGCCAAATCATGCCTAGAAATAGTGCTTGAGGAAATTCCATTGATAGGCAATAGGACATCCTCACTAGTTAGACACTTGAGACTAAATGTATTATCGCCCAATATTTTAAGAATCTATAAGGGACTTGAACAAAGAGTATTAAACTTACCATGCCACCCATTTTTATCATGAGTCTTTACCCAAATAAGGACTAAATAAGATATTCTAAAGGATTTTAATTTAGCTCATTTTTAAAACCATTGTTTTATTAATCTTTTATTTTTTCTAAAGTGAATCAAATCTACATCTTGTTTCTCTTCCAACTACATCAAGTTCAATAGTTGAGCTTTAATCATAGCATTTACCTCAAGGTAATATCTCATGAGTTCCAAGGTAGGGATTCTCATTTTTATAGAAAAAACAGGATCTTTACCATACACAAGAGGGTACAGGGATGTAACTAAGGATGCCTTAATCCTATTTCTATTAGACCAAAGTGTAGATTTTAACATGTTATACCAACCAAAGGGTTCTTATCCAATATCTTCTTAACCACATCTAACAATTTTTTTTTGTTGATTATAAAACACCATTACCTTGTGGATAATAATTATAAGAGATCTTAAAAATTACTCTATATCCATATGCCCACCCAGTAAATTTCAAAGAGGAAAAGGCTAGGCCATTGTCATATACTAGAGTAAATGGCATTCCAAACATGGTAATGATGTGCTCTTTAAGGAAGCCTATCACCACCTTAGTTGTATAATTATTAAATACATGTGTTTTAATACAAAATGTTCAATAGTTGGTTTCTTTCAAGATGAACATATGTCAAGTGGATGAATTGGAATTGATGGATCCAACAAAGTTTATCCCCCATTTACACAAGGTCAAACCTTAATAACTAGTTTTAATGGCACATCAAGGATCCACTCTCTATGTGCTATAACTTAAAAAGTATGAAAAATTATGATGTGGGAGTGAGCATCCTTGAATATGTGGGGCCATCAATAACATGCTCAAAGTATGTGGTGAGTTGTATCACTTCCTTAACCATGTCCCATTTCATACTTTTAGCAAAAATCCTTGAGTATTTATGCTATTTCAAATTTGTTCAAACATTTCAAGTAGATTCCTTAATGATTATTCCTATATAGCATTCATGATTTGATCATGGAATTGATTATACTTAGGGGTAATGCGAGTGGAGTTAAATTAGTTTGGGCATTCTTGGTTTATCAAGTAATGAACTATATCTTAATGCCACTCATCTTTCATGATAGACTATAGTGTGTACTATTGGAAGACTATTTGAGAATAAAATTTAGTTATCATTTTACTCAATCCCTACCCTCCCTCTTACAATTTTCATTGGCTTGATTTCAAAGTCTAATTCTTAAATAATGGTCATCTATTTACTTTTTTATTCACCTAGCACATTTTGCATCAACATTGATTTTACAGCAAGGTTAGGTACATTTTACTACCAAGCAAAGGAATTTTTAGTATTTCCTCTACCTGGTCTGGATCTATTGATATGCTTGTTTCATAAACTATGTGACCCAATAATTTACCTTTTGTGACCCTAAATATGCACTTTTTTTAATTCAAGGAGATGTCATGCTCTCTACATCATTGCAACACCATTCACAAGTATCTCACATGGTATTATTAGTTCTTGGAGAAGACAGAGATCATCCATGTAAATCATGATGAATTTAATGATTAGGTCTTTGAATGCAATGCCCATGGCACATTGAAAAGTAGCTCCTAATTGATTAAGTTGAATAAAATTATCTTATTTATGAACTTAACCCATTTGATTGTGAATGTTATCTTGATTTTATATTCATAGTTAACCATCACCTAATTATAACCAAAATACCCATCTAAGAATGACATCATATGTGAACCATTCACTATGTGTAGTACCTCATCTAGTAAAGGCAATGGGTAATTATATTTCTATAAATCTTGGTTCAGGGTCATGAAATACACACAGCTATATTTATCCATTATTATTTTGAATTGGAACAAGATTTCCCACCCATGTGGATTGCATGAATAGAAAGATAATCTTAGCTAACAATAATTTCTAAACTTCCTTGAAGATCAAAGGCTCCAACAAAGGATTTATAGAAATTTGCCTCCAATGAAAAGGCTTAACTCCTAGTTTGAAAGGAATGGCATGGGTGAGGATTGAAGTTTTGAATATCTTTAGGGCTTGTACAATTCCATGATTCTCAACTTCATTACAAGTTGTGCCTAAAATCAAACACCAACATTGCCCAAATTACAATTCTCATGAAACATACATTTGAAAGAAGTTATTTTTTTTCTCACCTTGATATTCCATATCAAACAGTGTTTCCAACGAAACCATACCTTTTGGTATGTTATTTTACTTCAAGTTTATCACCCCTCCTTCATCTAGTTCAAACTCATCTCTATCAGCTTCATCTATAATCTAGGATTCGAACAAATCAGTATTTGTGATGAAATAAATTATATGTGTATCATCACTAAACACTTAAAAATTTCTAAAATTCTATGGAATGAAAGGAGTAGATACCAACTCTACAAGATACCTATTCAATCTAGAGTATTTTATTGGTTTCAAGGTACTTTCATATACTACCAGGGAATCTATCATATAATTTATCTTATGAGGCACAATTCATAAATTGAATGCATCATAATATTCTATCAGATAACATACATGGATATGATACCTTGAAAATCACTTATCATTACAAGCATACTAACCTCTTACTTGCTTGACCATCAATTTTGAGTCACCTAATACCTTCAAGTACTTAACATTTTTCCCAAGAGAGAATATGATTCCATGGACTAATGCTTCATATTCAACCACATTATTATGAAAAACAATATGACCTAAAAGTATCCAAATATGAATTTATCTTGGATAAATGAGCTCAAATCCAATAACATAACTATGTTTGGATTTAGAACCATCAAACTTCAAGGTCCATATATGGTCTTCGATCATTCATTTTGGACTCTAAGATATGGGTGTATGCCACCTTCTTGTTCCTTACCTTTGAAATTAAGGAGGTACATGTTTTATTATTCACTTGAAAATAACCTTTTGGCTCAATATTTAGTGGGTGAAGTATGCACTAAGTTATTCAGGATGGTAGTATTTTTAGCTCTATATATTCATATATCTTCTTCTTCACTTGGACTGATGTTGTATCTTATTGACTTATGATTCCACTATGTCCAATGTTGAAAAGGGATCCTAAAAACCATATTATCCCATGTGGATTATGATGATTCAAATTCATGTATGTAAGGGAAACAATATGGGATGAGACTATACCAAGTGCATAAAATTCATCCTATTCATCTACTTGTGCTAATTATTCAATTCCGATTTGGAGCTGATCACTTAAATTTTATGATTTCTCTTGCATGGATTTCATGTTGATAATCAATTTATCATTACATTTTATCTTACTTTCAAGTGTATATACCCCAATATCTAATTTTCCATACAATATTTCATTAGTCTTATTGTATTTAGTGATCAAATGTATTATTTTCAACTCTCTCTTTCATTTATAATATGATTGGGTATACCATGCCATGGGAGCCACATATGAGAGAAATTGGTCACCATATATATATATATATATATATATATATATATATATATATATATATATATATATATATATATATATATATATATATATATATATATATATATATATCATGAACCAATCTCTAACAAGGAACATACCATATGTATTAGGTATATCGACCACTTAAATGTTAATAAATAGTTGTACCCTTGGATCAGAAGCTAAATGCATGTAAATGTGATTTAGTTCCCAGACCACCCTAACTTCTAATTTATTTACCTAAACTACCTTCCTTTTTGAATTAGCAGGAGTCAACCCCATCTTTTGAAAAAATGTGAGAATGGCATCATGTTACTTAAAGCACCTAAATCCACCAAAAAATTGTCTAATTTTTTACTGAAAATATATATTGTTAGGAGGAAAGGAGTTTCAAAATTTTCCTTGTAAATAGCAATATGAACATCAAATAATTGATCGGATTATTTTCCATTTGGAGTAGACAAAGTATTTCAACAATAATTATTTTTTATTAGATATTTAGATAAATTCAAACATTGTTATATTGGCCTTAGTATTCTTAATATCTTCAATAATATTTTACCCAAGTTTGTTTTACTCTAGACATTTGTTAGCTTGCAAGGGTGTAACATTCTTCTTGTATTGCGAAGATGTGTTATGTCCTTTAGGTGTAAATATATTATTATTAACATTTGAATCACATGGAACCTCAGTGTTATTTGGAGGAGTATAAGTTGTTAATGGTGTTTTCAATTTACTCCTCAAATTTTAGTCAATTCCACTTTAAAATTGATTAAATGCATGAAATTAATCCAATTTATCTTCCAACTCATTATCACTTTCATATGGTTATTTGTAAGTTTCCATGACTAAGATAATACTCAGATTCCCACTGGCTCAATTCATATTATTCTCAGGTGTAGGTATTATCTCTAGATTTTTTGTTTCCTTTTGAATTATGTTTGAAATCGATATAAAATTAGCACAATCAATCTTGACATGTTCAACTATGTTATATAGTATACACCAAGTGGGTGATGCCAAAACAACCAAATTTATGGAGTTTTCAACATTGTTATTAGTTTGGTTCATTTTGTCAAGAGGAAAAGGCACACCTCCATTGTTAGGCCAAGTATTCCATTGATGATTGGTCCTTTGGAAATTAAAGTTTATATTTTTATGAGGATTAATTGTAGAGAAACTATGATGTTGAGGCACTTATTTCTACAAATGAGCCATGTCATTGGTCAATCATTGCACAATTTGATGTAAATTTCCTATTTTGGGATTCACATTTGCATTTTGATTATTTCCCACTTGTGGAATTATGATAAATGTAGGTGATACAACATTTATAAATGAGGGTAAAATAATTTGCATTTGGTTATGGGTAATGTAGGTAAGAATTTTATTATTTAAAAATGTGGACCAATTTGCTAATATCTATTTAGACTAGCATAACCACTTGTGTTATGTTTAGCAATAGTGTTATTATAGTCCACAAGAATTATTTTATGATTATTTTCTTGGGGAACATATGATTTGGAGGGACAAATTTCTAATTCATAGGCATGTAATTTAAGGGTGTTAGGTTATAACCCTGGTTATGATTTGAATACATAGCATTTGGTATTTACTTCATCAAGGGGATGTTATGTATGTGTGTTTGATTAACCATTGAAATTTTGGTGTACACATCTTACTATCCCAATGAAGGTAATGGACCAACCCCATATCCTTGCATCATCTTTTTTTATTAATTAATAATGGCTTCATGATATGTCAAATAAAAAAATGCAAGTTTTGTAAAAGTCTTTCTAAAAAATATAGACGTCATTGGCTCTAAATATCTCAAGTAAGTTTGTATGGAAACTGCTTCTATTTGGGTGTAGGGGTAATTTAACCTCTTGTATAAATTATGGAAACAAGTGTTAAACATGTTCATGGGAATGTTTGGTTCTCTATGGAAAACAAAAAATGATGATTTAGAATTCTAGGATCAATAAGCAATCCAAAATGATTGACAGAAATAATTTTAAGGTCATTCCAAGAGGTTATAGATCCATCTCAAAATTTAAGGTACCTGTCATAAGCATTTCATCCACAAATTGAAAGGAAACAAGTGACATGACACATCCTCAGGTTGGATCTATGTTTTAATAATGACATCTTTTAAGGCTTGAATATTCTTTTATGTGGTTTGAATCCCATAATGCACATACCTAGGTTAATACGTTTTAGGTTTTTTGGGTAAATCATGGGCAACTCCCTTGATGTTCACATGGAACTTAACTCCACCAATTCAATCAATAACCATTGGTGGGTTTAGATGGGTATCAAAAGGGTTGATGAAAGAAATGATAGCTATAAGCAAGCTACTAGCTAAATGGATATGTATAGTTTTAGATCTTCCTTTGTCCATTCTAGATTTTCTATGTTTTGTGAGGTATAAAAATTTAAAGTCACTCTCAATGGACTTTGATCTTGTGGTTATTATCCTATTGTATAGATTGATATTTAGAATAACTCTGTTTGGACAATGCCTCTAAAATTTTTAAAGTCTAAATTTTAGTTTAGGCTTTCCTTGTAGTGATAGTATATTGATGGGTTGTTTGTCACACCAACTTAGGTAGGATGAGAACTTTCTAACCTCTCTTGAAAGGAGAAGAAAATATCCCCAAGGTCTATATCACCCGACATGATATACAAGATAACCTAGTTGGTTGATGTAAAACTATTCCATTTCAAGGGACCTTTGATGGTTTGAAATATAAGCTTAAACAAGTGAGAGGTACTATAGTTTTGTTGTTTTATCAATGTGGGTTTTAGGTGCACAATGAATAATAAAAATTCATGGATAAAATTCTTAGGAAATCAATGGTTTCAGATTTAGCAAAGAAAATACAACCAATTTAAAACATATTCATTGCATACATTATACAATGCATAAAAATTAATGAACAAAACATTTTTAATCAAAATAAACTTATAAACATAAATTACAGTTTCAAATATATGCTAGCCCTAAGCTAACATATTAATAAAAAAAGATAAAGATAAAGGAAAAGAGGAGAGAAGTGAGCATGTTTTGCAATGAACAAAGATTTGATTCATCTGATTAAATAGAACCCATAAAACCAATCTCCTATCTGTTCGGTATACACATAACCATAAATGAATATAGTGAAAGAGTCCAAGGACAAAACCAATGAATAAGAACACAACCACTATATACATGCACATGAATTGAATAAAAATATACACAACTTCTTGATTAATAAATCTTTGTATGAAAAATAATATTTGGATCAATCACAATCAATTGGAATACAAATAAACACTTTAGAACAATATTTCCCACATGAAAAATCTACCCAAGAAAGCATGAAAATGAATAAATAAAATGCCCTGGTTCTCTAATGTCTCCTTGAATACAAAATGAACCAACCTATTCAATAGATTTTGGCCTGATTTAAATAGAAATTCAGTCAATTAGAGGAAATAATTTTTCTTCCAAAAATTAGTTGAACTCCAATTTTAATTTTGTACTTTTCCCTCTCTTTTTCAAAGCTCCAAACACTTCTTCCATTTTCACACTCCTGCCAAAGTAACAAATGAGACTTGTTATTTCATTGGAAAGATAAAAAAAGGTATTTAAACTCATTAAATCAACAATTTATAAAACTATTAAAACTCTCATATAAAAATGCCGATAGATTTTAAACCATGTGTCTCTCCCATAAAACACCTATTCCATGATGACTCGGATGGAATCAAATTCTTGATGCCAAAAATGGAATGGAAAATAGACCTTTGGGTCAAAAGATATTGGGTAAAAAGGTCATCTGAGATAATTTTAGTGTTTGAGTGAGAATTTCTAAATCAATATTATTATTATTTTTAAGGCTATAGGTTGGGGTGCAGTGGTAGGGTTGGGGGCCTACCACCCAACCATCCCAGGATCAAGCCATGTTCCTCATCGATCGCCTCCCAACATTAAAATTGCATCTTTCAAAAAAATATTATATATATATATAATTTTTTTAAATAATAAAAAATAATTAATTTTTTTAAATAATAAAAAATAATTATAAATTATTAAATTTAAAAAAATTAAAGTAAATTAATTATAAATTATTTTTTAATAAATTTAATTAAAAATAAAATAAAATAAAATTTATTTAATAAAAAACATTAATTTTAAAAAAATTAATTAGAAATTAAAAAAATTGGGGGGAGGGGGCAGGCTAGGGGAATGGGGAAAAGACCCCCATAACTTATTCAAGATTTTAAAGCCTATCGGCCATAGGGTGGAGGCTAACAGGGCCCTGCCTTACCTAACTAGGCTTTTGGGCCTAACTACTAAAGTGGGGAGAGGGGGTGATAAACTCCCCACATCTTGGTTGGGGTTTAAACTTTGACATACATATGACGGGTGCCTTAGGCTCCCCAATAGACATGTTCAGAGTTTTAAGATGGACTGACATTGAAATAAAATAAAAGATCCCTGTCATGACCAATTCAAATAAACTACCCTAATTAACATTTATAAAAAATTTAAAAGACCCTCAAGACCTATTCAGTTTTTAAACCCAATTTTCATTGAATAAACTTTTAAAAGGGGTCTCAAGCCCCATTCAGGTTTTTTGACTTAATTTGGTCTAAAAAGAATGAATTTCGCTCACTAAGACCTAATCAGGGGTTTTAGCCCAATTAGCACTAAAATTTCATTTCACCCCTCATATACCTAATTAAGATTTAGAGCAATTTATTTCAAGAAGATCAAATAGTTTCCTAGGTGCATATCATCAAGGAATGTTATTTATGAAATTTATCACATGAACTTGGTTAATGCAATGGAGATATTTTTGTGACCTAGTTTTACACCAAAAATACATTGACTCCCCCATAGATGTAATTGAGGCATTTGCCCAACTAGAAAAGTGAAATAGAAGGTCTATGAGAATCCATTTTCACATTTTCACGTTGTGACAAACACAAATTTATTGCACAGACTTGATTGACACAACATGATGAATTTGAAGGCCCAATTTTGTGTGCAATCTGAGAGAGGATAAAATAACGAGAAGACAAGAAAGAACCAATTAGACTACAAATGTAGGCAAGACCATAACAAAAAGGGTAGCATGATTTTGATGAAATTATGGCATGTTGCACAAGCAATAGTTAGCATCATGACACTATTTTAAGAAAATTAGGTCTTAAATATTTTACTTTAATCTTTCGAAAGGTTTACAAGGCTCATACATGACCCTTCTATAAAGGGTTGTAATTTTTATTTTGAGATTAATTTTTTCACATTATAATAATAAATAGGATTCTAACATTTCAGATCTCATTATCAAACCCATCTTTATGAAAGAGAAGATTGAAGCCAATGTTTGAATAAGAATAAGATATTAAGTCAAAAAATATATAAAGAAAAAAAATACATAAAAAATATAAACTAAAATATAATAATAATAAAATAAATAATAAAAATATAAAATAAAATAATAATAAATTTAAAGTAATAATCATAATAAACTAAAATTATAATAATAATATAATAAAATAAATTTAAATTAAATGAAAATGTTAATTTAAAATAAAATGAAATGTAATATATCAGTAAAATGTGGGTAAGTTGGTAAAGTGAGTTAGTTATTTCAAACACCATCCAAATTTAAATCTAAATATTGTTGATAATTTAAATATAATATTAATATATAAAAAAGATTAACTAGGATTAGTAATATCTTTCCTAATAAAAATGGAACCAAAAACTAAAGAAATGATTACATCAAGTTAAAATTTGGATCAAATGACCTCATGAAAGACCTAACAACTAGACTTATTCCAGAAACGCCTATATTTAAGCACTCAACACTAAAATTTTAATTTAACAACCCCTAGTGAACTGGGCCCTCCCATTGAGAGGACTAAGTGCTCTTGTTCCTACTTGAGAGAGGAGGGAATCCATAGTCCTGATCGATGGAGTTCATGGCATTCAACTATAATCTCTCAGCTTCTATTTTCCTTCCATGCACCACAATTTGGTTTGGTGAGAAGAGCTTTAGTCGAAGCAAGAGTACAGATCTCTACAGAAGTAGTTTCATTACTTGGATGAGGATCATGTTTATCCCAAACTTTATTCAAAACTTGGTGTTCCAAGACTACATTTTTTTGCCTCATTACAATGCAAACCCTACTCCTTCAAATTCGCTTCCAACTTTTGGCATACGTCCTGATATTCAAACCCAATTCCTTCTGCTGAAAGACTATTCCATTCGAAGCCTAAGCATTATCTAGATTAACCAAATAAAAAACATGAAGCTAAGACCCAACCTCCCCCGAAGATAGTATATCATTTCCTATCGATTCCATATGATTTCTGTTTGACTGTCATTGACAGTAAGCTAATGCAAGTATTGTTGGATTAAATGACTAAGACACAACAATACGGAGGCCCATGGTCCTAGGGGTAGTAGAAGATAAGGAATTACTGCTAGAAATAATATCAACAGAGGTCCTAAAATGGTCCTCAAATGTCTCTATGCTTCGAATGGAATATGCTACAGCTATTTTCTCAGTCAAGGATTTTTCAACCAGTAGATGGACATACCAATGTCGCTACCAAAACGTCTAAGGACCAGGGAGAGACCAGAGGATCGATGATGTTGATACTGACCTTCAAAGGATAAGAGTGAACATTAGGCTAACTTCGATACTAATTCCCACTTGAATCCGGGGCTACGAGCCCAACATTAAGCAATCCAGCCTCTGACAAACCAATTGTACCAGAACGAACTTGTTGAGATTCAGAAGACTTCTTATGAAAGATCCCTGATGGATCCCTTCGGCGGATCTGCTGTAATTTTGTATTTTTAAATTGGTTTTCCCTGTTTATGAATGTTTCTTTCCGAAATAGATGGAAGTTGCGGAAGGGTTTGATTGTTTTTGTGTTTTGATGATTTTGCAGCAAGTAAATAATGAAGTACAAGAACATAAATAACTTCTGAAATTAAAAACCAAGTACAGCAAAAACAAATTGCTTATGGGCAGAATTCCGGATATTAAATCAAATAGGGACCAGTTACAGATTTTCAATAATTCAGGGAGATTACAATTACAAATAGACCCACCCTGAAATGCTGAAGGGGAATTACACACCAGAAGAAGGCCACGGCAAGACTCCAACTCTGTTAATGCGCTACCATGGAAAGGAGGCTCGCTGCAAGGTACAACCGTACAATTGCAAGAGTTGCCAGGTACAGCTGTACTACTGCAAAACCCTCACACTCTGAAATAACCCTTGAATGTCTGCTGAACCCTGTCACAATACCTGTACCTACCAGAAGAACACTGAGCAATCTCCAGATGCAACTGAACAATCAACAATCCACTGAATTGGGGGCTACATCCCAAACAGGGAAGCACTGGGGTTTGGCGTCCCAAATGCTAGAAGCTCTACCAGAGCCAAAGCGCAAATCCAAAATATATAATGTTAAGAATGAATCATAATCTTGTTTTGACCTCCTTATAACCCTTTCCAATTAGTTTGAACCCTAAAAGCAACCCATGGGGGGTTTAAGTCATAACATATTATATTTCCCTTTTTAAGTGGTCAAGTACATAGAAATTGACCCTTTTTCCACATAAAGAGAGATCCGTCCACCGAAAAGATCTGAGTCAAAAGAGAAATATTTAGAAAAGTCCAAGACCTTTTCAATGAGCTATTACACCATGGGATACGCATCCAGATGAGGCCAAAACCCCTTTATTACTCTAAAATAGCTATAAACTTAGCCTTATTTAATTAAAAAACAGAAACTTAAGAAATATTAAAAATATAACCCAAGTAGCAACAAAATGTACCAATGACTCCAGAAACCAGAAAGTCACCCTACCACCTATCTGTCACTGAAGTCAGAAATCAAGGATTCACTGGTAGTTTCATCCCTAAAATCTAGGGATGCTCCTAGAAACTAAGAAACAAACCCAAATCCTTTGAAACTGAACTCAAGGAATGATCTCATGGAGATCCACCCCTAGGTATGATCATATCCTCTTAAAAAGTAGGGGTAACCCCCATAATTTTAGAAACTGCCTCCTAAAAAATATGAACATCTCCAAACTGATCAGCAACACCCAGAACACCAAGTCCCCAACACTATATAGTCATATTGGGTCTCTATCCAACAATGTCAACCTACAAGACCCCATAATAAGCTGACTCACGTGTCTCTACTAAACCGAGCTAAAGAGGAAACATGACAGTCCTCCCCTCTCGGAGATGCTTGCCCACAAGTAACTGTAATAAAGCTAGATGTTGTAAAATGTTCTCACCCTCCCAAGTGGCATCCTCTATGGGAAGATCTCTCCAACGTACCAAATACTCACGAAACACCTGCTTCCAGGATTCCATATCATTCTCAAAATTTTGCAAATTCTACTATTTGAAACACTATGCTGCAGTATATCTGTGAATAAATCCTCCTTATTTCTCCTAGAGAGTAGTGCGATAATTCTCAATATGTAATTAACAAACTCACCATCACATACCTTAGTCTTCGCAGAAACCGCTGCGCTACTATGATTATCATGCTCTCCAAATCCCTATAAGGATGATGACTCATAATTGGGAGTGAAAATGTCATGCAACATATAGAATCATTTACCTCATCCTTCATAAAATGAGCCTCCATCCTGCGATACGACACCTCCTTAGGTCCACCATCTAACGCTGCCCTCAAAATAGTCTTCTTTCCCCCAGAAAGGAACTCTAACTGCATACGGTGGTGATCAATAATGTAATGCCCAATACCCTGTAACCACTGCATGCCCAAGACCACGTCATAATCCTCTAAGAGAAGCACATAAAAATCATCGATCAGAGTATAATCCCCCATCTGAATACTAAGCTGTGAAATCCATTTGGTACAACCCAAAACTGCACCATCTGCCACCTTTACTCCAAAACCACCAAACTCCTCATACTGTAATCCATGCCTTTCCACTAACTTTTGGTCAATAAAGTTATACATAGCACCTGTGTCTACGAAGCTCATGACCCACTTGCCCTTAAGTGTACCTTTCAACCGAAAGGCATGAAAGTTAGGATAACTAGAGAGGGTAGACATAGTTACTTTCGCTGACGCCATGGGCTCAGGGGTATCTAACTCCAACTGTGTCTGTACCTACTCAACATCCTCCATGCTATCTTCAATATCAGTGTCGGGTACCTCCTCATCCCCTAACTCAAATGTCACCTCAATCAAATAAACCTTTCCTTTACCCATACAGCGGTGTCCGAGTTCCCAAGGTTCTTTGCAGGAAAAGCATAACTTTTTTCTTCTCAATTCGTTCCTCGTCTCCTGATTCATCCAAGGGGTTATAGAAGATGACCCTTCTTTATTTTGTGGCGTGTTGGCCTTCTGTGCAAGCCGAGAGTCCCTGAATGGTTTCTTATTTGCATGATAAGAAATGAGAATGGTATCCAGTCTCAATGTCACATTAATGGCCTCCTTAAGAGTGGCTGGTTGGAAAGCATGTACCAAACCCTTAAGTCTATCTTGTAATCCCTCAATGAATAACATCACACTCCATCTCTAGGGCATATCAGGTACCATAACTGCAATACCCTGGAACTCAATAATATAAGCTTTTGCGTGACCAGTCTGTCTAAGATGAGCTAGCTCTCTATAGTAGAGCTCTGTGTCCTTACAATCAAATCGTGTAATGAGTCACTCAGTGAACTTGGCATAGGAACGTACCAATGCATGATCCTAGGTGACTAATCCATGGTGCCACCAATCATATGCAATTTCGCCTAAATGCAACATAGCAAACTGAATAGCCTCATGCTTAGGCATGGGCTGCAAGGATAGATATATGTCCAGCTTGTGCACCCAGGCTCGTGCACTCGTATCCCCTGAGCCATCATATGTAGCCAATGTGATCTTCCCAGTAGCTCTATTGAGGTCATAGTTCTATTTCTGGAGTGGTCTATGACCACGATCTCCTCTAAATCTAGATGTATCTCTACGCTGTGCACAATACTGGGGAAGAGGGAAAACATCCCTAACCTCTGGGGGTAAATCTCTCCACTCCGCTGTGGCTGCCAAAATGGACTCCTGGAACCCAATCTCTGGTGGCTCCACCTGTGCTGGCTGTTCACCTGGTACAAACTGCGGAAGCAATGGTCTATTTGGAGTAGGTGTATGATGGCGATTCTGCCTAGAGGAATGAAGGGAGCTCCCAACTGAAGAATGGGATTGATGGCTATGTTGACTACCTGCTACTGAAACTGATCTACTCCACCTGCCTCTATGTCTATCCATCTCCAACTACTCCAAGGTATCTTGTAATCGGTCTACACCCTGAACAATCCTGGGCTGAGTAATGATGAGAGTCCTCATCATCTCTCTCTCTTCCTCAACCTGATTTCTCTGAGCATCCACATGTTCTTCTGCCATAATAGGTTCATGTTCTGTTCCAAACTCCCGCTTGTACTAAGCTCTTCTGCGTGTATAATATCTATTATATCAACTCTTCTCGGATGCATAGAAAACAATTCTTTGAACCCCACAAGCTGGCAGGTCAAAAGCTCTGATACCACTGAAAGATCCCTGATGGATCCCTTCGACTGATTTGCTGTAATTTTGTATTTTTAAATTGGTTTTCCTTGTTTATGAATGTTTCTTTTTGAAATAGACGGAAGTTGCAGAAGGGTTTGATTGTTTTTGTGTTTTGATGATTTTGCAGCAAGTAAATAATGAAGTACAAGAACATAAATAACTTCTGAAATTAAAAACCAAGTACAGCCAAAACAAATTGCTTATGGGTAGAATTCTGGATATTAAATCAAATAGAGAACCAGTTACAGATTTTCAATAATTCAGGGAGATTACAATTACAAATAGACCCAACCTGAAATGCTGAAGGGGAATTACACACCAGAAGAAGGCCGCGGCAAGACTCCAACCCTGTTAATGCGCTGCTATGGAAAGGAGGCTGGCTACTAGGTACAACGGTATAACTGCAAGCGCTGCGAAGTACAACCGTACTACTGCAAAACCCTCACACTCTAAAATAACCCTTGAATGTCTGCTGAAACCTGTCACAATCCCTGCGCCTATCAGAAGAACACTGAGCAATCTCCAGATGAAACTAAACAATCAACAATCCACTGAATTGGGGGCTACATCCCAAACAAGTAAACACTGGGGTTTGGCGTCCCAAATGCTAGAAGCTCTTCCAGAGCCAAAGCGCAAATCCAAAATATATAATGTCAAGAATGAATCATAATCTTGTTTTGACCTCCTTATAACCCTTTCCAATTAGTTTGAACCCTAAAAGCAACCCATGGGGCGTTTAAGTCATAACATGTTATATTTCCCTTTTTAAGTGGTCAAGTACATAGAAATTGACCATTTTTCCACATAAAGAGAGATCCGTCCACCGAAAGGATCTGAGTCAAGAGAGAAATATTTAGAAAAGTCCAAGACCTTTCCAACGAGCTATTACACCATGGGATACGCATCCAGATGAGGCCAAAAACCCCCTATTACTCCAAAATGGCTATAAACTTAGCCTTATTTAATTAAAAGACGGAAACTTAAGAAATATTAAAAATATAACCCAAATAGCAACAAAATGTACCAATGACTCCAGAAACCAAAAAGTCACCCTACCCCCTGTCTGTGACTGAAGTCGGAGATCAAGGATTCACTGGCAGTCTCATCCCTAAAATCTAGGGATGCTCCTAGAAACTAGGAAACAAACTCAAATTCTCTGAAACTGAACTCAAAGAATGATTTCATGGAGACCCACCCCTGGGTATGATCATATCCTCCTAAAAAGTAGGGTTAATCCCCATAATTTTAAGAACTGCATCCTAAAAAATAGGAACGTCTCCAAACTAATCAACAACGGCCAGAACACCAAGTCCCCAACACTGTATAACCATACTGGGTCTCTATCCAACAATGTCAACCTACAAGACCCCATAATACGCTGACTCACATGTCTCTGCTAAACCGAACTAAAGAGGGGACATGACATCTTACCAAGTGAAGGAGAGAGCTCACCAATAATTCCTTGATGGTTGATTTCCTTCGGTGTCAAAGAGTAACTAGGGACTTTCTCTTTCCACCTAAAAAATTGGCGTACCCTGTATCTTGATGGAAAAGTAGAGGAGTAATCCATCACCAAATTTCTAAGCTTTCAAAGTTACAAAACTAGATCCAAGAGCCCACCAATGATTTTTTGATAGATTGTAGTAATGGTTTGGATAAATTGAATGTAATAGAAACCCAAATAAATATTTTATGTTTTATATTTGGATCTTCATCGACTTTGATGAACTATCCAATATTGGATATCATCTATTGAATAAAAAAGAACCTCAGAGTGCCAAAGGAAGATTATATAATCTAATCCAAATTGGAATAAGGGAAATCACCGTGGAGGCTAGCTTAAATAATGGAGACCAGGGACAAACAAAAACACCATGAATTATAAAAGAACAGTCCATTTCTTTAAACTAGATCCCTATCTTCATAGGCATGACTTGCACCAAGAAAAAACCATTTCCTATTAACTCCACCTCTAGATTAGCTAATTTATGCCTAAATTTTTTAATCTAGTCCATGAATCTCTCCATAAAAGGATGTTCTCTAATATCCTATAAATCAAAGATAAAATTCCTTTGTATTATTCCAAATATTGAGGACAATCCTCCTCAATTTCCAACACAAGAACATCATTGCAGAAAACTATAGTAACATCACCAAGTGAAAAAGAGATTGGCGCCTTAGCCCTAAAAATTTTGTTGTCTGAAATTGACAGTAAATTCTCCTTAATTGATCGGCAGGAATCCTCCATGGTTTGACCACCAGTAGCACCGGCCCTATCTAAACTGACATTGAAAGGGCATATGATCAATCTGGGGGAAGAGAGAGGGTGAAGGCTGAGAATACGCTCTATAATATTCGCTACAAGAATGAAACTGGTTATCTATGTTAGGCCACTCTGAAAAGATTTGGTGCTATAGATGAGGACTAGAACCATCTTCCACCAAACTGAGAGACCACCTTCAGCTCCCTAGCATTTGATTGCCATTTACCGAAAACTGCTCGCTGTCCATTCACTTCTCCGCGTCATGCTGCCCTAACTTTTTCGCTGCTCACCGCCACCGGGCTCCATTTTTAATTCGCAATCTTGGTTCTTATTAATGAAAATAAGAATAAATTGTAACATTAGTCAATATGAAATATAAAAATAAATAAATATTATTAAAATATTAAGAAATTAAACTAAACTAAATTAAATAATAATAAAATTAAAATAAAAATATAATAAATTTATAAAAATATAATAAATTTGTATATTTTTATTATGAAATCAATTAGTATAAAAATATTAAAAAATTCCCCCCCATTAAAAAAAAAGAATCAAAAATAAAATTCAGGGCGGACACATGAATGACTAAAGTAGGGGGAGTAATAGAAAAATAGGGGAAATAATTTTTAGCATCAAGATTTAGGATGGGATGAGCTTATAGATTAGGAGTTTTTAATAATGATTCAATTTAAAGTTATCATCTTTGTTAAGGTTACAAGACCTCTTTTCAATTTCAATTTTTTTTTTGATCTTTTTATCTTTTCAACGATCTTACAAAGTTAATATTTTAACATCATCCAAATGGATGGAGGGTTTTATTTTTTATTCATGCTCTATCAACACTATTCTCTTACATATTCTTTGAACCTTATTTGAAAGGATCTAGTAGTCTTACTGATATAGGGAATACTATATGAGCATTGTATCTTGTAAATCCCTTTGTTAAGCCTAGGTTCTTGTAGATCCTTCACACTTCTTAGAGGAATTCTAATGGTTTTGACTAGTCTGAATTACTTTTTGATGCCATTTATTCGAATAATTATTGATAATTTCTCTAAGGTACCTTAAACATATGGTAGGTAAGCTGTCTTACCTTATGATTATGTGCTAGTAATAAGGTGGCCTTTACATCTTATGACTTTGTTGAAATTTTTATTGATATGCTATTCTTGATACCAATTTTTATTTAGAACATTTTGTTTGTGGCTCTTTTCATTTAAAAAGTGTTCAAGATTAAATATTCTAAGGGCTCTTGTGTATAAATTCTTCAAAACTCCATTTTTAGAGATTGGTGGTGATGGGAATCAACTATGATACACAAATTTGTATGTATTTTTTTTCTATAAGTTTGTTTAGATAATATAACATCATCTTTTTGTATGATAAAGATGTCAAGGAATAAAATATAGTGGATATCCTCTACCTCTATTGTGAACTTAATATGTTTAGATAAGAAGTTTACATGACTCAGAAATTCCATCAAAGTCTTCATACCATGCAACCATTTCAAAATTGTATCATCTAAAAATCTATACCACTAGTTAGGTTTCAAATGTGAGGAATCAATGGAAATATTCTCAAATATTTACATGAATAGATTATCAATAATAGGGGAAATAGGAAATCCCACTGCTATGCCTTCTTTTTGTTTATAAATATCACCATGAAAACTTAAATAAGTAGATCTAAGGTAGAATTTGACTAAGCTAAAAGTTTTATCATCAATTTTTTCTCTAACAAATTTTAAGGCCTCATCTAATGGTATAATTGCGAAGATAGAGATGACATATAAAAACTTACTAAAATGTCATTTTCATTGAGTTTGGGGGTGGCCACAATATTGAAAAAATCATTAGAATTTTTAATGAAAGAGGGAGTGTTTCCCACTAATATATTTAATTTATTTTATAAGTAACTTGTAATCTCATAAGTTGGAGAACCAATAGTATCCACAATAAGTTAGATGGGATTGTAGTTGATTCTAAAAGAACCCTTTTTAATATGTGTATTGTTTGTTGATTTAGGTTTTGTTTATTTATTTTTATTGATTACCCTATTAGAAGGTGTGATCTAACTAGTCAGATTGCAGAAACACTTTAGTCAAATTTTCACTACCATTGATAAAAATTGCACAAGTTTCTAGCTTCTTGTAATGAAAAGTGATGATGATGTCATCACTACTAAATTACCTAGTATAAAATATGGAATGCATAGTGGTTGAACTTCATACATCAGTCTTGCAACCTCATCACATGCATCATTACAGTATTTAAATTTTATCAAACAAAGTTTTCAACCATTAGTCTCTCCAACTTGACTCACATTGGAACTTTTGTAGAAATACCTTGTTAAAATAAAAAAATTATGGTTACCAATGAACTTATTTAAATGCATTATGTGATACTTGGTATTATTAAGTGCAATAACTTTTAGGAGTTCACTTGGTAAGATCAAGAATCTTTGAAGGAATTAGTTTTCTATACATGATTAACATTACCTGATATAATACATGTAGCTTTAGGTTCCATTGATCAGACTAACATCCTAACAAATGGCATGCAGGGCCAAATTTCAAATTTAGATATCTTCATAATATTTTGAAACATCATGTTATTGTTTAATTTTCTTGGGATGTGAACCAATGGGACCTAGTCTATAGTCATTATTGACTAAACATGAGGACTAGTAACCCCCATTTAAAATTATAATGAAAGTATTTAATACTAAACAAATTCATTAAAAAAAAAAAAAAAAACTATTTTTTACCACAAATAGAGCTCAAAAATTGTCTTATTCTATTTAATTTGTTACAATATTTTATATAAAATAATATTGAAATATAATTTTTACAAAATATAATGATTTTTATAAAATAGTTTTTGTCTTCTAGTTGATTTTAAGTTTTTTTAATTTTAAGTTATTATTGATTATGTAAATAAATTTGTTGATATCGATTTTACAAGTATGTTTGGTTAACATTGCAAAAAAAAAAGATTTCTTCAAGCATAAGCTTATTATAATTGATAACAAATCTAATTTATGTATATTAGAAATAGAGTATTATAATATGCTTTCAAATATTGGAGTGCATCACCTAATTATTAAATACTTGAATTAATTAACCCTGAATCAAAATTGTCATAGTGATCATGACCAAAAACTAGGGAACATGTATGTATATACTTATTTCTACAAAATAAAATATTTAAAATACCTGATGTCTATCATTCATGATTTAATAAAGCTGACCCAATCTCAAAATGAATCATAGTAATAATAGGATTGTGTTCTTTACAAAGCATTACAATGAAGATAATATTAATATATCTAGATATCCACCATCCATGTTTGAATGATGCTTTTAATGCCATAACCTATTGACCTTACATTCCATGATGGCCTACTTCATTATAGTTGTAAACACCCAAATTTGACATAATCCTTATTTTATAAAATATTTTAGCTACTTTAATTATATGGATCTTAGCTAAGAATTAAATCCTTAGTGATGCATGCATTTTATATTTTTTATTTTAATTTGAGATTTTATATAAATATGTGGTCCCCATTTCTAGTCTGCATTACTTGAATCATATCTAAAAAATAGAGATCTCTAACCCATTTTATCATTTTGAGGTTGTGATTAGCCCAAGACAAGATTGGCTAATAGGGTCAAGTTTGACAATTTTATTCTAACCCTTGATATTTTGAATCCTCTTTTTGACATGTTTCCATTTATAGTCATTATTTTTAGTTAATTTTATTTTCTTTGGGTCTATTGTGTGTACCTCTAAGTATTTAATTCAAATTCTAAATTGTTCTTTTACATACATAGTTTATAGGAAAAATTTAGGAAATGCACTCATACATTACAAGAATTATACAAAAGTTACACATTATTACACTGGATGACTAGAGATACATCTAAAGTTTTGTTAAATTTTGCATGCTTATGCCAAGGGTAAACTAGGATAAGGAACATATAGATTTGCATTCATCATTTCAAACACACACATACGTGGGAGAATAGCATTTGAGATATATCCCTCTTTGAAGCTTTGAAAAAGTAGTGAAACACTTTAAATTTCAATGGGGATCAATAAAGGTCAGTCCAAATAAATTTATTTCACCTAATTCCCACTCATTTGATGTCTTAAGTGTGTGTAGGAAACTGGGGTTTGATATTGAAGGTGTATGTGTGAGTTGAAAAGTTATGAAAGTAGAAAATAAAATTTATGACATGGGAAAATCATAATAGAAAAAATTAGGGTTTTACTATCACATAGTCAAAATTGATCCACAAAGGTCAAGATCAATAGTTGATATTGTGTGCTTCCAATCATTTCTCACATAACACAAAAACAACAACCAATTTCAAAACCCTGCACTCACAAGGTCAATATTGACCCCTATAGCTTAGGATTAGTAGGTGATATTGTTTGTTTCTAGTCAGTTCTGACCCAAAATAGAAATAAATGTCATTTTAATAAGCCTTCACTCATAGGTTCAATATTGACCCATAAAGATTAGGATTAAGAATTGATATTGTTTGCTTCCAATAAATTCTAACCCAGAATAAAAATAACTATCAATTTTAGAAATTAATATAATTCAGTCACCTTACACATCACTAGATCAGAAAATAACCCTATATAGATTTAGAAAGTGTGAAAAATAAGGTAAGTCATTCTATATATTTTTGTATTTTTATTGCAAATTTGAAATTTGGTTTTAGAATCATAGTTGATGAATTGTATTTTGTGCTCATTCTATCAATATATAGTTAAATTTTATTCTAATAGTTTATATCTAATTAAAGGCTTAGTATTACATTAATCCAATTTTAGATAAAACATATTGGTGAACCCACATATTTTATTCAAACATTATTTATAATATTTTGTCTCAAAGTTTATTCTTTCCCTTCCAATTCTATCCATATATGTGGGAGTGTGTTTTAAGAATAAGTCTTATTCTTTTTTTCTTTCTATCCTAGGCTTCAAAATGTTTACCTCTATTAGGATCCCTAACAACCCTCATATGTTATATTTCCTATTTTAAAACAACGTTATACCCTATGATTACTCTAGTGAATGGAGTAATGATAATCATCATATGTTAACAATTCTAATGATGTATATGAATAATATGATTGTGAAGGCAATGGTTATAATTAGAATTACAAATAAGCATATAGTGAGGAAGAGGAAGAGTTTAGTACTTTTACAATAGAAGAAGCCATCTCCCCTAATTCTACTTTAGATTTTACTCTTAATCATACATTATAAGTTGAGAAGCATACTAATAATTCACATATTCCTATTTCAACTATGTTACATGAGTTACAATCTCAAGACTATTTAATTGAAAATACACCTCACTTGACTTTAAAGTTTTATACTACACTTCATCGTATTAAGAGTTATACAACATAAAAGAATAAAAACAATGAACAATGTATAGAAATTTGTCATGATGATTCAAATGATAATAAAGTATAATTTGATTATTCTTTTATTTCTCTAAAAAATGCAAATAATATAAAAGTATAATGTGATTCTCCTTTTCTCTCTCTAGACTATGTAAATGATACAAAAGTAGAATTTGATTCTCCTTTTATCTCTAGAAAAAATGTAAATGTTACAAAAGTTGAATGTAAATCTCTTTTTATCTCTCTAGAAACACAAATATATGCACATGAACACAATATGTCTTTATCTCCCTCTAAAAAATAATGTGATAGTCAAATTGTACATTCAAAATCGTAATGACATTTAAAATGACGTAATTTCTTATTTACAAACTTCATGTGATATGAATGATCCAATATGTAATGTTTCCAAAATTATTCAGTGATGTTTTAGAATGCAATGATAGTAGTGATAATTTTATCATACCTATATTTCAATTAGATGGTAATTTATAACCTATGAGTGCACCTTTTCAAACTAATCCCATTCTTAATAGTCATATTGTGTCCATAATACAAACTATAGGAGGCCATCAAAAGCAAGTTTTGGCTCTTAATTTTGATTTTCAAACATGTAATGTTAATATTAAAGATAATATTATTAAATAACAACCTATTATACAAAATGTATTTGATTATCCATACCAAAAATAGTTTGGCATGCATATACTTGCTTTATTTGATGGTTGTGGAGACCCTACTAACCATTTAGCACAATATGTATGCTCTTTTGGCTATTGGACCAAATATGGATGCATATTGTTAAATGATTTCTATAAGAGTCTAAAATGAGATGTTTGGGGTTGATTTTATAGTATTCCAAATGGTTCTTTACCTACCTTCAAGAGGTTGAAATACATATTCTTATCAGATTATCATAAGCATGGAATGCCTAAATTAAAATTAGAATAGTTACAAAGCTTAAAGAAAGGTCATGATGAGATTATCAGAGATTAAATTATGTGATTTAAAAATTCTCTACACTCTTTGACATATCAAGACTTAGATTTGGAAATAAAATTCATATTTAGTAAGGGTCTTCTTTCTCCACTTAGAGAAAAAGCATTGCATAATATTTATAATTCTTTCAAAAAATTATATATGGATGTCCACCGATACATATGTGATCTAGATGGTAATAAGTGAATTAAGTCCACCTTCATTAAAAAAACAAATTAATACTCAAAAATTTGAATCCAATTCATATTCTTCAAAAGGAAAAAGTGTTTTCAAATATTCCTACAATGAGAAAGAATTTACAAAAGAGGTTTTACCAAAAAGGTCAATAATCCTATGAAAATAGTTTCACAACAAGGAACAATTAGTAAGATTTTTAAACAAAGGCAAAAAATAGTTTACATGATAACACTTTAGTAAGGGTATATAATTATACTAAGAGGTAACCATTTAAGTTTTATGGATTTAGAGATCGACCAAATGATATAATTGATACATTATTAGATAAACAAATGATTACTCTTCCTCTGAATTACTATCATCCACCTAACAAGTGTTAGAAGATAAAGGGTCAAAAAGAATCATTTATCATGGTATTAATGGACATCATGATAATGATTTTATGATTTATGTTAAAATTTTACACAGCTTTCTGATAGAAGATTTATTATATTTAAGAACATGATAGCAAGGTCATCCTCTCCCACTTATTCTAGTCATTATTCTAATAATACTAAGACATCCAAAAACATTCCTAACAAGGAATGAATTTTATATTAGCCTTTTCATAACAAAAAAAACTAAAAGAAGTCTTTATTCTAGTTCACATTCTACCACATATGAATTATCCCAAGATTTTCCTACACATGAAACATTGGTCATTCGAGCTCTCAATAGAGGTGATACATTAAAATTCTTAGTCATCAATGTTAAAAAACATGTTACAAGTGTACCTATAACTTCTCTGAAGAGAATATGGAAGACAAAAATAAATCATTGTTGGCATGAAAATTTGTCAAGGATACAAATGTATGTTTTCCATCAACAGTTACAGGACAAGGACCCTCTCCTATTAGTAGGTGGAGCTACCTTTATTGAAAACTAAAAAGGATGTCAAAAATAAAATATTTACAACAAAAAAAAATTTTAGTAGTGTACTACTTTTAACCATGAAGTATGAAAAGGGGACAAAAATAAAATATGAAGGATTGACAGGAGGAAAAAAAATGTTTAAAATAAAAATAACAAGTCCAATGAGCCAAACTCATAGACTTACTGGAAATTTCAAGAAGGTGGGTAGTTTCTCTAGAATGAAACTTCTCTCATTCAATGGATATAAAAGACATTATACATTAATAATAACACACAACATACACCAAAATAATTACCGATAAATGATAATAAAATATGACAACTATCTTGTATTTCTTTGTAAAAAGTGAAAATTACTATTTCACTCGACCAAGGTTTCACTATTTGAATAAATTAAGAATGTAGATTCGAAAATAAATTATACAAAAAAATCCCTATGTTTTTGACTAACTAATCATATTCTCAACAACATTTCAAAACAAAAGAATCATATATAAATAGATGTATACACATATATTATTCATGAAGGGATTTTGAACACAATGTTTGTAAAATTTATCTTTATATTGATTCTCTTTGAGTTGTATATATAATATCCTCTTTTTTGTCTTGTTGAAAAATTCTAACTATCAAGAACCCTAACAAATGATCCTTTAACTTGTATTTATAAGATGAAATTGGTGGTTATGGTGCATAACCACCATTTTTTCCTTTTAGAGTCTTGAAAAAAAAAAATAGCAAATTTTCACATTTTAAAAACTTGAAAAAACACATTAGGCAATTTACACAACTTGAAAAAATGCATTGGTGTTTTTAAACAACTTTAAAAAGTAAAATAGTAATTTTTGCATAACTTTTAAAAGCACAATAGCAAATTTGCATGACTTAAAATTTGTAAAGGAAATCTACAATGTGCAAATTAATCATTACAAAACTATGCAAATGGAAATTTACAAGAATGATTAAAAAAGCTCAAGATAGAAAATAAGTCAATCTGACGATGAGTTATTCTTGTTCATTTTCACTACAAAAAAATTGAATATTTTATTCCTCCATTTATGGCTTCTTCTCTTGGAATTAATAAAACTTATTCATGATCTCTATCACTTTGTCTTCATTTAGACCATCTTAATATGTGTAAGCTATGTTTGCATGCCAATACAAATCTGACATCTTCTACATTATTCCATGTAATATCTTAAACATTGCATTGAGGTTATCCAAATTATTTTGATACTTAATCAACATCTAAATTGACTCATAATTGAATATAGACTTGGGAGTTAGAATCTCAATATTATTCTTAAATTGATCGATAATAGTCTCCTCAGAAACTAGTTTCTCATTATCATTAGTGAGTCTGCATTCCAATTTTTCTACTCCTATTATTTCAAAGAGATCATCACCTCCCATTGATTTAGAGTCATTGAATTTATTAAGACTTTATTTGACAATATGGACCCTAAATTTGGCATTTTTGAAAAACTCAGTGAGGTACACAATTTATTCTTTTTGGATAACTTTTTCTTGAATAATATCATTTGAAAAAGTATATGAAAAATCTTTCAATTTTGGAATAAATCCATTCCATTTATGTACTTCTTGATCATGATTATTTTTAAATTTAGTTGCTTGATCATATTTTGATTGAATCTCAAAGCACATAGTCATCATTATGTGAATGGTAGTAATACCTTGCTACAAAAAAAATTGAATCATCATCATGCAAACATGAGCTCTAAAGAAAAAGAAATTCAAGAATTGTCTATTACTATCTTTTGAAGAACACCATATCTCACCAGGGTGTTTTCTTTGATGAAATTAAAAATGACTTCTAAAGTTGTCTACTTGATTGGGATGGATTCTACCCATTTGGGGAATTAATATATAGCAATGAGAACATGTGTATGTCTTTTACTTGAATGAGGATTCAAAGTTCCAACAAAATCTAATCCCCACTATTTTAAAGGTTCTTCTATCATTGTTGGATTGAAAGGAAATGCTACATGTTTTGGTTGTCCAACAAACTATTGACAAGCTTCACATTTTCTTACCTATTCATATGAGTCTTTGAATATTGTTACCCAATATTAATGAGCTCTTAAGATCTTGTAAGCTACCACTAGATTATAAAAGTGTCCATCATAAGCTTGATCATGAAAGGATTGTAAGAGTTTCTTCTATTTTTCACCATCAATTCATCTCAATAAAAATCTATCAATACTCTTTTTGAACAATGTACCATCCTAGATAACATACTTTTTGTATACAAGTGAAAATATAGTTGACCTACAAATCAATCCTAGTTTAGAGAAGATAAATTACGCTTACACTTTTGCTTGTTGGTATATTTAAACAATCAGGGTCATGACCAGGATAAATTTTCTAGACCTAACCAAGGGATCCCTTAACACAATAACATCACTAGAGAGGGTTTCAAAAGCCTCTATTCAAGAAACACTATCCAATAACCCTAACTAGTCCTATGTTTTCTATATTTACAAAGTAAATACAAAATAAAATAAAATCTAACTGAGTGTTCAACAAAGCTTGTGGCATAAAATGGGGGTAATAAGCATAAAATTAAATATGCATATAATATCTATACTTAAGACAATGTATAGGAAATCCTAATTCATGGAGAGAGAATCATGTAAGATAACAAATATAAATCTATCTACTTTAATAAGGAGGAGCAAGAGTTAAGAATACTTACCTTTGAAAATGAACCCACCGAGCCTCAATCTATCCCTTGGCCAAGGTGATTCATAAGAGGTTTTTATGGTATATAAGATAAAAAGGATAAGTCATCTCTAGGCTATACAAATTATCCATGCATCTAAAAGACTTCTCCACAAGACAAGATCCATATCTCCAAGTGTAGTATTGAAACCCTAAGTAATGCTCCTCAATTAGAATGGTGGATAAGCAGATGCACAATATATAAATTTATTTTTTTCTTCTCTCTAAAAA
This sequence comes from Torreya grandis, assembly GCA_037957365.1. NCBI lineage: Eukaryota > Viridiplantae > Streptophyta > Pinopsida > Cupressales > Taxaceae > Torreya > Torreya grandis. Next base: position 3,597,019 of record JARHVA010000780.1, on the reverse strand, counting down.
TGGTGGAAAGAATGTGTATATATAGCTAAATATAACCCTAAAACCTTTTGAAATTTTAGCAGATAGTGTCGGACCTAAGCGACCATGATCAAGTTAGGTCCTGGACTAGGTTGGCCAAGGCCAATAAAGTTCCATAATGTGTAAATATAATTTAAGTATAGGATTGGCCCAGGCTGACATTGTCCGATAAATGTCAAGAAGGATTTTTGGCTTAGATAGGGGTTGTGTAAGGTAGTGAATTATTTGGAGGAGTGTGTAAGGGATGAGTAAAATATTAAGTAATTTTATAAGAGATGTTTGTATAGATTGTAAGTAGTGGTATAGGGGACAATGATCTTGCGAAACACTAATGGTCTTCCTACCCCTTTCTTGATGTACCCTTTAAGGCATACACTTAGAGATATTAAGACTCAATGGGTTACTATAATAAATAAAGTATCATTAATTGATAGAGTATGAAAATATAATTTGTATGCATATGCCACACTCAAAACTCATTACGTGTCACGTAGGTGAAACATGAGATGGTGCTTCAAGAAAAGAACATAGAAACACATAATGTTGAAAAGTTATAAACTGAATTAAGAAGAAAATAATATAAATGAAAGTAAAAAAATTAAAAATGCATACCTTTATTTACCTTAATTTTGTATAAAAAGAATTAAGTGAAATAAATGTCAATGTGTAACAATCTTGTGAAGCACCATGTGTGTTGTGAGTAAGCAAATGGAATAGAACATTGGTAAGTAGAAGTAGGTCTTGTAGACCATCAGAGGAGTGTAGAGGAACTATGATGAAGTCTTGATAGATATTTTGTGTATGAAAATCAAGGTCATATGACATAATCAAGTCAAGAAAAGGACTAGTTGAGCAAAGAAGCCTAGAAGACAATTTGAGAAGGATAGAAGAGAGAGAAGAGATGAAGAAGGAGATCATCATATATTGTATGAAAAACAAAGTGTTATGAAGGTGATCAATAGTTTTAGGTGGTTGATTTGATGCTTATTCATCTAGGGGGTTGGTGCCTCCTTATAAGTGGGTGTTTGTTAAAGCCTAGTTGAGTTGGTGTTTAGCTAGTTAGGGTTGATGCTCCAAGTGAAGTGGGTACTTCACTAAATTTGGTGTTTTACTTATAATATTGTAGTCCATTTTCATATATCATTAGGTTTTATTCTCCTTTATGATTATCCACATATGTGATGTGTTCTTATGCTTCATGATTATGTAGATAGTCGTTTATACTTGCTAGATCTATATGCTTGTTTGAATGGTTCATGATTGTTTAAGTGAAATTGAAAAGTAAGTTTTTGAAGATTGATTCACCCCACCTCTTAGTCATTTTACTTCCAATAACCTTTACCCTCATTGTGTATTCAATATTCTCATTTTTAAAATACATTTATAAGTCCACTACCCTTTTTATGGACTTATCAAGGCTCTCTTTACCATAAAATAAATCAATGTCACAAGTAGACTTACCTCTATTCTTCACCATGACGTTTTTGGTCTCTTTTCATTTCTATTTTTTTTTCTCTAAGGCGTCTATCCTTTCTTGTAGGGAGAACCCCAATACCATATCTTCTTCTTCATTTTCACTCATTATATACACACAATATTTTTAAACTTTATCATTTATTGATGCTTTCTCTCTTGTAGAAACCTATCAAGTTTTAATCTCTCTAAGTGAACATATTAAACGGTGCACTAAAAAAGGGGTGGGTAGACCTTTGATGTTTTTCAAGATTATTGGTCCCTATACCATTACCTAAAACCATTACAAGTTACTTTTAACCAACTCCCTAAATAATTAAAACCCACTCATCCACACCTCTAAGTAATTCACCTTCTAAAATGTCCCTTGACTAAGAAAACACCCTTCTTATTCATTTTCCTACTATGTCATCTAGGTCGATATTTTTAGGGACTGATTTCACATTACGAAACTACATCAGTCTAGCTAGCCTAGTTTGAGACCTAATGGCTATATTTCTCACCTAACAAGATCTCATTGGTCGATCTTGTCAGTTAAATTCTTAGGAGAGTTTAGGGCCAATCCTTAGATATAAATACCACCTTTACTTCAATCCAATAGAGAGGAAGATTTATTTTTACATTATTATAGCTCATAATTCTATTAATTTTACACTTGAGGATTCATTACTTAGGGTTTTACCTTGGGAGTAAATAAGCTTGTCTTGTGAGAAAGTCTTGGATGAAAAGTAGGAGTCTTTTAGCTTAGATATTATTTCTATAGTGTGATCCTTAGAAAGCCACAACTACCTCTTACAAAACACCATTATCCAAGGGAGAGATTGAGGCATGACAGGTTCATTCAAATTAAGTATTTTTAACTTTTAATCTTTCATTTGGTAGATAGATATTGTATAAATTAATGAGATGAATGTTTTACTCCTTGCTTAGTTTACATCTACATTGACTTGAGTAGATTTTTCTTTGCATGTTTTGCTTTGTTTGTTTAAATATCCTCCTTTTTGCCACAAGTTTTAGTGAGCACTACATTATAATTATTTTATATATTATATGCCTAGCTAGTGTTATTGCATAATATCATTTACCTAGAGGCTTTGGAACCCTCTCTTTTGGTATTGTGTAGTAAGAGATCACTTAGTTAGGTTTATTGGATTTGAATTGGTCATGCCATGATATAAATAGCTATGCAATGAGTTGTTTTGGTAAGATTATCTTTTCTGAGCTTGGATTCCATTAAGTAGGATAAGTTATAAATCCATCCTAATTTATTGCATTCATTCTAGTGAATCTGACGTTAAACAAACATGTGTATTTTTAAAAAATTTAAAAATAATCAACTAGATTGAATCTGTCGATCTAGTTTCATCTTTTGTACACATATTCTCAACTAGATTAATCCTATCAATCATATGTTATCTTTTACATGCAGGATTTCAATTAGATCGAGCCTATCGATCATGTTTTATCTTTTGTGCACAAGATTTATAGTTTCAACCAATTAGATTTAACCAATCAATCTAATCATTTATCTTATCTTTTATGACTAACTAAATTGATTTACTCAATTTTATTCATTTATGTATTTTAGTTTCAGCTAACAAAATTTATTCAAATGATGTAGTTTCATTTTCTATTTTTCATTATATTAGTTTTATATAGACTAGATAGACCAGCTTGATTTTGTCTAATAACATTATTTTCTACCTTTACAAGATTAAAAACCCACTTGGACAACCCAGTCAAATAACACTTTAACACTCTTAGTAAATAACTATATTGACCTGGTTGATCTTATTCTATCATCCATGTTCATTTTCAATAGCTTAGTATTTCCATTTTATCGATTTTAATTAAAATGCATTTCCTACTTTTTAATTAAAAATTTTATATTATTTTCCTTAGTTTCTTAGTTCTTTAAAGTGATACCTACACAGTTAAATAGATTGACCTACTTTATCTAGTTATGTGTATGTCTTTTGTCATCAAAGTAAATTGACCTATTTGATTTCATTTATATGGGCCTATTTTATAATAAAATGAGTAGATCAACTTGATTTCATTTGTATGATTTACCCAATTAAATTGACATGCTCGATCTTCTTCTGTATGTTCCATTATATAGAATAATCAAAGGAAATTAACCTCTATTTCATAGTAATTACAATACCTTTTATTTTTTAGGTAGTGGCTTGTTTATTTAATTTCAAACATTGTAACTTCGTTTTCAATAAATTGATTTTTGTCTTTATTTTCATCTTGTTTGGTTTTCTTTAAAAATTTGTATCGGTAGTTTTAAAACTACTTAACTATTATTGTGAAGGGATACTCGATATTTTGTTTACGGTCTTTGTCTATCATTTATACATTTATGGTGTGAGTGGATTTCTTCAATACTCATATCCATACTATAGATCTCATCATGGTCTTTATTTTCCATGTACCTCACGGTATTTTAAAAACATTGAAGATTTCCTTTTGTATTGAATTTTTGAAACCCACTCATTCATTTGATTTTGTGGTGCATTGGTTAGTGGTTAGTGTTGAGAAGTTACTTCTAGCTTACCCTTAAAATTAGGTTTAGTGGGCTATGGGAATGCAACTTCCTCCATTATTAGCACTCTAAAACATTGATCCATCGCTATCCAATGAACAAGTTGGTATCTTTGGAAGTCTGCATTATCAAACACAACTTTTAGTACAATCTCTTGATCTTATTTTAGGATAATTATTTAGCATTTGTAGTCATAAAAATTAAACTTTTGTTTCTTGTTGTTTGGCATTCTATGTTATAGTGCAGATTATATTAGTCAATGTTGATACAAGTTTTGTGTTGTGTGTTTAAACTAAATCAACCAACTCAATCTAATTAATTATGTGTTTATCTTCAGTTATGTATTTAAAATTAAATAGTCAATCTTTAGACAATTCAAAAAAAAATTCAGACTATAGAACGGCTTGATCTAATATGCTTTTATATTATCTAGTTTTTCTAACTAGATCGACCAACTCAATGTAGTCAATTTATAGACTACTCTTTTATGTTGCTTAACCAACTAGATCAACTAGATCAATTGCAGATGTACTAGCTAACATAGTTTATTTTTAGACTATTTTGTTCTCTTTTTCAAAATCCAACTAGATCAATCAGCTTGATTATGTATCTATTGGCCAAAATAGTTCATTTTTTTACCATAATCTAATTATTGTTCTTATTTCCACATTACTTAATAGTATGAAATCTCCTATTAAAATTTTATTTGATAATCTTAACCCATATAGAAGATACATGGGTTGTTCTTTCTTACCTACCTTAGCTACCCAAGAGGATAATCCTCATGGTGCACTTATTCTCACCATTCATATAAATCCTTTGACTACAACATGGCTTAAATTATTGAAAGTGATGACTTATATGGATGTAACCCATTTCACACTTATTAGGATAATACCCTATCCAAGCTTCCTTATTATACCAATGGAGTGATAGATACTAACATAAAAAATACACCCATAGGGAATCCTCCTATATGAAACATTTTTATCCCTAACCTTGGGAATGTTCCTCATTTTAACACTAATAATCAAACTCATCCACTTCCTCCAACCACTAGTAACCAAAATACACTCATTAACAACACTCAAATTCTTGCTCAAATGGTTCAACAAATGAATTTTATGCAAACAAACAATAATTCATAAATGATACAAATGCAACATCACATCTTACAAATGACTAATCAACCTCCTCTCCTCATGCCTCAAACTAATCAAAATTTTAATCCTCCTCTTCTTGGATATGCTACTGGGAATATCATCCCTCAAGGTCTTATGCATAACAAGATGATTCAACACCTTAAAAATGAATCATTAACTCCCTTCATTGTATCCATTGACATTGGAAATATATCTCCAACCATTAAATATGATGGAACTAAAGACCCTGCTTCCTTTATTAAATCATTTAGTAATATATACAAGGAATGAGTCCAAAATAATACTTTCAATACCACCAAAATTTTAGTCAAAACATTCACAGATAATGTTTTATAATGGTATAATCAACTCCCATAGCATTATATCTCAAAACTAGAGGATTTAGTCAATGATTTAGTTAAATAATTTCAACACAATGATCCCCCAAAAAATTATCTTAGTAATTTCAAAATTGTTAAGTAATTACCCTTAGAATCATCTCACACTTTTATCAAATAGTGAAAATCATTAGCTCAAAAAATATATCATAACATGAATGATTATAATCTCTTTAAATTATTTATCACTGCTTAAATACCTTCTCTTCAATACAAGGTTCAAAAAATTTATCCACAAAATAGATCATAACATGAATGATTATAATCTCTTGAAATTTTTTATCACTGCTTAAATACCTTCTCTTCAATACAAGGTTCAAAAAATTTCTCCACAAAATTTAAATGAGGCCTTTGATCAAGCTAAAAAATAAGACTTCCTTATGAATTAATTTGATCCATCTCATAGCTCAATCAAGGAATCTTTCTAAACTTCAACTAATGCAATTACAAGTGCCAATTCACAATCTCAATATCCTCTAATGAAAATAGGAGTTAAAATACATAATCAAACCTCTTCTCACCCACCATTAATGGTAACATAAATCAATTAGTTACTATCTCTGTCTAAAGCATTCATCTATAATAATAACACCCCCAGATGCAAAAAAAATAGGCCAACCTTTTGGAGGCCATAACTTTTGATCTGTAGCTCCATTTGAGCTCTTCCATGCACCAAAATGACCATATCCAAAAAAAATTGTTGATTTAAGATACACTTTTTGCTTAGAGGTGATTTTGATAATTTTCAGAGGCTAAACGTGACCATTTGAGGGTCCAAAATTGCAATTTAATGATTTTTTCAAAATTTTTCTATTTTAAAAAATTATATATGTTTATGATCAGATGTGAACTTCAGTTGAAATTTATCTAATAGGATAATTTTAATGTTTATATTATTTTAGGATATTTTTAGAGCTATGCACGCTTGCATGTGAAACTTACTATAAATAGCAGCTGTTAAAAATAGGGTTTTTTAGATTTTAGTTTTTTTTTTAAATTTACATGTCAACTCTAATTATGATTTGAGGATTATTTAATCATGGTTTGGTTTTGTAATTATTTAAATTCATTCAATGTGAATCAATTTTGATATTGTTTCAAATCTTGGCCTATTGGTAATTTTATTATCTTGATAGTTTTTTGGTTCCATTACCGCCCCCCCCCCCCCCCATCATGGTATGATCCTAAAAAATTATGTTGGTTCCATGTCATTATTGGTCATTCTCATGAAACATTTTGTAGGCTTATCAAATTTTTAATTTCCTTCATGTTAGGTTACACATTTGACCATAATTTCTTGATTAATATATGTAATCATGATTATCTAAAAGCTTATGAGAACAAATAAGTTACTAAAACCATATCCTTAAAACCTCAAAAATCCTCTTCTACTCCTAATACACAACATTCAAATGATAATATTTGTTAAATTAACACTGATTATGATCAATATTACACTAACTCTCAATATGTGAATGCAGCTAAAGTCAACTAAAGACGCAAACCTACTCATAAGGATCATGTCACAAAACATAAGAAATTCTCTACTGATGAATAATTTCTCAAATATACTATAACTACTTTACCAACATCTTCTAAACCAAATGATAAACTACTTCCACAACTGGAACCTCAACCTAGTTCTCTTATCCCTAATAAAAACATCATCTCTCATAATCCTCGTTTTAGTTTTTCATCCTCTAAATCACATTGGAATTTCTTAGAAGGGCTTAACTCAATGCCTTGTAAAATTCCCCTTATGGATTTATTCCAAACTTATCCTTATCATCGTAAATTCCTTATGCAAAAATTTAAAAATATCAAATAACCACAATCTCATGATTTGAAAATCCCTTCTAATAGTCCTCCACTTACAAAAGTTCATACAATCAAAACAATCTCTTCATCCAAAAAACCCCCCATATAATTTATCAAAGAAGATATGATTAATTATGAGATCCTATTTCAATAAATTGATCCACCTCTCTTTATCAAAATTAGAATCAATAATACCCTCATTTTAAAAGTCCTAACAGATGAAGGATCAGCCATTAATGTCATTTCTCTTTGGTTAATTCAAAAAATTGGATACACCAAAGAAAATCTAAAACAAACATGCATGTTGTGTAAAGGATTATATAAAACCAATCAAAAACCACTTGGTTGCATTTGGCTCCCACTAAGCATCAGACCCAAGACAATTTTTACTAAGCTTATGGTTTTTGACCTTCCCTTATCTTACAACATGCTCCTTGGTCACCCATGGACCCATCATATGCATGTCATTGGATCTTCAGGTAGTCAATGCATTAAATTCATACACAATGGCAAATGTTAAAAACATGAAGTTGATCCTAATACATAGATCATTCAATTACCAAATCCTAAATCTCAATATCGTATTCATACTTTTTCTCACATCAATAGTCCACCTCTCCCTAAATTTATTAACATGCATTTTGATTTACATGTTACTCTTATAGATTTAGATGATGATGAACCAAATGAATTGTAAAATACTTTTACTACCACTTGATTACCTACTTATATAGTTGAATGGTTCCCTCCTTTTTTACTCCCACATTATCCTACAATTACCTTTCTTGATTATACTAATGATACTTCCCCCCACCCATGTAATGCATATGAACCCTCTTACACAAAGGATATATTCACTTATAATGAAAATGGAGTAACTAAACTTTTTCAAGATCCTTTAACTATGTTTCCTCATAAATTCAATAACATAGGTGTATCTACTACTGACTCTCCTATAGAAAGTAATGCATGCACTATCTCTCACACCTATGATGACAACTATATCATGGCCTAAGTTCAATCACAAGATTTAGATGTACAACATTATCAAAATATATTATTAAAAATGCATGCCTTTAACCATGATGTTCGTGTCATTATATCTCATCTGATACTAAATTAGAACCTGAAGGTTATATACCCCCTAATATTCCACCATTATTAAAAACTTCATTGGCAATTTAAGAAATCCCTATGATTACATCTTCTAAATATCCTATAAAAATTAATCCATTACATCCTACTTTATTGACCATAAATATAATTTCTCCTTCTTGTCATTGTATTGATCAAACTAAATTGTTACCATATTAATCTATCCAAACAAACTTGATTGAAACAAATTTCCTAAGTTATCACCTAAAATTACATATATTTAACAAATCAATCCAATTAATATAGACCTTATTGATTTCACTCAACCTCATCTCATCAACACAAAATCTGTATCCTCTACTTTACCTGAAATTATGTTAGATTCAAAAGTTATTATTTTGAGACAAATACATTATGAATACTATAACAAAGGTAATCAAAACATTGATCTTAAAGGGGATGTAAAATATTATGGACCTTATCCCATGATTCTGAATGACAAATCTATACTAGAACTCCTTCATGCTAGAGAACCTCAACATCCATGCCAACATCATAAGCTTGGCCACTTTCATTAAAATGTTTTATTGTTTAAACAATTTCATTTCTAGTGTGGACCAGAAAACACATCCTATTTCTTCCCTCCCTCCTACTCTATATCATTTCCAAGATGTAAATGTTATCTTCATTGAAGAAATTACAAAAATAGAATATGTTACACCTATATGTCCTTGACCTATTACTATCTCTAAAGAACTTACCCACAAAAAACATGATAAGTTTAGTCTCTTCTTTGAAAAATATCATGAAGCTTTTTCTTGGTCATATGAAGATATGCCTAGAATGGATCTTAACATCATTTTCCATAATATCATTACCTACCCAAATGCCAAACCCGTATGGCAAAATCAATGAAAATTTCCTCCTAAGATTTCTAATTTATGCCATAAAGAAATCATCAAACTTTTGGATGCTAAATTCATTAAACCTATGGATTACTTAGGATGGGTTTCAAACATTTTCCATGTTTGTAAAAAAGTTACCATTGTTATTCACATACGCATCAACTTTTGTAACCTAAATTTAGCCTATCCAAAAGATAATTTTCCCTTACCATCAAATGATGCCATTGTCTATTCTAATGTTGGTTATGAAATATTATCACTCATGGGTCTAGTTTATTAGGATATACTCAAATTCACATAGATCCCAAGGATCAACATAAAACAACATTTACCACATAGTGGGGCACCTATTGTTATGTTAAAATGCCTTTTTGTCTCAAAAATGTTGGAGCTACCTACCAACATGCAATAACCCATATCTTTCATTATCTCATTCATAAAATCATTGAAACCTAAGTGGATTATCTTATCTCCAAATCTAAAAATCTAGACACTTATCTTCATAATTTAGCTATCATCTTTGATTGAATCATTAAATACAAATATAGACTCAATCCAATCAAATATGTATTAAGTGTTACTTATGGTAAACTATTAGGTTTTCTAGTCTCTCATCGAGGCATTGATGTCAATCTAGTTAAAATAAAAAATATTATCAACATGCATATCCCTCAATCGATTCTAACAATAGGAACATACCTTGGGAAACTTGTGGAAATTCATTACTTTGTTCTAGTTTACCATATATACTTTATTAATTCTATTCCTAAAAAAGGTAATGATGTGTAATGGATGGATTCATGTCAAAAATTATTTGATAGCATGAAATAATCCTTTCTTCATCCTCTTACCCTTCAAAAACCTTCAAATGATCACCTATTAATATTCTATATGTCATCTACCCCCTATTAGTTGGGGTAATGTTCACTCAATAATATGACACTAGTAGATAATATGATATCTACTATATCAATCAAGCCCTAATCGATTACGAAAAATGATATACAAAAGTAGAACGTGATTTTTTATCTATATATTTTATAACTAAAAAGCTCCATCAGTATATGCTCTATCAAACTATTTATGTCATTATTCTCCAAAGCTTTCTTAACTGAAGATAAAATCAGCAAATGGATGATCCTATTAATTGAAATTGATCTCAAAATTGTTACATAAAAAATTGTCAAAGGATATTTCATTGAAGATCAACTTGTAGTTTCCTCCCTACTAGCTACTAATCACCTTCAGGATACTCTTCCTGATGAAGAGATTCGTTATATTGATGGTCTTAAGCAATAAATTTCACTCAAAGATTATTTTCGCTACTTCACTATTGATGTGGAATAAAATAACCATGAATAACCTAACCTTCTTCTTTCTATCAATAAATATAAAATAGTCATTGAATAATTACTAGAAATCACAATTGACTTGCATGAAGAAAATCAGACACTTCACTTTGATGGTACAAAATGTCTTCAAGGAGTTGGGGAAAGATGTGTTTTAATAAACTACCAAGGTAAAATCATACATCTAGCATTTAAATTAACCTTTGATGTCACAAATAATATGGTTGAATATGAAACCCTTATATTAAGCTTGCAAGTCATTATCAATTTATATATCTCATATTTACATGATTTAGGTGATTCACAACTCATATGTCATCAAGATAGTGGAGATTATCAATGTAAAAGTGAAAACCTTATCACATATCATCAAATTTCCACTACGCTTGCCAAGTAATTCACTTCATTTACCATTGAACCAATCTCATGAGATAAAAATACTATAGCTTATTATCTCACTTCATCAACATCTATATTTCATCCTCATCAAGCTATTCATGATTCCTAATTCCTTGTCCAAATGAGGAATTCACCTTATTATATACAAAATAAAAATATTCCCTTATTTATCACATATAATCTATCAATATTCACCATATATTATCATAAAATAATATCATCCAATTCATCAAACATCATACTTACCCTCCAGAATAAGATTCTCTTGAAAAGACTTGAATTCTCAAACAAGCATGCAAATATTTACTTCAATATAACACCCTATATTATCATAATGTGGAAGGAACCTTAATCCTTTGTTTAATGCCATGAAAATTTATTACTCTCCTTAAACAAGCACAATGGGTCATTTATGGTGGTTACTATAGTAGGCATGCCATAACCCATAAATGCTTGTGCATGGGGTACTTTTGGCATACTCTTGAAAAAGACACCAGTAATTTTAGCTTACAAAATAGTAGATAAGGCTCATGAAACTAAAACCAAAAATGAATATTCAAATCAATTCAATTCTCACTTAGACATTTATAAGGATCCACTTCTTAACAATCAAGATAACACTAATCAACCTCCTAGTACTAATAATGTTGAAAATACTATAGATTCTAATATCAACAATGATAATGTTATCAACATGAATAACATGAGGAGATTATTTTATTATATTGATCAATACGTAACCTTTAACCATAACAATTTTCCAAAATTTTACATTGTTTAAGACTCTTACCCATCCCATGTCATGAAATTGGGTCATGAGGAACCAACAAACATGCAAGTATCAACTCCAACAATGCAAATTGATAATACCTCTCATACCATTGATATAATCTCTACTCCGTAACTACATTACCTTAAGTGGATACCTCACAAATGTCAATTGGTATTTATTCTACTCAAACATAAGAAATTACCAAAAATACAACCGCATCATCTAAGATAGCATGGGTACCTTCAACTAGTCAACCCATCTTAACCAAACCAAAAAATATATACCTCATCAAAATAATTTTTAATTCAATTCTAACTCACCTTCAAAATATTTATTACAATATTATGCACATTTATCCAATAATACTCTAACAGGTTATGATGAATGGAATCCCATAGTGTAACTTTCACATATCCCATATAAGATTCCTTTCTTAGAACTTATGATAACTTCTCCTCATCATCGTAATCAAATAATGCAATTATTATTTGAAATTAACATCCCTAGACATCCACCCATGGAGAAGAGATTACTTCATCAATATCTCAAGATAACATCCTTAAACAATGTGAAGAATTGTCTATCCATGTTGATGAAATAGTGGACAATTATCTTTCACATAAATTTCGTATCTCTTCCATGATTCTCGATGAGATATTTCTTCATGTGGATAACCCACTATTATTCAACAGTGTACAAATAGGATATATCCAAGTTAAACATGATTTAATTGGTGAAGGATCAGGCACTTGTGTTGCTTCCCTTGATTTTATCAAAATACTTGGATACTCTGAATGCAATCTTAAATCCATGCAAGGTACATGTCAAGGATATGACCAAAGACAAATGCCTCTATTAGGTTGTGTTTGGATTCCTATAATAGTTTCCCTAGTCGTGGTACATGTGAAATTTATTATATTTAACTTTCCACTCTCTTATAATATCTTACTTGATTGACCTTAGACACACTGCATGAGAGAAATTACCTCGTTAGCATGCCAATGTGTTAAATTTCCATATAACGGTATTATGTATAATATTCAAGGACATACGAATCCTTGGAATTTTAAACAATTCCAATAAAGAGGTGTTTTTAATATACCCACCTTTGATCCCTTACCTAGCATCCCATTTCATGAATTGTAGTGTTTTAATTATCTAGTTAACTTTACAAGAGGTTATAATGGTCATCCTAAATTAATAAGAAACATACCAACTAACCTTTTAGATTTAGATGATGATGAACTAGATTAGATAAGTTTAAAAATAAAAACTTCCAATCTCTCTCCTAATATAAATCACTCAATTACCTCCTTCTTTACGACCTTGATCTCATTAACAACCATATGGCAAAATTATGGTTACCTTAGAAAAAATTAAGAATTCCATTCACCATGCCTCTTTGACCAATAAAATAATTGATGAATGTACTATTGAACTTTATACTCCTAATTATGATAATGGATATTATTTAGACAATTAATTTTTATATGGCTTTGCTCAAGCTAAAGATCTAGAGATACTTAGATATCATTCTTATTTAAAACATTCTCTAAGATCTATTCGTGTAGTTCCTTCTCTTGTTATAGCACATGATATTAGTTCTTCTGATGCTCATAGGTCTAAGATGGATCACACACACAGTACTCCTCCAGTTATTATTAAGCCTCTTTAGAGCATTCTCAAAGATTATTCCATGATGAGACCTTACCATTTTCTATATTCCATGATCCTTCTAACTTACTTCCTCCAAAGATATCAGTGACACTACTTCAATCCATTGTGAGTTCATCCATTGATATGGTTCAACCTAGTGTTGATCCTATTCTAAGTTCTCCTATTGGTGATGGCATAATACCGTTGCCTAAACTTGATACTTTACCTTCACAATGGGTAGATGAGACTTATTGTGATATCCATAGATTTTTTTATCATTAGACCAAGGGCTGTAGTGCACACTAACAACAGTAGACATCTTCTTCTACTACCACAAATAGTTTACCTTCACCATCTTCTACTAGATGTACTTTTTACTATCATGGTACACATAACCATTCTTATACTCATTACTAACAACTCAGGAAATACATTGATACACAGTCCAACTATAGTACATCCAAAAGATAAGAGTCTACCACCTCCTAAAGTGATTTTAGAGTATATTCCTCAATATGGGGAGGTTTATTATCTTTGGCATTAGTGCACTACACACCATATAGATATATTTCAAGTGCTTAAGTAGTATTTTTAGGATTTTACATGGACTATGCCTTCATCGACTCAGTCTCATGCTTCAATTCATTTTTAGATAAAGGCTCTTCCTTATCTGTAGCCTATACATTTACATAAGTCTATAGATACCATTCACATTTAGTATCACACATAGGAGGTACCTTAGCAACATCATATTGATTCTAACATACCTACTTTATCTATAGAGATGATACAGCATGAATTATTTTCATGACTTTCTATGAAGATTGATGAGACTTTAATTAACATTAGAATCAATTACACAAGGATTTGTCAAATGTTATGGATGATATTTGTGGAGAGATTTATCAATATTTGTGAACACATCATGGTGTTCTATCACATTATTTATCACACTATTATATGATTTGGATTTGATTTATGAGTATATATGGATATTAGGTTTTACTTATTCATTGTCTCATGGGATATTTTCCTTTTTCTTTTAGATATGTTGATTTAAAAATGAATATTCATGCATTAATCTTATGGTTTAATTTCCTTTTTACATGGTTTAATTTTTTTCTTACACTTTTTCTATCATTTAAAAGTAAGATAGTTATTATTGTAGCATGGTTCTTAAACCTGCATCCCTTGATTATCTTATCTTTATCATATGATCATTTCACGAAAAAACTTATCATTTTATCATTACATACATAAATATCTTTTGATCTCCATTTATTCTTCATTATTCCCTTTTTCATACTAAGTAAACATAAGGTTAAGACTTGAGATCACATGTTGGTTTTTAGGTAAGTCTAATGATTTAGTGATACATGTCAATATCTTAAGGTATTTTGTCTCCTATAAGTGAATCCTACAGCTCATTTGTGTTTGTCAATTTTATCACTCATGATAGGTTATTTTGAATCGATACAGAGGAGAAATCAAAAATCCATAAAATTTAAAAGCCAAATCATTTAAACAAAATTCTATGATCTAAAGGCAAAATTGAACATTCAAAAATCAAAATCACACTAAAATACTTGATACATATCTAAGCACATCTCTTATTTCTAATTGAATCTCAAATCCATAGGTGGCCTCACAATAGAGTAAAGGTCCATTGGGGTGTGGTAGGCTAATAGATTGGAGTAGGATATTTCAAAATTATATATAGTGATACCTACTTTTTCACACAAGTACCCAATATTCATAGTATATGGACAAATTTATAAGGGGTCCTAGGCAATGAAGAACATGATGTGGGAAGGTAGATCCCTTTTATTTTTCTTGTAAATTAACCTCCATGAGTTGATCCTATTACTACACTTATTTGACCATAAAGTTTTATGTTTATTATGAACAAATACTTTCTATATTTGGCATCCACTAGACTCTTAGTGTCTCCCTATTTACTTAGTATGCCTCATGTCTACTAAAGTTTTATTACAAACACATATGTCATGATTTTTACACTCCTTACTTCATTACAACAATCCCACTATTCCTCCTTGATGAATATGTTTTGTTAACTAATCATATCCCTAGGGTTTCCTTTGTGAGTTACAATTTAAAAACTTGGATAGGACTAGGCCTTCTTTACAAACACTTCCTTATTTCCTATAAATATTATGAATGTTATCATTTACCTCATTGGTTTTTATTTTGTGAGTTGTATTATGATACCTTGGATAGGACTAGGCCTTCCTCACAATACATTCCTAACACCCTCATACCATTATTAGTCACAATAATAACTATCAATCTAGATATTTACACCTTAATTTTTCTTTGTATTTTTTGTTACACAATTTTTCCATATATTTGATCGAGTGTGTTTTAAATTGTAATTTACTTTATATACTTTCTAGCTTGATTTAGTATGTTTTATGTGCTTTATTTTTGAACATATGCATATTACACATTCCTCAGCTTGATTTAATGTGTTTTATACTAATTACATTTGTAATACAAAAATTTTAAATATTGAGTTAAGTATATTTTACAAATTATTTCCTTTATTTATGTTTTACACATTTCCCATCATGATTTAGTGTGTACTACATTTTATTACTCTTTTATTTTCCTTTTTACACATACTACATTATATGTTATTTTATCATTCTTTTTAACCATGTATTTATTCACAAATTGCTAGAAAATAATCCAAAACATATCACTATTTTATCATAGCATATAATAGAAACTAAAACACATGTGTTAGATATAAAATATACATCCATGGACATCCATGATCAATATAAAATAGTAAATGTAGAGCCATATATATAAATCCATAGATCAAATGTCTAATACAATAAAACATGATATAGGTAAACTAATATCAACAACTCTAAGGTTGTGCTCTATTATGTATATTTAGTATACAAGACACATTACCCATAGATTTCTATGACTATCCTCGCTGAATAGTTCATTGTCATGAGTCCATACAGGATCAAATTCTATAAATATATCCATATAGATTAGCCACCTAGGCCTGTACCTATGTTAGTTGCCTCATTGTGTCTATATGAGTAGCTTGATCCTCAGGTATTATCTACCATTCCCATAACTCTTCATATCCTACCCCAAGGGGTAACTATGTGGCATATCCTCATGTCTAAAACTCTCATGCTACCTCACCAACCAATCAAAACCAACTAGCATACTCTATGGCAGATGGTACAATAGGATCAACCAAAATTGTAGTATCATGTTATGATAGTACACCATCCAAAATATCATGATGAGCATCTCATACTATAGCACTCCATCTAAACACCTCCTTGGTAAAATATATTAAAAAACCAAATGTACATTAGATATCACATATATATTATACATATATATATATATATGTATGTATATGTATATGTATGTATATATATGTGTATATGTATATATATATACAACTATATATTTAAGTCATCTATTTTACAACTCAAAATAATAACAAACACTTAGGAATAATGGTATCTTTGAAAATAGTCTCTTCATCAGCATGGCCTTCAAGTACCTCTACAAGATCATGTCTACAAGGTTGTAAAACTAGGAGAAAGAAATAGAGCATGTCATGGACCCCTTTAGATCTGATGTTCTATCATCCAAATATTTATTCCTTGGGTTGTGAGATCTCCTTGCTTAATTTCCTCCTCATGTGTATCCATTACCACCTATCAATGTCTTTGGCATTATGGTAAAAATAGTGGTAACTATAAAACCTATTTTGGCTCAATAATAACCACATATGCATCTTAAACATTAATTGATACCATCTCCACATATATACCTGCTACCTACTTGGTAGAAGCTTTCACTATTCTCAATTATCATCAATAACCAATCCAAGGTCTCGATCACCGTAGCCAAATCATAGGTACATCCATAGGTGATCTCATTCCTTCACTACCTCTCAGATCTCTAGCATGATGTGCCTAATACTTTGACACTACTATAGGATTATTTGGATGTGATAATCCAAACTGATTGGGTAAGAGAGTAACAGGTTGTGCATCCACCCACCATGTACAATGTCTAGTAATATGAACATGAGCTAATCCAAGAGAAACTATAGGCCAATTTAGTCAAATACCAATAATATCTACATAGGGATTCCATAAAATGTCACCATAGTTAATTATTTGTAATGCTAGAGTATGTGGTATAGCACATATAACATGGTCATATCACCATATAAGAACAAGAGGGACACTATCATAGATGGCATGGGGCAACCTAACTGGTTAATACATGGGAAATATCTCATAGATCCAACTACATAATAAAATAATGGGGGCCATAGTCTTCTACCCATGGGATAGAATATCATACATGTCATGGATTAGATGCACCCAAATTACCAACCTTAGGTCATAAAAGGTACCCTACTCCAAAATTGACTAGCATTAGGTGACTATATACATTAGAACCTTACCATCCAATTTGTGACAAAGTACACATGATGTCATAGGGCTTATCACTACCTTATATATATACATAATGGTAGATATATATACATCAAATAGTCACACATGTAATCCCTAAAAAACCCTCCCAGAGTTAGTCACCCATAGGGATAGGGCTTGTCTCTCCAACTCTACCTCAGGGGCATCACAGATAAAAGGGGTCCCAATAATGGGAAGTCCAAGAAAATCATGAACATCCTTTAAATTCATACCCACCTCTAT
Source organism: Torreya grandis (assembly GCA_037957365.1). Lineage (NCBI taxonomy): Eukaryota > Viridiplantae > Streptophyta > Pinopsida > Cupressales > Taxaceae > Torreya > Torreya grandis. The sequence goes on along the minus strand of JARHVA010000780.1, from coordinate 3,578,710 downwards.
TGTGTCCCCATCCACCTCCCATCAAAAAGTGTTATTTATTCACTCCCATGTTCTTAAGAACATCATGACTAAATCAACACTGAGGGGGATCCTATGCATATTTATAATAATACCAAAACTCAATGATGCCAAGCATGAATTTTCATTTTCTATCAATCCATCTAATAAGTTTGGTAACCATACTACATTTATCAAGTGCCAGATTCTTTGTCATCTCTAAAAAATGCCAAACAATAAAAGATGTATTAGTCTTCACTCTAAGATAATCAATAAAATACACTCTAAAATTAATTCCAAACATGCTTAATTCAAAAATTAACTACTTCATCAACCTATTTTTGTAATTTTTCTACCAATTTATATTATGTAGGCCACATACTTTACTATGTTGGTCAAAAATAAAAATAAAATATACTAAGTCGACTAGGTAACAAACTATGTTGGCCACTATGTCACTTTTAAAGTTAATTAAACCCATTACTACGTAGTCAGACATATCACAAAACTAAGTCAGCCCACCACTACATATTCTACCACATCATTATAATATGTCAACCATTTTATACAAGGTTGAGCATTCTTAAAATACTAAGTCAGCCACTTCCATACATTACTGCATCAACCAATATGTATGTATATGGACACTTCAAATTTCCAAACTAGATTGACCTTATACACAGTTAGCCACTTATGATCAAACTACATTGGCCTTCTTATATGCAATCATCCATTTATGATCAAACCACATTGACCATATTATACACAGTCACACACCCTTTTTCCCCTTTACTTTTTAAACTGAGTCAGCTTGGCAGACTTTGTTCAATTTATACAATAAATTTTTACCTATTTATCATTAATGCCTTGGACATTTATGACTAATTTTGAGACCTACCCATTGACTATCCTATTGTTCACTCTACCCCAAAAATTCTTGGGGTAAATTCCATTATATATATTTGCTTCACCATTTAATTTTTTAAATTTACTATATTTTCCAATAAATTTTTTCCAAAATTCAAAAATTAAAGCATCACTTAGCTGAGTTGCACTAGTTGCTACCACTATGCATCCCCTAGCTCTCACTCATCTTATTCAGGACATAATCTCTCCCTTTACTCTCCTAGATCTCTCAGAGCTCTATTTTTCTCACAATAGCAATATTACAAATGAATAGTTTAAAAATCTTATTTTTATTTCAATTTTCAAATTCTTTAACTATGAATTATTTTTTAACAATTTTTTTTATTTTTACTCATAAATATGTTTTTAATATCTCTTTTTCTAAATCAAAAGATATGTTTGAATCCTAATATTATGGAGAATTTTTCTACATATAACCATATTTTTGCAAAAAAATCAATTTTTTTCTTATTTTGTAGGCCTGCCTAGTGTCCTTACATTGGACACTTCTTCATTTCTCTCACATGGCTTATATTCAAAAGCACCAAGGTAAGTAAAGGTGTGTATTTTTAAATTATTTCCTTTCAATTACTTTCATGTTTTTTAATAAAATTTATTAGCTTAGCCTTGTGGGTTGCTATGTTCTTTTCTCGAAGCACCATCCCATGTTAAAACTATGTGACATGTGATGAGCTTCAAGTGGGGCATATGTATACACATAATATTTGTAAACATTAGCAGTTATTGATGCTTTATCTCTTGCAGTAACCCATTGAATATTAATCTCTCTAAGTGCATGCCTTAAATGGTGCACTGGGAAATGGGTTGGAAAACCTTTGGTGCTTCACAAGATTGTTGGCCCCTATACCACCACTTAAAACCAATACAAGATACTCCTATCATTTCTCTAAGTATTGACACCCCTCTTATATATTTTCCTAAGTAGATCACCACCTCAAATATCCCCTAACTAATAAAAATCCCTTTTTTTCCATGTTTCCTACTAAGTCAACTAGTTTGGGTTTAGTGCACATTACAGAACTATGTCATCTTAAACTAACATAGTTCGAGACCTAACGGATCTATTTTTCACCCAATGAGGTTGACCAGGATGGTTACATTGACTAAAATCTTGGGATGATTTAGGGTCAATCCATGGCTATATATACCCCCTTTCAATCCATTTATAATACATGATCATTCAATTGTGCATCCTTATTGCTCATTAATTTACTTATATAATCAATATGAGGTTTCATTGCTTGGAGTTTTGCCTTGGATAAGTAACACTTGTCTTGTGTAAGTCTAGGATGCATAGGATAAGTCTTATAGCCTAAAGCTAATTTGTCCTTGTGATCCTTAAAATACCACAATAACCTCTTATAAAGCACCATTGGCCAAGGGAGAGATTGAGGCATGACAGATTCACTTCAACAAGGTAAGTATATTTCTAGCCCTTCATATTTTGATAAGTAGATGTTTTAGAGTTAATATTTATTTAATTGTATATTTCTTTTCTTGATCATTTATATGTTATAGATAGATTTATCTTTGCATGTTTATTATCTTCCCTATTTGTGTCACAAGCTTTGGTGAGCACTAGATTAGCTTGCATATGCATTTACTAGATTAGCTTGCATAGTTTTTTAGTATATTAGCTTACTTAATATCATTTAAAATCATAAGACCTAGTTAGGTTTATCACAAAATGGCATTTGAATAGAGACCTTAGAAACCTCTCCTTTGCCATAGTGTGATAAGAGATCCCTTAGTGTAGATTTAGCATATCCATTATTGGTCATGACCCTATGTAAATGTATTCCCAAGCATACTTGTTATTTTATTACCTTATTTGAGCTTGAATATTATTAATTAGGATAAATTATAGAACTATCTAGTTTCACTTGTATAGACCTTGTACCACTCAAATAGTCCATCATATCTTATGTGTGTGTCAATGGGAATCAATACTTAATGTTGATATTATTTATGGCTTGTAAGTTGGCATACATATACCATTCTCCATATTTATTTAGTGCTAGCATTGTTGGTACTATGCATGGGCTCAATATTTCCCTTACTAACCCCTTATTTATTAACTCCTGCACTTGCCTTTGTATTTATTCATTCTCTATTAAGGTCATCTAATGTATAGTTTTGTTGGGTAAACTCACTCCTAGAATCAATTCCATGTGATGAATAATAATCCTTATTGGTGGAAAATTATATAGAAAATATCTTGACATAATGTTAGTGAACTCATCCAATAGTTTCGTCACTTCATGCAGAAGTGCCTCTTATTTATTTTCATTGGCTCTTGCACCAACTTTAGTATGAGGACAACTTTCATTCCAATGCACCACATATTTAAGGAACTCCTTCCCTAACACCATTAATAATATTGCACACCCACTAATTCACCTTGTTTCTTCCTCATCCTTTAAAGGTATCAATGTGTATTTCCTCCCATATTTCTATAGGTCATAAATATTCACCCAACCATCATGTATCACCTTGCAATCAAATTACCAAGGCCTAACCAAAAGCTCATGGTAAAATTCCATTAGCATTATATCACACCACACTTTGTCTGGGTATGTGTTGATCTAGAATTTTACCATACATAATTAATTGAATAAAATATGTTAGCTTGTATGTATACATGACATATTATAATGGTTTTGATGCACCTCCCTCTTCAAACCCAAATTTTTGACCATCTCATTCAAGACCAAGTTGTTGATGCTACCATTATCTATTATTAATTTGTTGTGTTGTGGAGCCTATTTCTAAATTACAATGTATTTCAAATATTTTACATTTAAAATGTACTATACACTCTATGTATTCTCATCAGGGTTCGGGGGTGGTAACTCCTAAAAAAAATTTAAACCCCCTTAATGGGAAACCATTTTGTGTTAACTTGGCCCATGGTTTTGTTACCCATTGTTTTTTAAAACCTCTAATTTGATTTATTATGTATATATGGATATTCAATATGTAATACATTATGAGAACAAGGGTTTGAGAAGGAAAAATAAAGTGTGTGAAACCAAGTGCAAATTAAGGAGGGTTTCTTAAGGACAGCTCCAAATAATATTTGTGCATTATAATTGTGAGAAGATAGATATAAGAGTGGATTGTACTCTTGTGGATTGTAATAAAATCTGAGTAAGTGTTTATTTATGGATGTAGCCTACATTGGGTGAACCACATTAAATCTGGTCTTCTTATTGTGCATGTTTATTTTTATTCTTTATGAATCTCTATTCATATATATTATTTTTATGATTCTATAAAAAAAAATTGCATCAATTTATATATTTATTCCTAATAAATGGTATCAAAGCTTCAAGTTATATTTGTTAAATTATTGAATCACAGGAAGGGTTATTAGTTCAAGTGGGAGTTATGGTTGATAATCATAAATCAAAGGTTGAAAATTTTAATGAATAAAACTTTAGTCTATGGAAGATGTAAATGGAAGATTACCTCTATTAGAAGGACCTCCATGCTTCGTTAGGAGGAAAAGTAAAGCAACCAATGAGTATGACAGATGAGGCTTGGGATATTATTGATAGGAAAGCACATGGGGCCATTAGGCTATGCCTTACATCTTCGGTCATGTTTAATATATCACAGGATAATATCATAGAAGGTCTCATGAATGCATTAGGGAAGTTATATGAGAAACCCTCTACTTTTAATAAAATATTTTTAATGAAAAAGTTATTTAATATGAATATGTCTAAAAATGGTTTAGTTGTTGATCATCTGAATGAATTTAATATGGTTATGAGTATGTTGAATTTTGTAAAAAATGATTTTGATGATGAAGTTAGGGATTTACTTATTTTTTATTACTTACTAGAGAGTTAGAATAGCTTGGTAATGGTTGTGAGTAACTCAGTCTCTAATAATTCCAAGTTGAATTTTGAGGATGTCATAGGAGTAATCCTTAGCGAGTAAATATGATAGAAAAGCTTTGGGGAGACTTCTACTTTAGGTGATGCTCTAGTGGTTGAGAGTAGAGGGAGACAAGTTTAGAGGAATAGGAAAGAGTGGAAAGTCAAATGGTCCTAGAAGGTCAAAATCAAGGGGTAGGATGGTATGTTGGAACTATGGAAAGATTGGGTATGTGAAGAAAGATTGTTGGTTTCTTTAGAATAAGAACAAAAATTAGGAAGACACCAAGGAGGTGAATGTAGAAACAGGTAATGTTTGTCAAGATGCATTGATTCTCTCCATTAATAATATTTTTGAGTCTTGGGTTTTAAATTCAAGGGCTTCTTTTCATGCTACACCATATAGGCATTATTTTATTGATTATGTTTAAGGGAATTTTGGACATGTTTATCTTGGTAATGATGAGCCTTGTATCATTGTAGGAAAAGGAAGTGTTCAAATCAAGATGTAGAATACGAACACTTGGCTACTAAAGGATGTCAAGCATGTACCTAAGTTGAGAGGTAATTTGGTATCTGTAGGACAACTAGGCAGTGAATGTTCTATGGTGACATTTACTATAGATTCTTGGAAGCTGACCAAGGTTGCTTTTGTAGTAGCAAGAGGTAAGAAGGTTGGTACCATGTATTTATCAAGTAGTGATAACTATGGTAATTTAGTTTCTATAGATGCAAATGTAGTTCAAGTGGGAGTTATGGTTGATAATAATAAATCAAAGGTTGAAAATTTTAATGAATAAAACTTTAGTCTATGGAAGATGTAGATGGAGGATTACCTCTATTAGAAGGACCTCCATGCTTCGTTAGGAGGAAAAGTAAAGCAACCAGTGAGTATGACATATGAGACTTGGGATATTCTTGATAGGAAAGCACATGGGGCCATTAAGTTATGCCTTACATCTTCGGTTGTGTTTAATATATCACAGGATAAGATCATAGAAGGTCTCATGAATGCATTAGGGAAGTTATATGAGAAACCCTCTGCTTCTAATAAAATATTTTTAATCAAAAAGTTATTTAATATGAATATGTCTAAAAATGGTAAAAATGGTTTAGTTGTTGATCATCTGAATGAATTTAATATGGTTATGAGTATGTTGAATTTTGTAAAAAATGATTTTGATGATGAATTTAGGGATCTACTTATTTTTTATTCCTTATCAGAGAGTTAGAATAGCTTGGTAATGGTTGTGAGCAACTCGGTCTCTAATAATTCCAAGTTGAATTTTAAGGATGTCATAAGAGTAATCCTTAGTGAGTAAATATGATGGAAAAGCTCTGGGGAGACTTCTACTTTAGGTGATGCTTTAGTGGTCGAGAGTAGAGGGAGACAAGTTTAGAGGAATAGGAAAGAGTGGAAAGTCAAATGGTCCTAGAAGGTCAAAATCAAGGGGTATGATGGTATGTTAGAACTATGGAAAGATTGGGTATGCGAAGAAGGATTCTTGGTTTCTTCAGAATAAGAACAAAAATTAGGAAGACACCAAGGAGGTGAATGTGGCAACAAATAATGTTTGTCAATATGAATTGATTCTCTCCATTAATAATATTGTTGAGTCTTGGGTTTTAAATTCAAGGGCTTCTTTTTATGCTACACCATATATGCATTATTTTATTGATTATGTTTAAGGGGATTTTGGACATGTTTATCTTGGTAATGATGAGCCTTGTAGCATATTAGGAAAAGGAAGTGTTCAGATCAAGATGTAGAATATGAACACTTGGTTACTGAAGGATGTCAAGCATGTACCTAAGTTGAGATGTAATTTGGTATTTGTAGGACAACTAGGTAGTGAAGGTTGTATGGTGACATTTACTATAGATTCTTGGAAGCTGACCAAGGGTGATTTTGTAGTAACAAGAGGCAAGAAGGTTGGTACCATGTATTTATCAAGTAGTGATAACTATGGTAATTTAGTTTCTATAGATGCAAATGCAACATTATGGAATAATAGGCTCAGTCACATCAGCCAAAAGGGTATGCAAATTTTGAAGGATCAGTTGCCCAGATTGAAAGGGTCTTATTTAGATTTTTATGAAGACTGTGTGTATGAAAAACATAAAAGGGTAAATTTTCTCAAGGTTGGACCTATGAGGAAGGAGAATAAGTTAGATTTGGTTCATGCAGATGTATGGGGGTAAGCTCAGGTATCTTTTATTGGTGGGGTCATCTTATTATGTCACTTTTATTGATGATGCAACTAGGAAAGTTTGGGTGTATGGAATTAAGATAAAATTTGTTGTGTGTGATATATTTAAAAGATAGAAATCCTTGGTTGAGAATAAAATAGGTCTCAATTTAAAATGTCTCATGTTAGTGTAGGCATTTTCCTACCTAGTGGTTTTACCTACACATCTTTTTATCTTACTTAGGTTAGTTAATTAAGTCATTAGGGGTCATTTAAATTTAAGTGGATTATAATTTTGAATTAGGGTTTTACCTTTTTGGTGACCTAATTTCACCCTATATGTACTTTCTTCTTCTTCTAAGTTGGTTAATGCAACATTTTCTTTGTGGATTTTTTTTTTGTTTTAGCTCTCATTTTGTGTCTATAGGAATTTAACATTCATCATGTGACCTCTATTCATAGATCTTGATGAACTATATCATGGTACCAAAGCTTTTCTGATAACCTCATGTGTTTGTCTCCTTTAGAACAATCCTCTTACATTCACCATTGTTAGTTTTTCTTTTGTATGACTGTGGTTTTTACCTTAGAGGTGTGATTCTACTCTACCTTGAAACTCATGTCAAATGACCTCAAATAAAAAATATAGTTGCATATTCCTTCTAGTTTTTTCAAAATCTCAAATGGATCTCTTTCAAAATTTCCATTGTTGAAGTATTTTAGATATTTTGGTTGGCCTTGATTTGTGTGCCATTGTACTTCTACATTACTCAGATCTATAGGTGATCATTACTTTGGCTCTTAAGCAAAGTAGTCTAAGAAACCTAAATTACTCTACTTTCCTACAAACCAAATCAAGCTTTTAACATTACTTTACTTGTAATTCTTGAAGTTAAGCAAAGTAGTCTGGAAAACCTGAATTACATTGGAAAGACCAAATTGGGTTTTAGAAGTGTCATTATTGATCCCTGTCAGAAGTAAAGCAATCTAAGAAGTATGAGTAAAGTTTTCCCAAAAATCCAAATTACACTGGCAATACCAAATCAAGTTTTAGAAGGGCCATTCTTGATCCCTGACAACTTAGAAGTAATCAGACTTCACAACCTCAGTGATTTAAGTGATCAAACTTCACAACCCTGGCAACTTGGAAGTAATCAAACTTCACAACCATGATGATTTAAGCACTCAAACTTCATAACCCTGATAATTTTCCTAGATAAGTCATCGAGCTTTCGACCCCTGACTACTTATAATTCATGTTCTCCAATAAAGTAGGTCTAAAAACCCAATTTATACTATTGTAGACCAACTTGAGTTTTCAAAGGGTAACTATTTGTCTAGTGAAGTAGGTTTGAAAACCCAATTTACACTACAAGACCAATCCAAGTTTTGGAAGGAGTCTTACTTCTCTAAAATATTGAAGTTGCAACTGTTCAATAACCCAAAGTTGCAGTTGTTCAAGAACCCAAAGTTACAAATATTCAAGAACCTAAAGTTGTAGTTGTTCAAGAACCCAAAGTTGTATTTGTTCAAGAACCTAAGTAATCAAGCTCTAAAACCCCGCATGACATTCAAGAGGGTGTCAAATTTCAAGTGAAAGGTAATGAAGAAATAAATTAAATTTTTTTCCATTTTTGGATTTTTGGATTAAAAAACACAAGCTTAAGAAAAAATCTATTTTTGGAAAGCATCCAAGAATATGTGGGAGTAAGAACTTGTAAGTGGTATAACTTTCAATTCGTAGCTCCATTTTAGGTGTTATTTTTTTGAAAGTGCATAGTTTTCTAAGCTCTACGCATTGGTGGTGGTGTTTAAGAATTTTGTAACATCCATTTTTTCATGGTGTAATGTAATAAATCTCATTTCATCTTTATTATACTCTTTTTTGGATGCATTATTGGTTGAATATGACATCCCTCTAATTCCTTATACTTATGCACCTACTACTCAAGATGCACTTTCGATTAAATCTGATGTTTATACGAGTGTGTTTATATTTGAAACATTTAGGGGGTCATTGTTGATAGTTATAAGGGGGTATTGTGTTATATTATACATATTTATTTTTCTACATTATTATTTACTTACTACAACAATCTTTAACTTTGCACTATGGATTCACTCCCAATGAGTCTGCTTACACCATTTAATTATCATGAATGGAAATCATCTTGAAATCCAAGGTTTACCATCAAACTATAATGGTCACTAAGACTAAACCTACTGATGTTGGAATAAAAATCAAATGGTTTAATTGTTGTGACAAAGTCCATGGACTACTGTGTCTTTAAATCTACCCAAATCTACTCTTCCACATTGAATATGCCAAAACACCTACTAAAGTGTGGACCACACTATCCAAGCTCCTTAGAGTGTAGGATGTAATGAGAGGACATGAAATAGAAAATGAGCTCATTAGATTGAACCCAGATGACTTTGATACTCTTTAGGACTTATTCACCAAGTTCAAACTTTTGAGATTGTAGTTGAAAGCATGTGGAATTGACAAGGAAGATGAATAACTTGTTCTATCAATACTCTCTAAACTGGGTCCTAAATATTCTATATTTGTTTCCACTTTTTGTTGGGGATCAACCAACAATGATTACACTTGTGAAAGCAATAAACGTGAAAATAAATCAGATAGATAAGTAACTAGAATGATAAATAGCATAGAACAAGAGATACAAGAAATCGCCCTGAAAACTTGTATTAAAACTCTTTACAAAAGGAATACAATTGAAGAAACTTCTTTCTTCCACACCTCTCTCAGATGCACAAGATCTCTCTCTAGATCTCTATTCCTCAAGAGCTCTCTCTCTCAAGTACAATCAATTCCAACAACCTGGATTGATACAACTCTGTACTGTCCTTCAAAACATTCACAATGTTCTACTCATACTATTCAAATAAGCTAAGAAGATCTTTCCTACATATAGAATTAGGAAACTTGAGCATGCACTTACAACCAACAGTTAAGCCTCTTGAACAGGGCTCTAAAAACAATCTTGCTAATAATAGAAACACGAACTTAATACTAAGACTTAAACTCATCATGCAAACACTCGCTTCTGTCCTTAGAAATAGCATTCTGGATGCACAGATAACCGACGTCAGTTCCTGCCTGCTTGCCTATGACCGTCATCGGCCAATCCTCTGTCGACGCCAGCGTTCCTCCAACTGCGTAAACCTGTAACTATGTAATGCACTCATATGTGAAGCTTTTAGGCTCCACACCTTAACAATCTCCCACTTGGAGATAAACAGCTGCACCAGTACCTGTACAACAACATCTTCTAGCTCCTCCATCTTCAACTCAATCATGAAGACCAACAGAGGTTGAATGAAGATTCAACTTCTCCTTTGTAACCAGCTTGGTTAACATATTAGCAGGATTCCTATCTGTATGGATCTTCTCCAGCTTCAACTCACCATCCTCCAATACCTGTCGTATGAAGTGGTACCTTAGCTGTATGTGTTTGGTTCTTGAGTGAAAGGCTGAATTCTTAGCCAAATGGATTGCACTCTGACTGTCACTATACAATCTGCAACTCCCATGCTCCCTTCTAAGCTCTTCCATGAACCGTGTCATCCATATCATCTCTTTGCTAGCTTATGTGGCTGCAATATACTCTACTTCTGTAGTTGACAAGGCAACAACCTTCTGCAACTTTGATATCCAGCTAACCACCGTTCCACCTACAGTAAAAACATAACCTGTGGTGCTCCTCCTACCATCCAAATCACCTGCCATATCTGAATCTACCTAACCATGTAGAGAAGTATCTGAACCTCCATAGCACAAGTGTCTACTGTTGGTTCCTCTCAGATATCTAAGGATCCACTGAACTACTTTCCAATGTTCCTTCCCTGGATTGGCCATATACTTACTTACTACTCCCACTGCTTGGGCAATATCCGGTCTAGTACACACCATTGCATACATCAAACTCCCTACTGCAGAAGAATATGGAACCTTACTCATGTACTCTACCTCATCATGTGAATTAGGACATTGTTCTTTACTCAACTTAAAATGTCCAGCCAAAGGTGTGCTTACCGGTTTAACATCCTGCATATTGAACCGTTTCAACACCTTGTCCACATAATCTTCTTGAGACAATATCAACCTGTGATTTTTCCTGTCTCTCTTAATGCTCATGCCAAGGATTTTCTTTGCTGCTCCCAAATCCTTCATAGCAAATGTTTGAGCTAATTTCACCTTAAGCTCAGAGATATCCTGCATGTGTGATCCTGCAACCAGCATATCATCTACATACAACAATAGAATAATATATCTACCATTATCAAATCTCTTAAAATATACACAATGGTCAGATTGACACCTACTGTAGCCATGCTCAGTCATAAACCTATCAAATTTCAAATACCATTGTCTAAGAGGTTGCTTGAGGCCATACAAGCTTTTCTTCAATCTGCACACCAACTTCTCCTTGCCCTTGACCTCAAATCCTTCTGGCTGTTCCATGTATATTTCCTCATCCAAATCTCCATGGAGAAACGCTGTCTTAACATCTAGCTGCTCAAGATGCAAATCCTCAAAAGCAACCAAAGATAATACAACCCTTATAGAAGTCATTTTAACAACAGGAGAAAAAATCTCACCAAAATCAATACCTAGATTTTGTGCAAATCCTTTCACTACCAATCTGGCCTTATATCTCATCTGTCCATTCTCACCTTCCTTCAACCTGTATGTCCATCTGTTCTTCAGTGTTCTCTTACCAGCTGGCAACTCAACCGAATCCCATGTTTGGTTCTCTCTCAAGGACTCCATCTCCTCAACCATGCCACGCTCCCACTGACTCTTGGACTCCACCTGTAATGCTTCTTCAAAACTCTCTGGCTCTCTACCATCAGTTAGCAATAAATAGTATAAAGAAGGAGAATATCTAATTGGAGGCTTAATTACTCTTTTTGACCTCCTGATGGGTGTCTTAGACTCATTCTCAACATGTTGTCCACCCAAATTCTCTGACAGTGACCGACCTCGGCCACCTGTAGACCTGTTACTGGCCGACGTCGGTTCTTCCTGGCTGACGCCAGTGCCTGTTCTATTGATGTCGGTCTCTGTATGACCAACATCGGTTTCTGTATTGCCGACGTCGGTTCCTACCCTGCCGACGTGGGTCTCTGTGTTTTCCTGCAAGTGATTATTTCTTTTTCCCGCGAGCTCATTTTGGACCATCACTTCATCCAATTCACCATTGCTCTACCCAGATTGATTCAGCTTCCTCATCTGATCACTATACATCACTTTTTCATTGAAAATAACATCACGGCTCCTAATTACCTTGTTAGTTCCTAGATTCCAAAATCTGAAACCAAAATCATCTGAGCCATAGCCAATAAACGTGCACCTCATAGACTTAGCATCAAGCTTCTTTCTATTTTCCTTATCTACATGCACAAAGGCTTCTCAACCAAAAACTTTGAGATATGAGAGATCTAACTTTTTACCTGTCCATGCCTCTTCTGGAATTCCACCATCCAGAGCTGTAGAGGGTCCTCTGTTGATCAGGTACACTGTGGTGTCAACAGCTTCTGCCCAAAACTCTAAGGGCAACCCAGCATGCAATCTCATACATCTTGCATGCTCCATGATTGTTCTGTTCATCCTTTCAGCAATTCCATTCTGTTGAGGTGTCCTTGGAACCATCCTTTGCCTACGGATTCCATGTGTATAACAATACCAGTTGAACTTAAGACTGCAAAACTCACTGCCATTGTCAGATCTCAAGCACTTCAATCTTCTACCTGTTTCATTCTCAACCATAGCTTTCCAAATCTTAAAAGTCTCAAAAACATCAGATTTCTTCTTAATATAGTAGATCCATACCTTTCTTGTAGCATCATCTATGAACGTAACATAGTATTGTGATCCTCCAATAGAGGCTACCTAAGCCGGTCCCCACACGTCTGTGTGAACAAGCTGCAACTTATGCCTTTTCTTAGTAGACCCAGTCTTGAGAAAACTAACCCTTTTCTGTTTTCCAAATACACAATGCTCACAAAATTCTAGATCCATACTTTTCAAATCTGAAAGCTTACCTTTAGACTTAAGAATTGACATCCCCTTCTCACTCATGTGGCCAAGCCTTGAGTGCCACAATTTAGCATCCACATCTGAAGTAGATAATACAGAAGGAGAAATATTAGTAACACAATTACATAAATAGAGAGTACCTTCTCTCTTACCTCTGGCCATAACAAGTGCACCCTTGGTCACCTTCCAAGATTCTGCTGTGAGAGTTACTGTACAACCCTCATCCCCTAACTTTCCTGCAGAAATCAAATTTCTCTTCAAGCTAGGAACATGCATCACATCTCTCAACACCCATGTGTTTCCATTCTGCATCTTCAGATGCACTTTACCTTTGCCAATAATCTTACAAGGCTCATCATCCCCTAAGTCCACTATTCCAAAATCTCCATGGATATAGTCACTGAAATATTCTCTGTTAGGGGTAGCATGGAAAGATGCACCAGAATCTAATACCCAAGATTCTATATTATTATGCAAAGAGAAAATTAGAGCATCTTGTGCAATACCTGTAACCTTTGCCTCTTCCTTTCCTTCATGCTGATTGTCCTCCTTAGGTTTTGACCAACAATCTCTACTTATGTGCCCCATCTTTCCACAATTCCAGCATTGTGGCCTCCTACCATTTCTAGATTTGGATCTACCTCTCCCCTTAGACTTAGATCTTGATCTCCTCTTGCTCTTCTCTTTTTACATTCCCCTGCTCTCGAGATTTAAAGTGTTCCCTGATGTTTTCTCTGTGCTTTTCCTACGAATTTCCTCATTCAAGATAACACTAACAACATCCTCTACCTTTAAAATATTCGAAGCAGATGCAGTATTAGAAACTGCCATTACCAAGCCATGCCAGCTTTCAGGCAAAGAACATAATATTAAAAGAGCTTTTATTTCATCATCAAATACAATATTGACTGAACTTAATTGATTAACAATTCCATGGAAATCATTCAGGTGATTAGATACAGATCCACCTTCTTGCATATGCAAATTAAATAACTGCTTCATAAGATATACCTTATTAGAAGTTGAGGGTTTTTCATACAAATTTGTTAACGTAGTCATTAACTCTACCGTTGTTTTTGACTGTGATAAATTAGATATCACAGTGGATGCCAGACTCAGTCTTATAGACCCCAGAGCCTTTCTGTCAAGAACTTCCCATTCTTCATCCTCCATGTCCTTGGGCTTCTTTGCAATCCCACCTAATGGTAAGTAAAGATCTTTCTGATACAGATAGTCCTCTATCTGCATTCTCCAATGTTGATAGTTCTTGCCATTAAACTTCTCCATTCTCAATTTACTTTCTTCTACCATTGCTTTTCCCACTCAAACATAAATCCCTGTAGAAACCCCTATGAGCAACCTGTAATCAATACACACTACACAGATCTGAACCACCTGTTAGTGAACCTGGGCTCTGATACCACTTGTTGGGGATCAACCAACAATAAGATTACACTTGTGAAAGCAATAAACGTCAAAATTAAATCAGATAGATAAGTAGCTAGAATGATAAATAACAAAGAACGACAGATACAAGAAACCACCCTAAAAACTTGTATTAAAACTCTTTACAAAAGGAATACAATTGAAGAAAGTTCTTTCTTCCACACCTCCTCTCAGATGCACAAGATCTCTCTCTAGATCTCTATTCCTCAAGAGCTCTCTCTCTCAAGTACAATCAACTCCAACAACCTAGATTGATACAACTCTGTATTGTCCTTCAAAACATTCACAATGTTCTACTCATACAATTCAAATAAGCTAAGAAGATCTTTCCTACATATAGAATTAGGAAACTTGAGCATGCACTTACAACCAACAGTTAAGCCTCTTGAACAAGGGCTCTAAAAACAATCTTACTAATAATATAAACGCATGAACTTAAGATTAAGACTTAAACTCATCATGCAAACACTCGGTTTTGTCCTTGGAAATAACATTCTAGACGCATAGGTAACCGACACCGGTTCCTGCCTGCTTGCCTGTGACCGTCATCGGCCGATTCTCTACCGACACCGGCGTTCTCTTCAACTGCTCCTGATCGACGTCGGTCGCTTCCTGACCGACGCCGGTGACTGTGTAAAACCGTGCAACTTTGGTAATGCGCTCATATGTGAAGCTTTTAGACTCCACACCTTAACAGAGCGTAGCATGCCAAATAATATTTGTGCATCTATGACATTACATGAGAGGATGGATTCATGAGATACCTTTGTAATCAAACATGAGCTTAGTAGCATAGGCAAGTCTGATACAGAGTGTCCTCAGTGATGTCATGTAAATATCACACACTGCTTGTTGAGAAAGATACCAGGCATGTAAATTTAAAGAGTCAAATCTTATTTTGCAAAATGTTTAGAAGGGTGAAAAACTTTTTGCATCTCTATTATTATTATTATTATTACCTATTATTATTATTCATTAGCCTATTATTATTATTATTATTATTATTATGTGGATTATTGATTATTATTATTATTATTATTATTATGTGAAATTGTTTTTGCATCAATAAATTGTATTTATTCCTAACTAACCTGGTCATTCAGAGCTAACATAGTTGTATTTATTAAAGTGTATCAAACCATTGTAATCAAGGGTTATTAATCCAAGTAAGGAGGTATGACTAATGGCATCATAGATCAAAGGTTGCAAAAGTTTAACAGATAACAACTTTGGTCTATGAAAGATGCAGATGGAGGATTACCCTCTAGTCAGAAGTTGTACCTCCAAATGCTCCACTAGGATGGAAAAGTAATTGCAACTCTAGTGAGTATGACAAATGAGGCTTGGCCAGTTTCTTGACAGGAAAGAACTTGGGGCCATTAGGTTATGCCTTGCATCCATATGACATCATGTCTCTAATATATCATAGGAGACAACACTTCTACATAAGGTTTTCTCATGAGATGGTCTATTAGGGAAGTTAGTGGTGGAGAAACCCTCTACTTCTAAATATTTTTAAGTGTGCCCTCACTCTCATTTAATATCCTATCATGTTTGAAAATGGTTCAATTTTTGATCATTTGAATGAATTCAATAGGGTTGTGAGTAATGTTGAATTATGTAAAAATAGATTTTGATGATGAAGTTAGGGCTATTATTATTTTTTGTTCCTTACTAGAGAATTGGAATAGCTTGGTAATGGTTGTGAGCAAATCAGTCTCTAATAATGCCAAATTAAAGTTTGAGGATGTCATATGAGTAATCCTTAATGAGGAAATGTGATGGAAAAGCTCTGGGGAGACTTCTACTTTAGGTGATGCTTTGGAAATGGATAGTAGAGGGAGATAAAAGTTTAGAGGAAAAGGAAAGCATGGAAATTCAAATGGTATTGGAAGGTCAAAATCAAGAGTTAGTTCTTGGTCTACCTACCTCTAGTCTACTTCCCAAATTTTAAGGAAATGGTCTACTGATCCAAGATACATCAGACATTGGGTATTCTCTTGCATAGTTATAGAGGATTCTACAAACCTTATTTGCCTCTACTTCTAGTGCACCATCTTAGTGTAGAGTAGTTGACCCATCTACATCATAGTATGAGAATCATTCCTTTTGTAATAATTACACCTTGGTTGAAGATCCATTAGGAACTTGGCGAACAAACTCACTATTTCAGGGTGAGCCACTCTTCACTACATCTACTTTTGATTCACAGTCACTTTCATGCATTATTTTAGGGGACATCAAGTGGATACAATCAATTATAGAGCTTAGTGTGGCTTTTTAGCTCTTTTTTCTACTTTACTCTCTTTTGGGGAGGAGTTTTGTTCCTATGAGTTTTCTCCTTTACCTCATTTTATGGGAGTTGCATTGTGTTTGGGTACATCATCAGGCCTCATTTTTGGGACCTAATTCTTCTACCCACCTAAGCTACACTTCAGGGGGGTGTTAGTGTAGGCATTTTCCCACCTAGTGGTTTTATTTACACATCTTTTTAGCTTACTTAGGTTAGTTAATTAAGTTATTAGGGGTCATTTACCTTTAAGTGGGTTCTAATTATGAATTAGGGTTTTACCTTTTTGGTGACATAATTTCACCCTATATGTACTTTCTTCTTATTCTAAGTTGGTTAATTCAACATTTATTTTGTATAATTTTCTTATTTTTAGAGCTCTCATTCTACCTCTATAGAAATTTTACATTCATCATGTGATCACTATTCAAATATCTTGGTGAAATCTATCATCTCAGATCAAATAATCTGGGGAATATTATAGCAATGAATTTTTTGATTACTATTCATAAAATAGAATTCATAAACAAAGGAAGGTTCCAATAAATCCATAGTAGAATGGAGTTTCAAAAGGGATGAACAGGGCTATCATGGATCATGCTAAGAGCATGAGGTTGCATGTAGGACTACCTCTTTAGTTTTGGGTAGAAGCAATAAACATAGTTGTATATATTATAAATAGAGGACCTTCATATACTTTGGATGGAAGCATACCTAAGGAATCTTGGTTTGGTAGGAAGGTTGATTATTCATTTCTTAGAATATTTAGTTGTGAAGCCTTCAGTCATATTGATAAGGATGATAGGACCAAGTTAGAGGCTAAGTATGAAAAATTCACCTTTGTTGGTTATGGTGAGGAAGACTTTGTTTTATGGATTTGGAGTCTTAAGGATAAAAAAATCTTTCAATATAGGTATGTTGTCTTTAATGAAAAATTCATGTATAACCAGTAGTTGCAGGATCAGAAAGAGGATTTCAAAAAAGAGTACATAGAAATAGAGGACATTACATATTATAAAGTGTCCAAGCAACTAGTTCAAGCACCTACTCCACAAGAACCCCAAACTCCTATGGTGAGAAGGTCTTATAGGGTAAGAAGGGAACCTAAACATATTTCTCCATCTCTTAATTATTTATTATTCACTAAAAATGGAGAGCTAGAGTGCTTTGAATAAGCAATGCAAGTAGATGTTAGGAAGAAGTGGGAACAAGTAATGGATGAGGAGCATCAGTCTCTCATAGAAAATTAGATTTGGAATTTTGTAAACAAACTTGAAGGTAAGAGAGTATTTCAAAACAAGTGGGTGTATATAATTAAAGAAGATGATGGAGGCAATAAAAGGTACAAGGCATGGTTAGTGGTAAAAGGGTTTGCACAGAAGAAGGGAATTGATTTCAATGGTATTTTTTCCCCAAGTGGAAAATATGAACTCTATTAAGACCATTCTTGGAATATTAGTAGTAAAAGACTTGCACTTAGAGTGGATGGATGTGAAGACTCCATTCCTTCATAATAATTTGGAGGAGGACTTGTATATGGAGCAGCCATAGGGATAAGAGGTCACAGGGAAGAAGAACATGGTGTACAAACTGAAGAAGAGCTTGTATGGCCTGAAACAAGCTCCATGATAGTGGTACAAGAAATTTGTTAGTTTTATGATGGAGTGGGGATACTCCAGTTGTCATTAAAACCATTATGTATATATCAAGAAGTTTGATGATGGTTATTACATTATCATTTGTCTTTATGTGGATTACATATTGGTTTCAGGTAAGAATATGCAAGAAATAAAGGTACTCAAGGAACAACTTAGTAATTATTTTTATATGAAGGATTTGGGAGTAGAAAAATAAATCCTTGGTATGAGAATATCTCAAGATAGGAAGGGATAAATCTGAATTTATCCTAGGAAGAGTACACTAAAAAGGTCTTGGAGAGGTTTAGTATGCAGGATATTAAACCAGTTAGGACTCATTTGGCAGGTTTCAAGTTATCAAAGGAGTAATGTCCCAAGATAGAGGAGAAGAGAATATAGATGTCACATGTACCTTATTCATAAACTATTATCAACTTGATGTATTCCATGGTGTGCACTAAACTGAATATTTCCCATGCAGTGGGAGCAGTAAGCAGGTACATGAGTGATCCAGGTAGAAAACACTAGAAGGTAGTAAAGTGGATCCTTTAGTATTTAAGAAGGACCATGGGGATAGTTTTAAGATATGGTGTATTGGACACCACTTTGCATGGTTATGTATATTAAGACATGGATAAATATTTAATAGTAGGAGGAGTATAATAAGATATTTATTTATTTTAAGTGACATAGTGGTGAGCTAGATTTCATGACTACAAAAACTTGTGGCTTTGTCAACCATAGAGGCTAAGAATGTTGTTGACATGAAGGAAAGAAAATAAATGATTTGGTTATAGTAGTTGCTCAAATATTTGAGGCATCAGTAGGAGAAAGGGAAGCTATATAATGATAGTCTTAGTGTTATACATCTAGCAAAGAACTTTGATTTCCACTCTAGGATGAATCATATATAATTGAGGTACCATTTCATTAGGATAGCTTTGGATAAAGAGAATTTGAAGCTAGAGAAGATTCATACCAGTTATAATCTTATATACATGATGACCAAGGTGGTCACAAGGGAGAAACTGAAGCTATGTTCAATTTTAATTGGCCTTCATAATTGATAGTGAAGGGTGGAGAAGCTTGCTCAGAGTAAATTAGTCTCCAAATGGGATATTATTATGTTGTGGATCCTATTTATAAATTACAATGTATTTCAAATAATATAAATTTAAAATGTGCTATACACTCTTTATGTATTCTCATTGGGGTTCAGGGCAGTAGCCCCCAAAAAAAAATTTGGACCCCCTTAATGGGAAACCATTTTATGTTAACTTGGCCCATGGTTTTGGTACCCATTGTTTAATAAAACTTCTATGTTGATGTATTATGCATAGATGGATATTTATTAGGTAATACATTATGAGAATAAGTGTTTGAGAAGGAAGAATAGAGTGTGTGAATTTAAGTGTGAATTTAGGAAGGTTTGTTGAGCACAGCTCTAAATAATATTTGTTCATTGTAATTGTGAGAATACAGATTTGAGAGTGAATTGTATTCTTTTGGATTGTAATAAAATGTAATCAAGTGTTTCTTGGTGGATGTATCTCTCATTGGGTGAACCACATTAAATATAGTCTTCTTGTTGTGCATGTTTATTTCTATTTTTTATGCATCTCTGTTAATATACATTATTATTGCGATTATGTGAAATTATTCTGCATCAATTTTTGTATTTATTCCTAACATAATTTGCAACACTTTCCTCCTGATGTATATATAATATAAAATAGACTCTTCCTATGCTTTAGGTCCTTGTCTTTGCATGGTAGCTTTAACAAGACTTTCTTTACCATCAATGCTTCCCCACACTCGGGTTGTTCTAAGTGTTCAACTAATCTTACTAACTCTTTGTTCTTGTGTGCAACATGTTTGATGGCATATGGCCTTATAATTTATTCTATTTTCACCAAATTTCACTCATAGGCTTGATGTCCTTATTTTCCACACCTATAACATACTCTTAAGAATCTTTTTCCCTTTATTCATCTAAATCTGCCTCACCCTCGAGACATATAAAATCTACTTCTTCCTTATACACTTTTTTATTCACGTGATTACACTACTCCTTCATCATGGGAATGCATGTTACTCTGTATAGGTGTTTCTACACCTTATCTCTATATATTTATAGTGACACTTCCTCCTCATCCTCATGTGGCTCTACCTCATGCACCATTCAATTTTCCACATGACAACTTCTCCTCCACCTTAAGTTATAATTGGTAAGCTTCCCCAATAATTTAGATCTGAATAAATATTAATTATACTTGTATCCCTAAGCAAAACCTATTAAATTATCATGCGACCATTTAATTTCCCACCTTACCATGGCCAAATCTAATTGTAATCATGCATAATTATTTGGTATAATCTTTGACTGACATTTATTTTTCCTTAAAGTTATATAGATTCCTAAATAGCTTCATTTGTTAGTCTCTAGGCAAAAAAATTACCTTCATTTTGGAAACCATCCTATCCCACTTGGTTGTCTTATCTTTTCCAATTTTTCACCACTCATTCTACACCTCCTTCCACCATAGCATTACATGCCCTTTCAAATTCATTTGCACCATCTTAATGCACTATGGTTCATTGATGTCCTCATACTCAAATTAATACTCCATGTCATTAATCTAGTTGACCAATTTCTTTAGATTCAAAATTCCCAAAATATAGGGTAGGCCTATTTTTGTGCCCTTGTCGATGCATGATATGTCTCTCAAGAGCCTTTCCCATTAATCTTCAATATTCTCCTCTACATCTATTTCTCCTTCAATGAATTCAACTATTTTGACATGTGGTGTCTTTATTTCATCATCACTCTCATCAATCCTCAGAATGACCCCTCATCATCAGTCTTCCTTGACAGTATCCAAGGACACTTATACAACATGAAACACATCTAGGATTTCATCTAGTTTTCCTAATATTGTTACATATATGGATCATCTACCAATAACTATCTTTGGCATCATGTTATCTTATGATTTCATAAGTTACTATTTTAATTCTTATGCTTAAAGTCCTACATAGGAAATCTCCTTAACCCTCAGTCAAGTTTGAAACATGCTATGATACCAAACTAGTGAATGTCCTAGGTTAGGTTACCAATCAAGAGAATCTAACCCATGCAGGGAGTGATTCACTCATCCTCATACTATCAAAAACATAGTTATAGTAATGTAAGAAGTTAATTTCATTGTCTCAAAATAGAGTATTACAATATGTAGTAAGAGGTACAAAAAAATTTGTTATCAAGTTGCTCCAAGAAACCTTAAGACTATATTATCTAAGTCCTCAAAATTATACACAAGAGAACTCTCATGGACTTAAATATCCTCTCTCTCTCTCTCTCTCTCTCTCTCTCTCTCTCTCTCTCTCTCTCTCTCTCTCTCTCTCTCTCTCTCTCTCTCTCTCTCTCTCTCTCTCTCTCTCTCTCTCTCTCTCTCTCTCTCTCTCTCTCTCTCTCTCTCTCTCTCTCTCTCTCTGCCTTATTCATAAATTTGTTAAAATTTCTCCTTTTATTCCTTCACTCCTCTGCTTTGACTCTCAACTAATCATTCAATAACCTTGAGTGAAATTTGACTACCTTTATTTATAGGTTTTATTGGGATGATATAGAATCTTATTCACACAAAAAATTATAACTAACTTAAATATATAATATTTATGAATATTGGATGGTTTTTATATAAACTTAATTTGGTTCAGTTCCTTAGGTAATCATGCCACCAAATCCCAACTAACCAATTTTCTTGCCTCAAGTTCTAGGTTCTAACCATTCTTACTGGCATAGTCAAATTAAAATTTGCATGGTTACGTATACATGTAAAATTTATGTAGAATATAGTTAATTTATTTAAATCTCATTTTTATCCACATACTTGTGTCCAAATATTTCATCTATGCATGTTAGAAAGAGGTGCGTATGACTCTTGCACCAAAGACTCATGCACTATGCCATCACCTTTTATTCCTCAAGAATGGTTGTTCACTCAATCTCAACAAGGTAGTTCCTTTGTGTTTCAAATTGATGCACAAATTTGAAAATTTAGTATCAAAAACTAGCATGTTATCACTTATATTCTTAGCCTCCTTTTCTTACCTTTGCATGCCCTAAAATAACACTAGTCTCCAAAAATTACAAGATTTTTTATCTTAGGATGTTCCTGCATCACATAGGTAGGATATTATAGATGAAAGGGTTTCCATTTGATCATCACTCTCATCATTCCTCATAATGGCCCATCATCATTGGTCCTCCTTGACAACATATAAGGACATTTCTATAACATGTAACATATCTAGGATTTCATCTAGTTTGCCTATTATTCTTGAAGCTATGGCTCCTCTACCAATAGTTATCCTTGGCATCATATTCTCTTATGAGTTCAAAATATACTAATTTTATTCTTATGCTTACATTCCTATGTATAAAATCTCTTTCGCCCTCAACAAGGTTGAAAACATGCTCTGATACCAAACTAGTGTAGGTCGTAGGTTAGGTTCCCAATCAATATAATTCAACCCATACAGGGAGTGATTCACTCACCCTCATACTATCACACAATCAAACACATAGTTATAGGAACATAATAAGTTAATTTCATTGTCTCAAAATGGAGTATTACAATATATAGCAATAGGTACAAACCCTTTTGTTATAGAGTTACCCCACAAAACCTCAAGATTATGATGTCTAAGTCCTAAAACTTATACATAAGGAAACTCTCACGGCCTTGAATCTCCTCTCTCTCTATGCCTTAGTTATAAATTTGGTAGAGTTTGTAATTTTATTCCTTCACTCCTCTACTTTACTTCTCAACCAATTTTTCAATAACCTTGAGTAAACTCTGACTACCCTTATTTATAGGTTTCTTAGGATGATCTAGAATCTTCTTCCAACAAGGAAATACAACTACCTTGAAGATATAAAATTAATGACTATTAGTTGTTTTATATCTAGACTCAATCTAGTTTAGTTCCTTATGTAATCATGCCGCCAATCCTACTTAACCAATTTTCTTGCCTTAAGCTCTAAGTTTTGACCATTCTTTATGGCATGGTCAAATTAAAGTTTGTGTGGTTACATAGACATGTCAAAATTATGTGGCATATAGGTAATTTATTTAAATTTAATTTTTATCCATTTACTTGTGTACAAATGTTTCATCTATACATGTTAGAGAGAGGTGTGCATGTAACTCTTATGCCAAAGACTCCTACACTGTGCCATCACCTTTTATTCCTCTAGCATACTTGTTCACTTAATCCCCACAAGGTATTTCCTTTAAAAAAAGGAAATCATGTGCAAATTTAGTATCCAAAACTAGTGTGTTATCACTTCTGCACCTTGTCTCCTTATCTTACCTTGGCATGCCCCAAAATAACTCTAGTCTCCACAAATTATAGGATTATTTCTCTCTTGGGATGTTCCTACATCACATAGGTAGGATATTATAACTAAAAAGGTTTCCACGCAATGGAAATCATATAAGGAAGCCTTACTTACAATCCATAGCTTAAAGATAACACACAAACATGAATGGTGCTACTCTACAATAATCAACACATAGATTAGAAATCATTATCAGATTATATGAAAAATAGAAAGGTCAACAATATCTATAAATTTGGTTAAACATATATGTTTTGAATTTTTACTTATAATAATAATCCCCTTTAAATATCATAAGCATTATTTGAAGTTTATAAATATGAAAAAATTAATGTAGAATAATATTTAAGACCCAATTCTCACCCAACAAGTTAGCCTACATATTTGTTACTCAAAATCAAGGTTAGATTTAGTTCTCCATTTAAATGAGTTAACCATCATCTCCATGAGACATAATATCAAAAGGGGTTTGATAACTAATCTAGTATAAGGAATAAAACTATCATGTCTCTAACAATATTCTATAAGCTTTAGATGTGAAAACAAGAACATTAACTAGTTGCATTCAATATATCTTTGCCTTTATTCTCATATTTTGATGTTAGTGAGAGAATAATTCAAGACCATCCAGCATCCTAAGTTTATTGTAGTCTCACAAAAGTACCATCTTGAATTTATATTGTTAGGATTATTGAGGAAGCCTATATTTTCCTAATCATCAAGAACTAATGAAGTCCTCACAATAATAATCTCTCATCAACTAAGACTAATTCAACCTCAAAGATATTTTTCATTAAAAAAAATGATTTATTTAGTTATAGTCACATTTAAAAGCTTCACTAAAAATTATAAAAAATCAAACAACCACCCATTTATATTATTAGGGGCCAAATATATATTATCCTTACGTCCTAAATGGTTAACAAGGTAGGGAAGTATGCTTAGTTCACAAAAGAATGCTCCCTAATTTTTAGCCACTATTTCCCATGTTCACTCCACAAGATACCTACACATCGGCTCATCTACACCTACATAAATATTTCAACCATTAGAAAATTAAAGGTTATTCATTTGTGAAGGAAACCATACTCCCCCCACATAGTCTCACAAAGAATGCTCTCATAATTACACATGCGGATAATATGGCATCCACTAACTATCCCATTCATAATTATACTTTACAAAGGGTTCATAAGATACACTCTTACCAAAAAAATTATGGCTTGTTTAATCTTTCAAAGTCCAAAGAAAGGTAATAAATATTTTATTTCAATACACCTTCAACTTTATTACTGACAACTATCTTCATTAGGCCTAACATAGAGCCACTAAAAAAACTATCTAAATAATTTTCATTTTAAGTAAATATTTTGAGTTGATGCTCTAATTTTTTTTCCTATAATATCAAAAGTATAAGATAGTAACTGAATTATTTTTATATGATAGTATGGACTAAAAAAAATTCCAAAGTAAATGACAATGAAAAACTATTTTATAAATCAATTTCAAGCTAGTAACATGAAAATGAAACACTATTTAATAAATTAACAAAAAATATCAATAAATTTATTATAAGATCTTGATTTAATTTTAATATAAGATAAAACATAAATAAATTGCCTACACATTTTATCTATGAAGGAAACACTAGATAGTTGTATAGGTAAATATTAGTTTCAAAATAAAAAATATCATACCAATTCCAAGTTAATAAAGTGTAGACAAAAATACCATTAAACAAATTCCCCTGAGCAAATAAAAAATATTCTAGAAGTTTGATCACACTTTCTAAGCTAAGTAAATTACAAATGTTTTTTTTTTTTTTTTTTTGGAAACACACTATAAAAAATCCTAACATTTCTAGATGACTTTTATAAGATTAAAACTAAATTACAAATTACTCATGAAACTTATTTTAAAATCGGTATATTCTTATTTACAAAAACAAATAATAAAATTATTTGACTATTGAATTGGTCATTTTAAGCCATTTAAAACTATTTCAAATATCATATTTGATAAATTTTGTTTTCAAATATTTATTTTTATGAGCTAGAAAAAATACATATAAGTTGCTTGTGAACATGATTTTTAAAACCAAATCATTTTAGTTGTAGTTATCGGTCATAAAATTATTTTATAATTGATCTAGTAATTTTAATCCATTTAGAAGGTAGTTCAAATACCATATTTGATAAAGTTCAACTATGGGTATTTATTTTATTTAAATGTTGGGTTGCTTTTGTTGGCCTTATTGAAAGCAAAATAACACTTATTTACTAAATTACATTGTGACTATAAAACTTGTTTGAATAAATCTATAATTTTCCAAGTTAAGGAATGATAGGTAAAACACTATAACTCTAATTATTTAAATCTTTATGAGTTTAAATTTTTCCTTGATGCTGATTCAACCGTGAGGCATCATCTAGCTCAACACTAGTCTAGTAAACAAGAGGTGATTGTTTATCCTCTCATGAAAAAGTACACTTTCTATCTCATTTGTGACTTATTTTCAAGCATTTAGGATGCCCACACCATGGCCAAGATTTACCATAATTTCATGTTATGGAAGGGAATAATTTAGGTAAATATTTAATGGATATGGAAGCATTTAACTATATTTCAAACTAGCATTTTTTTGGATTTTAAACAATATATTATATAAACTTAATGAGATAGTAGATTATTAACAGTCAGCCAGTGCATATTAATATAGGAGTAACAAAGTACCATGTTCAATAGGCTCCTTATATTGGAAATGCACCTATTCTTTACATTGATCTAGATTGAACTATGAATATTGCTAAGTTGGATAAATAATTTCAGCTATAAATATCTCAAAGATTTAATAATGCAGGTACTAATTGATTTACCTAGGACAAGGTACCACAAAGCCAAATTTATATCTAAATATATTAAGCAATAGTTTATGCATATTATTGAGGAAAGGATAATTGCATTGAGGAATGTAACTGCTTCTGCTAGGCAAGATATACTATCTTTTCTCATGTGTAATATAGCTAACAAGGAGGAAATGTGTTTGGAAAATGATGAGATCAAAGATAACATTTGTTTGCTTATGAAACCTAGCATTTCTAGATGACTTTTACAAGATAAAAACTATACCACAAACTAATCAAGAAACTTATTTTGAAATCAAACTATTCTTAATTACAAAAAACAATAATAAAATTATTTGACTATTGAATTGGTCATTTTAAGCCATTTAAAACTATTTCAAATCTTATATTTGACAAATTTTGTTTTTAAATATTCATTTCACATAAGTTCTAAAAATTAATGTTAGATAGAAAAGATGCTAATAAGTTGTTTATGAACATGATTTTTAAATTCAACTCATTTTAGTTATAGTTATCAATACTAAAATTATTTAATAATTGATCTAGTAATTATAATCAATTTAAAAGATAGTTTAAATCCCATTGGTAAATTTCAATTGTGGGTATTTATTTTATTTAAATTTTGGGTTGCTTCTATTGGCCTTATTGAAAGCAAAATAACACTTATTTACTAAATTACATTTTGACTAGAAAACTTGTTTGAATAACTCTATAGTTTTTTAGGGCTCAGCCTCCTTGAGCCCCTATAAATAGCTACTATATAGAGGGGCCCCTATGCCCTATAATCTAAATATAGATATGCACCCCCCCCCCACTTTATATATGGTGAGAGCCATATAGTTATAGGGTGGCATCTACCTGTCCCATATAGATAGATAGGGCCCCCTAACTTAAGGAATGATTGGTAAAACACTAGAACTCTAATTGTTTGATTGTTGATGAGTTTAAAGTTCTCTTTTTTTTATTTCACAATTTTCCCATGATATGATATTAGGTGAATCAAAGATAGATATCAATAAGGTAATATTCCCTAACCTTACTCCTTGGCATAGATGAAGTAGTTAGGGTAAGTTTTCATTGCCTTATCAGGTAGGGCAAGTTTGATATTGGGGTAGGGCCTTTAGAAAGGTGCCCCCCGTATATCTATGGTAGGGGCCCCATTCCTACGTTATCCTTTGATATATTATATTGGGGACTAGGGCATACTCAAAGTATGATAGGGCCCCAGTTTGGCCTTTAGGGACCATTGGGATATGTCCAAGCTAAGTATCCCCTTCTTAATACATTGGATTAAGTCATATGCCATTAATTACCTCCATATATCAAGTTGGGTATAGATTGGGTTTGGTATAGATTGATATGGATTGGGAAATGCACTCTACCAACTACCAAATTTGAACACACTCTATTAGATTGGTGACCACCTATCTATCTATATGGTAATTTGGTCTACTATGGACATACTCTTAATGACATATAGAGAAAATTATAAGTCAACTATGGGGTTGGGATTAGAAATCTCAACTAGTCTCAGTTGCCCCTATCGATATAGATATAAATTTTGATTCTCAACTCTGGGATTAGAATTATTAGATGCTCAAACCCCAATCTATATATGTAAGTAACATAATTTCATCACACCATTTGCTCACCTTCCTACCTATTTATTCTAACTCAGGGCTCTAAATACACACTATCTTTGTGGTCTAGATGTGAATCACCATATAGATCTTCGAATCCCATTAGACAGTCAAATGATATCTTTGAGTTCCTTATTTATTTGAAAGAGGATGACTAAAATAAGAGTTTCTTTGAGCCTTATTTATGTGAGTAAAATTTATAATTGGAATAGAATCCAATTGAGCACAAGTGGGAAGTTACTCCACCCACCATAGGGTATTGGAGGGATTTATTAAGGATGAGGATGGATGAGGAAGGAGTGAGTAGGGATGATGAGGGAGTCATTAAGGATGATGAGGGACAATGAAGGTCAATGAGGTAGTGATTAGGGATGATGAGGGAGTGATTAAGGATAATGAGGGATGGTGAGGGTTAATGAGGGAGTGATTAGGGAGGAGGAAGGATGAGGAGGGAGTGATTAGGGATGATGACAGATGATGAATCAATGATTAGGGATGATGACAGATGGTGAGGACCAAGGAGGGAAAGATTAAGAATGATGAGTGATTGATTAGAGATTATGAGGGATGGTGAGGGTCAATGAAGAAGTCATGCAAGTAGACCTCTTTTATATCTCTTACATTAGGTATTCTAAGTATCTTAGAGGCTTTTTAGCCTTCTAAACTTATTAGTACCTTATTTAAAGAGTATTATGACTCCACCATATCTTGTAATGATTTTAAAAGTACTTGAGAAACTTCCTTAATCATTTTAATGATCTTAGTCTTTCTTTTAAACTGATCCTTGTACATAAAACACAAAATAATCATGTTAGGCCTTTGTAACTAGACCTATGGCTTGTAACTATCTTCAATGTATCCTGACCTCAAATTAGATGCTTATGGATTTATCAAAGTTATTCCACCATTTATAATGTTCCTGACTCCATATATAACTTCAACCTTCCTCCTCTATCATTATTTACTAAGGAAATAGTATTTTACCTTTTAGGCCTTGTACATAGAACAGCAAACTAATCCATTGGTTATAAATTGAGGTATACAGATAAATAGATCTTGAAAATATATTTTTCAAACTTCACACACAAAGTATTTTACATATTTACTATGTTTCAAATCCTCTTACTCATTATTTTTGAGGTTATGCTCTCTTCTTAGACTCTCAAACATGGTTCTAAGCTTCCCAACAAGTCTACAAACTTCTACTTATCGAATAATGGATTCATACTCCACACATTAAGTTATTAAGGGTTTCTTATGCTCTTTTTAGCTTATCTTAACTCAAAAAATACAAGTTATACATTTATGAGGATTTGTTACATCCATTAAGACTAATAAACTAGGTGTTTAGACTCTTTTCATAGGCATGTTAACTAGGTTTTGACTATCATTCAGGGTATAGATCTCATAAAACACTAAAATCACTTCCATAACCTTCTAAACATCATATTATTACATTTTAAAAACTTATAGACAATTTTCATGATTCACTTAAGATATTTGAGAATTTTATTCACTCAACCCTAGTTAACAGTTTACACAGTCCTCCATAGACCTGAGAGTAAGAATAATAAGAAAATTGTAAGTACTCATTTTGCATAGTGTTCATATTTAACAAGATGACTATGAAATTTTGACTTATATGTTCTAATTATTGAATTATGTGGTTAAGTAACATATAATTGAGGCATTCAAGGATTTCATGAAGGATCTTGTGTGTTGGAAACCATGATAAATACATATTATCAATCATTTTTTTTATTGCTTACTTATGAAAGTATGATGTTTGTGTTTTCTTCATATAAATGTTTATTTTATATATAGGTTTTTTTTTAAACTATGATTATGTCTATGAGATATATTTACTTAAATCATGTTGAATCATTGCTTATAAGATTATGAAATGGTAGATACATTTGTATTGAATCATATAAAATTATCTACGTGTATGTTGATATTCCATGAATGATTGGCTATAGTTAATTGATTGTGTATGAAATAAAATTTAGATATGAAAATAAATTAAATTAATCCTAATATAAGATAAAATTCAACTAAGTTAGAGCAATAAATAAAGAAAACATCAATAAAAACTTCATAGTTTGAATACAAGAATCTCCCATTGTGATGTGTATCTGAGTTGCTCTTTTAAGTATGTGGTGCTCACTCATCCAATGAAAAGATAAAATGGGAAACATTTTGGTGCAAAAGGATGAATTTGATTTGATTTGATTCACTTTATATGAAATATCTATATATTTCCTAATTGCAAAAGATGTGATTACAATTGTGAGTATGATTGTGATGCTTGAAGATGGATATTTTCAAGCTTATTTATAGAAGCTTGGAAAAGGATCCAATGGTGGAGGATAATTTGGAATTTTTCAATGATCCAAACAATCAATGGTTGAGGATGAGTCCTCATTTATGATGATGGAGACCTTTTCAACCTGGTTGAAGAAAGAGTGAGGTTGGTTAGCTAACTCAACAAGACTTAGTCATTTTTTCTTGATAAGAGGTGGAGAACTTTGTGTATTTGGTTGGGATGAGGGAGAAAAGCGCGGGAGAGGTTTCAATAGGTGGAAAATATAGATTTAAATATTAAAAATAAGGATTTAAAGGTGTACAATTAACTTATTCAATATGTTTGAATTATTTAATTATTTCATTTTAGGAGGAAATGTTATTTATTAATTTAAAAAGAATGATTAAATAGATTTAGGTGCATTTCAATATTAAATGAAATTTAGGTGTCTACATTTCCCCCTTTTTGAAATGATGTTGTGAAGTAATACTATTTTGAATAATAGAAGAAGTAGAGTTTTGATGATACAAAATCAAAAATTTGACCCAAAATGAATGAAAATGAGTGTGATGATGCCCCCTCGAGGGTTTGTATGAGAAATAGACAAATGCTCAAAATTGATGAAAAGAGAAAATAATTAAAATGAGTTGGACAAATGAAAAATCAAGTTATTTAAGAATTGATGTCAAATTTGCAAGATTTTGGTAACATAAAAGGGTTGTTCCTAGTTAAATAAAACTAGAGTATGGATTTGAAAATCAATAATTTAACCACTCGTAGATTGCATGTTTATTATTGTTTGTTAATGACATAGGGGTCAATTGAGCAGGTGTGGGAACAATATATCCCAAAAATAATAAATTTTAGATCTATAAATATAAAAAGTTATTGATTTTGTAAATGATTGTGGATTTTATGCATATAAATGATTGCAAGAATTTGAAAATAATCTTGGTTTAAATTGATTTAGCATTACTTTGATGAATTTTAAATTAACAAAAGAATGGGTTGGATGGGGGGGTTGTAATAATTGGGAGGGTATAGGAGCTTTGGTGTTTTAGAAAATCATTTATGCAAATAATTTTCAAGGTTAAGGGCTAAAGAACTGGTTAGTGAGACTTTTGCTCTAAGGATAGTGAGGAAAAATGGACTAATTTCCACACCATGAACACTGAGCGGAGAGAGTGAGACGTTTCCAAAGATATAAGAGGAGTGGGCCTTTGGTAAGTCTCTTATTTTTTTGAAAGTTTTGATTATTTATTAGGCTATGAAAAATATAAGAATGAATTCTTTGTTTAGCAAATTAAGATTTTGGCATCGATTTCAATGATTTCACTAGGGTAAATAGTGAAATCATCAAATGTTGTAGCTTTTTTATTTTGGGGGATTTTGTGATTTCACCATTCTGGGTGGTAATGAAATCATTGAACAGGGCAGCAAAATCATTAAAGTGCATAGCGATTTCATTGCAATTAGTAGTAGTTTTGTTAGTAGTGAATTTGTGAATGTGTGAAGCATTTTTGCACAAAGGAGAAGCATTTTTGTTAAGACTTTTGAATTTTTATGGGTTTTTGGCAATAAATGATTATGTTGTGAAATAAGATGAGAAAGATTGTGGTAAATAGTTATATGGTAAAAATGAAGTTGTTTAATGCTTATATAAAAACTTGTATAATGCTAACATTTATTAAATTACATGAGGTATTACCAGTGATGGTGACATGGGAGCATAAATCAATAGTGATGGTACACATGGCTAGATTCACAGAGTATGAGTGGGGCATTTTAGAGGAAATTAGGTTATCTTACATTATGAAGATGCTGGAGGTTTGAGCTAACAGAGCTCTATTGATCGCATTGGCTGAGAGGTGGAATAATGAGATGAGTACATTTCACTTGCTGACGGGTGATATGACTATCACACTAGAGGATATGTATCATATTTTGGGGATCTCTATATAAGTCAGATTAGTGTACTAAGGATAGGGTCCATAATATGAGACATTATATTAGATTTTTGGTGATGGCATGATCCCAATTTTGAGAGGTGGAATTGATTTAGACTAGTACAAGGATTTAGAGATGAACTCTCTTACTATTGTACTTATGGTTGTTATTAGTGGAATGTTACTTCTTGACAAGAGTGGAATACTATGTCTTATTGGCTTACTATATGTTATTGGTGATATGATGGAGATGGGAGAGAGGTTTGTATGGGGGCCA
Source organism: Torreya grandis (assembly GCA_037957365.1). Taxonomy (NCBI): domain Eukaryota; kingdom Viridiplantae; phylum Streptophyta; class Pinopsida; order Cupressales; family Taxaceae; genus Torreya; species Torreya grandis. The sequence continues at coordinate 3,545,837 of JARHVA010000780.1, read as the reverse complement.
CACATCTTAGAAATTTTATACCATGAAATGCATCACTTTATCTATTTAAGTTGAGTAGATATAGGGCCTTCCACACTATTATAGGTTTGGTGTTGGGAGTATATTTCTATTAAGAGACTGATTGGTCACATGAACACTTCGGAGGAGGATGATTCATTGGCATGCACATGGCATGTGATCCTTAGGAAACATAGACCATACTTGGGTGACTTAGAGTTCTACAGGAGAGCATTGGATGAGTTAGATGATGATCAAATCACCTAGAGACCTTATATAAAGATTGTATGGGCTTGGTTACATGAGAATATTCACATGGACTATGTGATTTCCTATGCTACATCACTAGGAGACATGTATATATTATAGAGAGATATCAACCAGATAGGGTAATGAGATAGTTTAGTGTGAGGTAGCATATACTAGCTGGTCCACATGTATTTGATCAGACAGTGTAGGAGAGACCAAAGTAGGGCATGACTATTGATCCTAATATTTTTTATCATAGTTGGAGACATGTACAAATAGTGAGATGGAGGGATAGGAGATATGTGATAGACGTAGGAGTGGTTGATGGATATGAATATTAGTGAGCTTAATAGAGACCAGTTAGATTGATGATGCCATATATACCACCATGGACATGGAAATAGAGACTAGGGGTTAGCTTGAGTAGGCATCCACAAGGCACAAGTTTGGGATCCTAAATTAGGAGGGCTATTATATGTGATAAAGAATGATCACGTCCATGAGTATGAGGTAGAGGATGAGATATGGATGTTATCCAAATGCATGATGTGTCTATCACTAATGTAGAGGATATGGATATTTTTCAAGAGGTATGGGTATATGTGGATTTGGACATAGAGTAGAGGATAGGAGGGGACATTCCTATTATAGAGGTAGAGAGTGAGGATGAGGATAGAAGACATGAGACTATGACTAGAGTAGTGAAGGATACACAAGTAGAGAAAGGAGATGTCATAGGATTATCACATGTATAAATATTTATAGAGGAACATGCTCTTATAGAGAGACTTCGAGAGGATATTTGGGCTAGAGATAGAGAGATTGATGGGTTACACCAAGAGGTATATAGATTACAAGGTGTAGTCGATACTATAGGAGATCATACTACAGAGATCTAATGACTACATGCTGAGGTACATAGATTATAAGATATTTTAGATGGTATGGATGGGGGTGGTACGGCCACATGAGTGATTACATGTGATGCAGAGACACAAATGCCAAATTACACACCTCTTGTATAGTGGTATAGATAGGAGAGGGACACAACTCGGATGGAGCTTATAGATGCTAGATTGTAGTTATCCAAAGAAGGATAGTTGGTTACATTAGATAGGGTTATGAGGGTGATGGATTAGGCTACCTATTATAGGAGTCTAAATGAGGATGTTGTACCATGGGAGCATAGGGCATCATCATTTAGAGAGTACTCTATGAGACAATAAATGTCTACTATATCTTTGCAGCCAGTGGAGTTAGAGAGATCAATGGGATAGGTTCCATGTGTGATGGGTCCTCCATGGGGTACACCATGGCACATAGAGATATTCCAAAGACTAGATACACCATTTGAGGGATAGGATGAGATAAATCTATAGGCTAGATTTCATTAGTGTGTGTGTGTGTGTGTGTGTGTGTGTGTGTGTGTGTGTGTGTGTGTGTGTGTGTGTGTGTGTGTGTGTATTGAGATGTACCTTTGGTAGAGACATATTTGATATGCATATATATATATATATATAATGATGTTTGTACTATGGATTATGTATATTTATTATTTGACATGGTTTGGATCAATATATGGATGAGTATCACTGATTATACTTCCTACATATTGTTTTGCATTAGCATGTATTAGATTTAGCATTTACTTTCAGTATTTTTATTATTATGGATGCATGATTGACATATGAGTGAATGATGCTTATAAATGAAACATTGTTACATAGTATTTATTTCCATTCTTTGCATTGGCATTCCAAAAAATTGGAGTATTTTGAGTAACCTGATTTTTTATATAGCATAAAACATAGTACCACCAATGATATTGAATAATCATGATGAATGTTGATGTTTTAAGCATGTTAAAATAAAATAAAAGAATAAATTGTGTTATTGCAAAGTACGTAATGATATAGTCATAACTAAACTATGTATGTATTTTCACAAAATAATCTTGATAACACAGAAAATAATAAAATAAAAATAAGATAAGACAACAAGATTAATCTAAATGAGTAAAAATATTCACAAAAATAAAGAGTGATTGAAACAAATGTAAATGAATGATTAAGCTAAATGATTAATGCAAACAGATTGATGAGTTATTGCAAAGTACGTAATGATATAGTCATAACTAAACTATGCATGCATTTACACAAAATAATATTGATAACACAGAAAATAATAAAATAAAAATAAGATAAGACAACAAGATTAATCTAAATGAGTAAAAATATTAACAAAAACAAGGAGTGATTGAAACAAATGTAAATGTATGATTAAGATAAATGATTTATTATTATGGATGCATGATTGACATATGAGTGAATGATGCTTATAGATGAAACATTGTTGCATGGTATTTATTTCCGCTCTTTGCATTGGTATTCCAAAAAGTTAGAATAGTTTGAGCAACTTGATTTTTTATATAGCATAAAACATAGTACCACCAATGATATTGAATAATCATGATGAATGTTGATGTTTTAATTATGTTCAAATAAAAAAAAAGAATAAATTGAGTTATTGCAAATTACGTAATGATATAGTCATAACTAAACTATGTATGCATTTACACAAAATAATCTTGATAACACGAAAAATAATAAAATAAAAATAAGATAAGACAAAAAGATTAATCTAAATGAGTAAAAATATTAAAAAAAATAAGGAGTGATTGAAACAAATGTAAATGAATGATTAAGCTAAATGATTAATGCAAACAAATGTATTCTAAATGATTGAAATAAAATGATAAAGGAAAAAGAAATAAATTTTAACCAAGAATGGCTAGAGATAAAAATTAAGTAGAATAAACCAACTTAATGGCTAAACAAAAATAAAAGGATAAGAAAATGGCTAAGGATAGAGACAAACAATATAATACACAAAAACAATCACATAAAAAGGAAAAAGTGTGAAATGGATGTAAGCAAGGATAAAACTAAACAAAGACAAAATGACTATAGCCAAGAGCAAGGTTGAGAACCAAATGAGGAATAATCCAAATAAAAATCTTAAGGGAAAATCTAGGGGAATGGATGATGGGGAAGGTGGTGGTCGAGTTGACCCTAGAGACCTTGTGTCTATAAGCACTACCTACATAACCCAGTTAGACAATTTCTATGTGTGGATATCAGACTATATGTAGTTCTCCCAATGTGGGAAATAATGAAAAAGTGGATGATTGATGAAGCAAGTGAAGTGTTTGTGATGAAAAGGATGTGTGAGTAACCCACCCAAGAACAAGTAAATTTAAGGTTTTGGAATACATGTATTTGCTTTGGTTTTTTGTGATGTTTCATGGATGTTTTTTGTATTTTAAATTTTTTTGGATGTTTTTGAATTTTAATGTTTTTTGGATGTTTTTGGATTTTAATGTTTTTTTGAATGTTTTTAGATTTTAATGGTTTTTATGTTTTTGGATTCCAATGTTTTTTAAACTAAAATATGATAAAAGATATTTTCCATAATCATAAGCAAGAATGTAGGCTTACCAAAGTAATATCAACCCTGAAATCTAGCATACTATAGGATAAAATGACTAACAGTGACACACAAGGAAATATATAATGGATGACTAAATGATGATGCCCCAAATAATAGGGGTAGTTATAGACAATGGTTTACGCATGGTGCTAGATACCTAGTTTTCACTATAATGGATATATACAAGACATGGTTGATGCATTGATCACTTTGTTTTAATAGAGATGATAATTTGTTGTATTCATAACACATAGTTCTTAATCTATAGTGATAAGAGTGAAAAAGGATGAATGGTAAAGACAATTTGACCAAAAAGGATGAATGCTTGTCTTGGTTTACGGTGATAAAATGGCATCCCAAGATGGTACAAGGTATAAAATTAGTGATAAAAATCATGATAAGAGCACAAGAAGATTAATTTGCAAGTGTGTTCCAAGAAAGCATGAAAGTTGAAGAAGATGGAAAGCCTATAAAGAAAGCAAGGGAGATAATGCAAGCAAATCAAGAAAATGTGATGAAGGTATAGTCATGTGAAAAATAAGATAATTATTTACAATATGTGTTTTCAAATGTGGTTTATGATGATATGTTTGAAGTTGACTCAAATAGTGAAGATAGCTTATACATGGAAATAATGGCATTGATGAATGGGTGTGTATCATGGCAAGATGAGAAAGAATCACCTCAAAGAGTGATTGAGAATAAATGTATGAAGCATGAGTATATTTATATTACTCTCAAAAATAAGGGATTTTAAGGAGAATACAAAGAACGAGCTACCCAAGACAATGAAGAATAATGTAGACCAAACTTTGATGAGGAATATGAAGAGATTGATGCACAAAAGTTGCAAGAAGATATGAGAATGTTAGAGGACATGTTCAGTCCATCCAAGATTCTGACATAAGGTGAAGTAAAATATTTAAAATTCAATTAATAACTCTAAGAAACATCAAGAGAGGAGGAGCAAAGAGAAGTACAAGAAGTTGTACAAATAGGTAAGCAAGCAAGGAAATGGCATATGAAAAAGCAAACAAGGTGAAATATTAATTTGGGTAAGCTAATATTGAGTTTATAATTTCTAAACATGGATATGGATATCCAAATATTATTCAAGACATGTTATACTATGATATGGATGAAAGGAATGATAAGTTCCTTTTGTATAGTGAGCAAGATGGTAGGAAAAGGCATCAAAATGTCAAAAAGTTTGAAGAAGAGGAAAAAAATAGAATATATATGAAAAAAGGATATATATTGACATGCATGAGATGATATTATATCCTAAGGAAGAATATGAAATCATGAAAAAAAAGTAAAAATCACTAAACAAGTAAGCCACAAGTGAGATTGATGAGATAACAAGCTATGTAACAAGCATGAGGAAGGAGAATAAACACCAAAGGGTTTCATCTGAGTATGAAGAGATTCAAAATTAATTGTAACAATTTAAAGATGCATCAAATAAAAATCTACAATAGTTGGAACACTTTTTAGATTTGGAAGATGCATGGAAAAGAAGGCTAGACAAATCCAAGAAGAGGACAAGCAAGAGTTTGGAAAGCAAGAAGGAACTAGGAATGAAGAATATAAGTCAAGAAATAATGAAGGACCCTCAAAATATAAATTGGAAGGAAATAAAGAAAGATGAAGGCTCGATTTTTCTCCCTCCTAGGGAGTATGATGCAGGATCATCAAGCTAGAAAACATAATTTTTGAAATATTATCATAACTGGTCAAACATTGGTCAAATTTGATGTCAATGAGTTTAAGGGACCTTCTTATGTCCATTTAGGTCCTTGGATTCCATTTTGATTCATAGAGGTGTATTATATGACTTCTAGGTGTTTTCCCTCCAAAATAAGGAATTTGAAAATTCAAATGTTGTAACTAAGGATAGGAGGACCAAAGCATGGTTTGAAGTGGATAGGTGAATTAAGTGGTCTAAGGAGTCATGTTAAGCATATGTTCAAGGTTTTAAGTCAATAGGTTGATAGTCATCAAGAATCAAATAGAATAAAGGGGCTCCAAAATCTCACATTGATGTAACTACTAGGAAAATCCTACATTGAAAATGGGAAGAAAGATTCATTTGGTTAAAGTTTGGAGTAGAGAGAGAGAAGAGACCTCTAAGAGAGTAGGAGGGTTAGAGAATGAGAAAAGGTTGAAAACCCTCACAAGAAAGATGACAAGTCCTCTTATGGACTATATTTTGTAATCAAGTTTGGAAAAGATGAATAAAAGAATAGTTGTTGTTGTTGTAGATTGAGTCTCTTTGAAATATCATTGTATTCTTGTCTTTGTTATGGATTAAATAACTCTTTATGCGTACAGGTGTAGATACCCTTGTAAAAGTTATAGAATAAGGGTTAAAAGAAGTAGACAGTCTTATGAGGAGATAACTCACTTGTACTTAGAGATGGTGGATACAATGAGAGGTCTGATAATTAACCTTGGTTTTGTAATTAATCTATATAACCCTTTATATGTTATTGGTGGTACCTAAAAGTGTACAATTCATGAGTAACAACTCAGGATGGGAGAAGTTTGTATATTATCTAGTTGGATGGTAGATTTGCCAATTAGGATTTATATGAGCAGTTTATAGTCATAAAGTCTTGAGAAAGGTATGCACATTTGTATGTAGTCCATATAAATCTTTAGTGTGATCTAAATTAGAGTGATATCCCATTGACCAATTGAAAACCTAACAAATCCTACCATACCCTATTCTATAGTCAAATAGAATCCATTTTGGTGGTCAAGATAAGTAAATAGAATGATAATTATTAATTTGAGAGTTAGATTTTGATTTTATAAGTTAGTTTCACATATATATGTGTGTGTAAATCATTATAAACTCTATAATATTTCTTGATATTTGTTCACAAAACACAGACCATTGTTTTGAATGTATATTACCCTTGTTTATACAGTCAACACTCAAAATAAGTGTGAATGGTCTATGGAAGATGTAGGAAGGTTGTGAGAGGCCAATTTTGGTTTGGAATAATGTGTAGGACCATCAAAAAATATCTATGAAGGAGGAAGTTATTATGAAAAGATAAAAGATAGTCAAAACCCAATGCACAGTCAAAGAAGGTATGCATAGTCAACTGAGAATTTGAGGTTTTAATAAAAAAATGGATGAATGGAGGATTATAGAACATTATATGAGTTTTAAAAGATCAAAATATAACTTCTAAAGTTAATTTTATCATTTGAAACCTTTCCAAACTCAATATATTTCATTTTGTAGGCTCTCGGGCTTGTGTAAGGTGTGAAAAGCCCTAAATTAGGGTTTGTGAGATTAAAAGAGTTTTAACTATTCAAAAATTTTGAAATTTTTTAATATTTTAAAATTTAAGGTGAAATAAGATATTATATAAGCTTTAAGGTTTTATGGACCTTCGAGTATGGATTTTAACCATTGTGTGCATGGATTAGGGCTAATAGGCTTAATTTGGGGACATTAACAAAGGAAGAGATAGTTGTAAGTAAAATAAATTCCTAAAATTTGACACACATATAAATTAGGATAAATGGTAGTTAAAAATGGTTTAAATTTTGCAATAAATTCCATGTATTTGGTAAAAAAAATGGGAAAATAGGGAAACTAAGGCTACAAGCCTAGAAAAAGCAATTGTGTCCTTGAGGTATAAAAGGAGTGGAACAACATGTTGATCCCCATAAAAGGGGACAAGGTAAGTGATATGAGGTTAGATAATACCATTTAGGATAAAAATTTTAAGCCTTGATACCTATATCAATAATTTACTCTTGAAACCTAAGGGGTGATTGCCTAGTTGAGGCACAAAGCAAGATTATGGGAGGAGAGTTGAATAGGATGGATAATGAATGTGAATGTTATTAAGGAGACTTATCATAAGAATTATATGTTTTGAATATTATAATAAAATAGGTACTTGTGTCAAAGAGACCATTAATCCCAAGGGGCTAATAGAAAGAGTGAACTAGACATGGAATATGATGAAGATCAAACCATCAAGTGCATTGTGACTAGTTGGGTTTACAACAATATGGTGATGCTTATGAGGACTTATCCCCATTCCTTTTCATAATTTTGTATCATATCAAGGTGATTTTTGTTTGCATTTATTTTGAATTTCTCAAGATTGTTAATTTGAGCTAAAGATAGCATGTTATGAGGTGTGCATGAGGGTTAACCTTACTGGGTACTAAGGGAGAAGGAGGTTTCAAGTCTGATATATTAAGGTCAGCATATAGGAAAATAAGAGTGGTAAATACAATATATAAATCCCCAAAGTCTTTTGATAAGGACAAGAAGCTAGTTAAGAAAAGACTAGAAGAGATAGAGAGGAAAGGAGAGCATTGGAACTCCAAGAGAGAAGAGAGAAAGAAGACTCCTAAAGAGAGTCAAGGTGGATAAAAAGAGGTCCTAGATAGAGGAATAAAATAAGATAAAATTCCCAATAGAGGTATAAGAGGAAAGGTTGAGAAACTTGCTAAGAGAAAGGTCTAAATAGGCCTAGAAAATAAATAAAGTGAGAGAAGATGGATATAGAAAGAGAAGTGGCAAACATAAGAAGAGAATTGGGGAAAGGAATAGAGAGGACAAAGATAATGATTAATCTCATAAGAGAAAAACAAATCCAATGGACTAGCTAAAACATGAGGATAAGAGTGAAGTGGTCACTAGAGTCACTTATGAGAAGAAGACACAAGAAGAGTGTCTTGAAAAATGAGAAGAAGAGAGAGACGGTAGCCCAAAGAGGCATGATAAGAGAGATGTTTAGATTTGACTAGATTGGGTTTTGACTAGCGAATGTATTTTGGTATATATGACTATTATAAAATGGTAGTGAAGGTGGAATAAAAGTTTGACTTATGGTAACATTATGATTAGAACCATATGGATCTATGTACATAGTTTGATTTGTGTTAGGTGGTATTTGATAGGGGAATGAAGTTTGACTAGGAGAACAATTTAGAAAATTTTGGTTATTGTATCCAGGAAATTGATTTGACTCTATCCCTTTATTAAAGTTCTAATATTTTTCCATAGGTGAATATGGATAGGAGATGGATTTTTGATGCGGAATGAATTGGGTGTTTGGGGAATTCAAATAACCATCCATGTTTTGACTCAATTGATTAAGGTTTAAGTTTAAATACATATTCAAACTTGGATTTTGATTGGCTTGATAGTTGATCAAATTAAAAGGTGAATTTAAATCAAAATTGGGTGAATTGAATTTTTAATTATAGTATGGACTATTGGGATTGTGATTTGGGATGAAATTGGTTGTGTTATGGTTCCAAGATGCCATGATTTTTACAATGGGCGAAAAATAATGACAAAGCCTAAATTGAACTAAAAGTCTAATTAAATGATTTTTCAAATAAGACACATACCAAGGGTGAAGAAAGAAACAATAAACAAAAAGATTTTATTCTAATTAAACAAACAATTTTCACAAAAAAGGGTAAAAAATAGGTAGAAAGGTCGTGAACAACTTTTGGGCTTTTCATTGTCACTCACTTGTCTATGCTCTCAGTTGTAGCCTAATGTTTCAAGGCACTAACCATGGAAGATCCTGTTGTTGCCATGGCCCACTGAGTCTAGTTTTAAAAGTGTGTGGAAAGTTACTTCTTGGTGCTAACTGTTAATCGATGCACCAAATTCGAATAGAAAAAAGGTTATCTTAAACTTAAGGTATATAAGATCTTATCTAGGGGAAATAAACTATGGAAGAAATCAATAGAATGGATGTAAACTATTGGGTCTTATCCCAAAGTTCCCAACATAGTTGTAGGGGTCTCAGTATGGTGACAATCAATAATATTATATTTTGATTTAGTTATTAAAACCTTTGGTATTAGAGAATGAAATCCCCTCACATCACAGTGTGCTTAAAACACACAACCGCTTAGGCAATTAAAATAGTTGGGTCTTGATTTATGTCCCCACCAATAAACAGGGTTTGGCCTACTGCATGGTGGTGAAATCCATGGTCAATAGATCCCCTAAGAAAAAAAATAAATAAAAAGTAGACATTCACTTCTGATTTCCATGTTTCATCACTAGTGTAACACTAAGGAAAGAGCATATATGGATATCACTTAGATAACATAGATAAACTATGAAAACATTTCTAATTTATAGGTATTGTTACCAATGTAATGCCAAGGAAAGATCATACACATATTTCAAAACCACAAAAAAAGATACTAAAAATGAAAGTGATGTAATTACTAAGAATTTTGAAAAATAAAAACAAGAACATTAACAACAAGAAAAAATGGCTTTTATATTGATTCTTTGTTGATCCTCTTTAGTAAGCATCCTACAAACAAGGTGTTACATTGTTTGATTTGGCTGGAAAATGAGATAACCTGTAATGAATAAGTGAAAAACCATAAAAAATAAGCAAGAAACAAGTCTCTATTACAAAAACATTATTACACAGTCAAGTCAGAAAAGCAAAATTAAAAAATGACAACACAAGAAAAACACAGAGAATAGAAAATAGAAAAGACCATGCATATTAAATAATTTTGCTATGTAAAGTAATGATTTTACTGTGAGAACCGATGAATTCATTATCAACAAGGATGAATTCACTGTGAGAAATGATGAAATTGCTACACACAAAAGTGATTTCATGAGAAATGATGATTTGTTGCAAGGTTTGATGATTTCATTATAGAGCAGAATGATTTCGCTATTTTCTTACAAAAAAATTGTTTCCAAACAAAAATGTTGTCAACCTAAAAGAAGGCAAAAAACACTAAAAATGCAAAAAGAAGGAACGATTTTTTTGTTAGGTCCCATAAGATATGTAAAGAAAGTAAACTAATCCTAATATAAGCTAAGATTCAACTAAGATAGAGCAAAAAATAAAGAAAACAACAATCAAAACTTCATAGTTTGAATACAAGACTTCTCCATTTTGATGTGTATTTGATTTGCTCTTTCAAGTATGTGGTGCTCACTCCAGATTTTTTGATTGCAAAATATATGATTACAATTTTGAGTATGATTGTGATGCTTGAAGATGGAGATTTACAAGCTTATTTATAAAAGCCTAAAAAAAGATCCAATGGTGGAGGATCATTTGGAATTTTCCAATGCTCTAAATGATCAATGGTTGAGGATGATTCCTCATCCATGAGGATGGAGACCTTTTCAATCTAGTTGAGGAAAGAGTGGGTTTGGTTAGCTAACTCAACAAGACTTAGTCAATTTTAATTAACAACTCAGGGGAGGAGTCATAAGAGGTGGAGAACTTTGTGGATTTGGTTGGGATGAGGGAATAAAAGGTGGGAGAGGTTTGAATACGTAAAAAATCTAGATTTAAATATTAAAAATAATGATTTAAAGGTGCACAACTGACTTATTCAATATTTTTGAATTATTCAATTATTTGATTTTAGGAGGATATGTTATTTATTAATTTAATAAGAATGATTAAATAGATTTAGGTGAATTTTGACACTAAATGAAATTTAGGTGTCTACAGATTGAAATTTCCATGTTTGATTAAATTCTATAACTTTGGCTATTAGGTTAGATAAATTTAATGTGTGCATCGAGTGTGCAAGAATAAGAAAATTTAAAATGAAGGAAAAAGATTATGCAAATCATGGTTATATCACTAATCATTTTTACCCTTAAACCTCTATAAAACTCATGATAAATAATCATTTGCCTAGTTTACCACCTTTATTGATGTAGCATTTGATTAGGCAAGCAACCTTTAACTATGGTTGATGAAACTTGTTATCATTTGGCCCTTAGATCTTGTATCTAACATCTTGAATGTCTAGTAGTCGATTGGAAGATCTTCCATTAATTACCTTAGTACTAAGATCAAGTGGGGAAAAGAGGTTAGTTAGTCTTAAGAGAAACCACAAAATCTTGTGAAGCCACCATGCACCTTAATGGAGCATGGAAAAGAATGTCCCTTAATGAGGCATGGGTTGGAAAGCGACTGGTGGTTGGTTGATTCTCAGATGTCTATATGTAGGATTTAAACTCCCTTAGTTGGGGACATTTTGCCAATTTGGAAAGAAGTTAGACTTTATATAGGAGAAAAAGAAGTAGCAAATAGGAACAACTAGTTAGAATAGTTGAGTCTAGATAACTGGAGGATAGTCCCTAGGCTATATGAAGGTCAATGGGTGGGCTTCCTAATAACTTATATTTTCTATTATTAATTTAGAAGAAATGATTATACTATTTGTTTTATCTTCTTGATTTTAGGGGAATAAGACCACTTGGTTTATTCTGCTTGTTTTATTATTTTTCCATGGTTCCATATTTTTTGCCATGCAATTATTTCCCTAATTGAGAACCTTGGATATTTTGTGTTCATCCTCACTTTAATTAGATGTTTTAGCTTCTTTCTCAAAGTGTATTAATGTTGTTGTGACATAGTGTAGTGGTTTTCTGTGAGAAGCATGTTCACAGTGGAAGAATGTCAAGCCCTCCTATGCTAGACATGGTGGTAGAATGCTTGACCCTCTTATGAATGTTATTATGGAAGTTTTTAAACCCTTTCATGTTGACACATGATAGTATTTTCTTATCTCTCCCTTAACTATTGTATGGAAGAAATAGAGTGAGTTATCCTCTTTCTACTCTAACATATGGTGGGCTTTGTTTATGTTTTGAAAGCTTGCATGCTAGTTTTATCTTTTAATTTCTTATCTTCACTTGAATGATAATTAGAATGCTTATTTTATTTGTATTGGGAATGGGATTATCTTGGGATAAGAACTAGGAAAAATACCGTAGGACTTGCATGGTCCTTCTCTTATATTAAGATACCCTTGTGTATTTATCCACCCTTGCCATTACCAAGTGATATAAACATACTCGGAGTTGGGATTCTCAAGCTTGGGGGTTTCTAGAGTAATAACTTAATGATGACAAAAGGTTGGGTAGTGAGCCTTCCTTGTTATGGCTAACAGATGCTTGGGATCAGATGAGGAGAACCATTGAAGACTCATTGGTCCTCCATTATTTAATCAGGCCTTGAGATGTAATATTGTTTATGTAAATAATTAGATGAAATCTTATGTATTGTTAATACTTTAGTAGCCAGCCTGCTTGTAATATAATTATAAAATAAAGAGTTTGGATAATGTTTTCACCATGGATTAAAATATATAGTTTTCTATTTACTAAAAATTTGATGTTAAACTGATTTGTATCTATTATGAATACTTGGATTATAGGACCTTGGGAAGGGTCAAATATGTATAAAATATTCTTTAGCCTTTTGAGTTCTTTTAATTAAATTATTATATTGTTTTTCTTTCTTAAATATTTGTCTTAAGTGGCTTGTTAATAAACATTGTCCCTCTCTCTATGATCTAAATGCGATGTGATTTGATGAATAACACTTATCTTATTGAGAATAACTCAAGTAAATAGATATGAATTTGTTACTAGAAATGATATTATAGCTTGAATAAATAGTCAAAATGTTTAACTTCTTTAGTTATATTTCTTGCTTGAGTTACTTTTACTTCATAACAAATTATGTCATTTGACCCCTTTTTCCCTTAAATGGAATGAAATAATTTAAGACCCATTACCATTCAAATCATTCGACTAAGCCTTTAAATAAGTCCTCATTATGAGTGGATTCCCTATTAATAATTGATTTTTTAGTAAAAATTAGGTCTCTCAGATGGTTTGCATATTTAGCTAAACCAATGAGAATATTGGTTTAGCATCGAAAGAGTATTTTGCCTTGGCACTTTCTTGTTCAATCACTTAGGAGATGATGGCCTTGCTTAGCATAATATATTATAAGAAAAGAAGAATCTGTCTGGATTAAGTAGTCATAAGTAACTTGTAAAGGAATTTCTATTACCTTAGTGGATTCCTAACTCTCTGAGTAATCTATGAATTTTACTCTAACTCGATCCTTGGTTGATTTATGACTTCGACTACACCTAGTTTGCCTTTGTCTCAGCCTTAGCTATTCATTGAGTTCTTTGCATAGCATGCAACCTTAGTCAATCCCTTCTTACAACTCAATTATCTACTTGAACCTTTCCTTAATCACTTTTAAACTTGTCATTATGCATTTTTTTTCCTTAGCTGAATAATTATTTTGGCCTTTTGTTTCATGATTTAACATAGTTGATTGGGAAATTTACCTTGTGCAATGTTTGCCTTAGCTACTCGATTGATTCCCTGCATAGCTTTGCTTTCACATATCTTGTCTTAGTTATTCATTGATTTCCCTTATGCAGTGCCTTGCTTTATAATTTTTTAGTTGGAACCTTTTGCTCCCTTTTTGCCTTAGCTGATTACCTAGTTTATCCTTTATATTTATAAGTTTGCCTTGGTTAATTTTGTAACTTTTTTGTGCAATGATTTGGAGGAAGCCATGTGTTATCATCTTGCTAACTTGGGAGTGATGTCAGTTTGGTATGTTATACAGTCGGTCTCAAGCAAATAGACTAGCAGGATGTTTATACTTGGCATCATTTTAATGACCCATGATCCCAAAGATGATCATACAAAAAGCTTACCTTCAAGCCAATGAGCTAGAAGGATGTTACAACATGGCATCATACTAGTGACCTATGATCTTAGAGATGACCATATAGGAAGCTTGCCTCTAGGCCAGTGGACTAGCAAGATGTTGCCACATGGCATCATCTTGGTGACACATGATCTTAGAGATGACCATACAGGAATATTTCCTATGGGCCAGTAGGCTAACAAAATGTTTCCATATGGCATCATCCCAATGATCCATAGTCCCAAGGCTGTAGGTGCCATACAAAAGTCTATCAAACCATTAGGTACGTGAGAGGACACCACATGGTAAGAGAGGTCTTTAGGAGTTCAAAGAGAAGCTAGCATGGCCTTAGAGCCCACCGAAGCTACCACATGGATGTTAATTATGTTAGCTCTGACCTGGGTTGATTTTGATAGCCATTTTAATGTCATAAATGCAATAATCTTTTGTGCAAGCTAAAGAATGGATGAAGTGTTTGGATGAATGGTTAGATATTTTGACCTCTTAATTAGTGGCATGCACCTGATTATGAAATGGTGGCAATTATAAGAATTTATGAACATGAATATAAGATCGACATGAATTCTTGTATCTACTCATGATTTTTGTTTAGATATTTGTGTTTTAGATTGTGTTGTGCCTATTCTCTTAATATAAAAAAATGGGCATGACAATAATTTAAACTCAAAATCCTATTAATGATTCTTTTTGATGATTTAGGCCTCTCACATATCATACCAACCTATTATATCCCTTCTTGAGCATGAACAATCCAAAAAAATTAAAATAACCCATTTTCCCTCTGACTATGTATGTAAACCCAAGAGAAAGATTTTGAGGGAATTTAAATTTATTTCAAGGATTATTTTTGGATTGATGGAGATATATACAATTTATTTGACCCTATCAAGTGTGTTTTAGGCTAAATAATCAAAAAGGATGTGAAATAATTGCCTTCTATTTTGACTAAGTCACTAAACATAGACTTATGATCTCTGTAGGCTAAATTAAACATCATCAAAACATTAAAAAATATGAATGAAGAATTAAAACATGTCAGTACCTTAAAAGAGTTGAGGGACAACGAGAAACATTATCAAAAGCCTATTCTTTATTCATGTATCTTCAAAATACATACATAGTCTCTTGCAAACTATCATAGACTACACATCAGACTTAAAGATCTATGAACTCTCCTCATTTACTCATCCTTATCCTTGTATTTATTTTCTCCTTCCTACATGGTATGAAGCTTATCACCTCTAACTAAGTGTCTAAAATTATCTTCTTATTGTTTCATAGTCTAAATATCTCTCAACAAACTAAGACTTATCAAAGCATGCTCAATTTGGCCTATTTCTTACATTATACATGCTTTTAATGTGGGTTTATACATGATTTATGATGGGTCAAGACCTTATATATATTAAGGACATATTATATAACCTATTCGACTTCTTTACCATAGGGACAAGACCTTACAACATGCCCATAATCTTCAAAACTCAAAATATCAAATTCAAATAATAAAATTCTCATTTTGGTCAGAATGTATAAAATAAGCTTTGAAGACCAATATTGGTACTTTTACTGATTATAACACTTCTAAATTTACATAATATGATCTTTTACGCTTACTTAAGACCTATCAAGCTAACATTGACCTATCAAACCTAAACATGCTAAAATTTTTATAGTTCTTGATGATGCTCCTATATTAGGAAGTGATTAGGGACAATGAGGGAGTGATTAGAGATGATGATGGATGATGAAGTTATGATTAGAGATGATTATGGATGGTGAGGTTCAATTATAAAGTGATTAAGGATGATGATGGAGTGATTAGAGATGATGAGGGACCATGAGGGTTAATGAGGTAGCAATTAAAAATGATGAGGTATGAAGAGGAAGTGATTAATGGCGTTTAAGGACAAAGAGAAAGTGATTAGGGATGATGAACAAGTGAAATCAACACAAAGTGGTCGTTTGATGTGTGCAAGTCATTAATGTGACCTATGTCACCCCAATCACATCACTTTGGCTTAAATTCAAAGTAAGTGGTTTGTAAAATTTAATTTTTACAAAACTAGGAATCCTAAAAATGCCAGCAAGTAATTTGGAAGGCATAAAAACCTTTAAAATGACTATATGTTTATCCAAAATGGACATCAATTACAAGCGTTATGCCCTGAAAACCCTAGGTTCAATACTAAGACCCTAAAAATGCCTAAGTACTGATCAGATTAGATTTTGAAAAATGATATCTCACATCATAAGGCGTTTAGCTATTAGACCAACTCTATCAAATGCAAAGTGGCCGTAATTTTTTATATTTACTAAAATAAATTTAACGTATAAGTATACTTAACATTTATTTTAGTAACCCACCCCGCCCCCCCAACATTCTAATTCATCCCCTTTTTGCATTATATCCCCTTCAATGCTTTCATTGGACAATAATGCATGCGTGCAATAGCATGTATGTGTTGTTGTGTGTACTCATTATAAAGCGTACACGTTATATTTATTTAATATTTTAAATTCTTGTGCTTTTGCTAATTCAAATTTTTACCTTCAAAAATGAGTATGCATTATAACATGTATGTGTTCTAGTCTTGGTGTTTACCGAGATTGCAAATCATAATGTGTGCGTGTTATGTTAAAATATACATGGAATTGTTCCCCAACTCTCTGCACTTACCCATCACTAACAACTATTTTGAACCGATGCTGTAAAAAAATTCTTGTGGTATCAAAAATGTAAGATAGTCACTGAATTATTTTATTTATGATAGTATGCACTAATTTTTTTTCCAAAGTAAACGACTACTACAAACTATTTTATAAATCAATTTTAATTTAGTAACATGAAAATAAAACACTATTTAATAAATTAACAAAAATTATCGATAAATTTATCCTATGATTCTACTTCGATTTTTATACGAAATAAAAGATAAATAAATCATCTACATATTTTATCTATGAAGGAAACACTAGATAGTGGCAAAACTAATCATCAATTTCAAAATATTTTTTCATACCAATTCCAAGTTAATAAAGTGCAGACAAAAATACCATTAAATAAATTCTCTGAGCAAGCAAAAAAATATTCTATAAATTTGATCATACTTTCTGATCTAAAAAAATTACAAAAACCAATAATAAAATTATTTGACTATTAAATCGGTCATTTTAAACCATTTAAAACTATTTCAAATATCACATTCGATAATATTTATTTTACATAAATTTCAAATTTATTTTTATGAGCTAGAAAATGTACTAATAAACTATTTGTGAACATGATTTTTAAATCCAACTCATTTTAGTTGAAGTTATCCAAAAAAAATTATTTTATAATTAATCTTGTAATTCTAATCCATTTATAAGGTAATTCAAATCCCATAATTAATAAATTTCAATTGTGGGTATGTTTTATTTAAATTTTGAATTACTTTTGTTGACTTTATTGAAAATAAAATAACACTTATTTACTAAAAATAAATTGCATTGTGATTAAAAAACTTGTTTGTATAACTATAAAATATTTCAAACTAAAGAACAATTAATAAAACACTAAAATTCTAGTTATTTGATTGGTGATGAGTTTCTTTATGAATATAACTAATTGAAAAGGGTGCATATTTACATTTTAAGCGTCATATTTATTAAACATTCATACCATAATTTAAATTTCTTGATGTAATGTTGTCCTATTTCGCACTGGACTTCTTTGAAAATATTGGCTTAATCCTTATCTTCAATGTGTTTAACACATTTGCAAGGGAATGGGTTAACCTATAGGACATCTAGAAATGATAGCCTAAAATGATATAAAAATATTATTTTGTAATACCCTAACCAGAAGTTGATAAATCTTGCCTGACTAGAAATTTATGCAGTATACTTAAATACATGAAAGATGTATACACTTCTTAGACATTTATAAGATTGTATCATTTATCACAAAACAAAATTAAAAAAAGGGTATATTTTCAACACCATTAAGGAGCAATAATTTATTTTGAACATAGTAATGTGGCTCATATTTAATAATATCAATAAACATTCTTAAAAAATGGTTTTTGTGATTATGTGATTAGTTTATCTTATAATAGATAGTGTCGATCATTAAAAATATATATTTTTTATTTATTGATGAAATAGTTTTGATTTTTTTTGTGATTGAGGGTGTTCTACAATTTTTTAGTATGGTATTATTTCAATCAAAGCTCAAACTCGTGACTTAATGATCACCATTACAACGATTTACCGTTGAAATATAACCTTAAAAATATTGATGAAATAATTATATTGTAAATTTAATAATTATTTTTTATATTAAAAAAAATTAATTATATTTTATATAAATAAAAATTGTTTTAATAATTTTATAAGACCAAACAATCTATGAAATTAAGAGTTGCAAAATTATAAACCTAAAAAAGATGTCAATATTTTCCCTGGTGATAAAAATGTGACTTGGACACTACTGAACATGAACATATTCTAGTAGAACGATGTTTAATTGATAATTATAAAAATGACTTGATCTAGTTTTTATGGTAATGGTGGTGTCTAGAGACTAATATACTTAAAAGGATAAATTGATAGCTTTCTCGGAATCGTCCTTGCTAGCAAATTACCCTTACTTGGGCATGGTTTTCCAATAATTTAATTATTAAAAAGTTCCTTCTTTCCAACGTCGTGTTATAAGTTGTGAACGACAACTTTTGGTGCAAATTGTACACAATCTATACATACGAAATAATATTACTACACAATTTCAATACATAATATTATTCTTATTTATTAATATTCAATTCATTTAGAATATTTAAATACATTTAAGGTACAATTTAAATTGGATGATCATAAAGATGGAAGATTATATGTTATATAGTTTAATGATCCCTTACAAAATAAGACTTAAAGATTAATTTTCAAACATACAAATCTCTCCCAAAATTTTTCCTTCTTTATTTTCTCATATATATTTAATCACGTGATTTGTTCTCACGAATCATTCTCATATAATATGTTATACTAACTCATATAAAATATAGTTGTTTAAACATATGAGTATTAATAGTGATTTTTTTAACGTTCCGTCTTTAGTGTGAATATGAAAAAAATATATTATATTATATTGTAATTTCTGCAAGCTTATGATTTGGATGGTTCTACGAGCGGTTGACCAACAACCAAAATATGATGGTTTTGACGAGGATTGACTAACACCCTCAAATCAAACAAAATAGTTTTGACTAGGATTGACCAATAGCCTCAAATCAAACATGATGGTTTTACATATGGTTATACAACTACTATAATATCATGATGTTGTAGTACTTTATCAACGCTTATCATTTTCTTATAGTAGGGAAAAATATAAAGAAACTATGCTCACGTATTACATCACATGAACATGAATGCTTCATTTATTCTTATGTCTTAACAGACCACAACTAATAACAAACACACAACTAAAAGCATGCCACAATATCATTATGCAACTCCATCACTTGTGGTTAACGAGAAGATACTGGAAGTCCTCCTTTTTCCATTGCTTCTATACTTTTGAGTGTCGTTACTTAGTAATTTACAATTTGAAGTTCAATTGAATGTCATCTTTGATAATACAACCCCCCCTAAGACTGACGCATTTAACATAAGGATGTTGGTTACCCCGAAAATGGGTTCTTTACATAAGATAGGTTCTTTAACACTTGTGACATACAAAAATGATATCTTGGACTGGACTTAATAATAAACTCAATAGTGAAACAACTATAGAAACTAAACAGATTATTTTTTACGAGTTTTTGATGATTAATGTATAATTTTAAGCTATAAGTATAATAAACATTAACTACAACTATTATAACTCTAAAGATAATAAAACTCAAAACTAACATTTGAATTCAACATTTAAATAATAAGATATTATCTAAATGCTAATATTTAAAACTCGAACTCCAAACTAAAACCATCACCTACAAATAACTATTGATATAGATTTGGACCCATGTTGTGAAGTTGGGAGCTCAATGGTACAGGGGAGAGTAGTTGAGTTGGTTAGGCGAAGTGCTGATTAAATTAGATGAGGTATCTTGATTTGATGTTGAGCCAACATCGGATGCCACATAGATTGTTTGAAACTGCATGCTATAGGGTGTCTTTATTATGTAGAGGAGCCTCGTTGGTCTAGAGTAGTCCAAAAATAGTGCCTAAACTTACAATTACCTCATATAGCTACAGCATATGTGATAACAATGTGATTGATAGGATAATGTAGTTTGATCAGAAGCTAAAAAGGTGAAAGCGAAGATCTAAAATTGCTTAATATTGCACATAAAACTTTGACTTGGTTGTTAGAGTCTAATGAGAGGAGCATCTATTAATGGGTAAATGCACCAAATTGGAGGACAAAAATGGGTCTTCTCATGGACATGATTTTTCTGAAATTTTAGAAATGTGAACATCTACAGATAATTAGAGATGACTACACTCAAAATTTGAAGATGGTATAAAAACATGAATTATAGCATATCGAGTCTAGTTTCCAAAAAACTATTTTTTTCAAAAATAGTTAAGTATAAATAGGTCTAACATCTAAAATTTGAAGAGGACCTCCTATTTTTTAAGAAAATTTAAATTGTACCATTCCGTGTGACCCACCATTTTGTGAGCATCATTAAATATTATTAGAAACCCTTAGATGAATATTTATATTAGATCATCTAGTGTGTTACAAACTTTTTATTAAATTTTTTTAATAAATATTTTTTTAATTAATTTTCTAATTAAGTATATCCTTAAAATTGACAAAAAATGGATAGCCATTCATGCGACCCACCCTAACTACCTTTAAAAAAGTGAAATTTAATTTTTTTTTTGAATGTGTGTAGAATTAGGCCTAGTTTGTTACCATATAATTTGTTTTGCATTTGAATCAACAAAAAACAAAATAGATAAACATGAATAGGCATGTATCGTTGAGGCATGTAGGGGCCTAAAAAAAGTGTTGTTAGAAATAAATATAGTTTAAACCCTTAAAATAACCCAAAAATTATAAAAAAAACATACATTTAGAAAGAGGACAATGTGCTTGATGTAACGGTAATAATTTTTTGAATTTTGATATTAAAATCCATAGCATATTTGACGATTAAAGTTGAAATTTGTTGGTTTTTCCTAAAACTCTTGGTCTCGGCTGTAGATGCACAATCCCAAGCCTTTGGTTCAAAAATACAAGCCATTTCCAAGCCTCAAGGCTCAGTTTTCAATTTAAATTCAACTAATGTGTATGCATTGCTTTGTTATAAGTTCAAAACCAACTCCACAAGCATTTGGGAGTTTCATGTGAAGGCAACTTTATCCACAAGCTTATATTTACTACTCTAAATGTTAAGTATAAGAAATTAAATTACATTTAATTTCTTATACTTTAAATTAATTTTAGTAAATATAAGAAATTAGGGTCACTCAGCATCTGATAAAATTGGTCTCATAGTTGCATGCCTTACTGTGTGGAAAATAGTTTTTCAAAATCTAATCAGGGTAGTACTTAATCATTTTCAGGGTCTAAGTAATAAACCAAAAGATTTCAGGACATAACTTTTGCAATTGATATCCATTTTTGGTAAACATAGTCATTTTTCAAGTTTTTGTGCCTTCTAGATTAATTCTTAACATTTTTAAGAGTCTTAAGTTTGCAAACCACTCACTTTGAAATTGATGCAAAGTGATGTGATTGGGGTAGCATAGGTCACATTGATGACCTACACACATCAAACAACCACTTTGTGTTAATTTCACTTGTTCATCATCCTTCCCTCATCCTTGACCACTTTGTGTTAATTTATATTGTTACATTTAATTTATTATATTTTAAATTTATTTTAGTAAATATAAGAAATTAAGGTCACTTAGCATCTAATAGAGTTCATCTCATAGTTGCATGCCTTAGGATGTGGAAAATAGTTTTTCAAAATCTAATTAGGTCAGTACTTAGGCATTTACAGGGTCTAAGTATTAAACCTAGAGATTTTAAGACATAACTTTTGCAATTGATATCCATTTTTGGTAAACATATAGTCACTTTTTAAGTTTTTTTGCCTTCTAGATTGATTTTTGACATTTTTAGGAGTCTTAGGTTTGTCAAAATTGAAGTTTGTAAACCACTCACTTTTAAATTGATTGAAAGTGATGTGATTGGGGTAGCATAGGTCACATTGATGACCTACACACATCAAACAACCACTTTGTGTTAATTTCACTTGTTCATCATCCTTATCTCATCTTTGATCACTTCCTACTCATGCCTCATCACCCCTAATCACTCTTTCATCATTATTCATTATCCCTAATCACTCCCTCATTAACCCTTACTATGCCTCATCATCCCTAATAACTCACTCCTTATCCCTCTTCATCCCTCATCACTCCCTCATTGACCCTCATCATATTTAATCATTCCCTCATCATCCCTAATCACTCCCTCATTGGCTCTCACCATCCCTCATCATCCCTAATCACTTTCTCATTAGACTTTACTATCCCTAATCATCGCTTCATCATCCCTAATCACTCCCTCCTCATCCCTCATCATCTCTAATCACTCTCTTATTGACCCTCACCATTCCTCATCACTTATAATCACCCCCTCATTGTCCCTCACCATCCCACATGATGTAGAGCCCTATTGCATACTCTTCTTGTCTAAGCTCTTTGCTAATAGTCATGTATCTTTCACTTTGTCTTTTGTTGCTTGATCTCTATCTTTAGTCCCTAGACACATTTCAAATTCACATCTATATTTTATTCTCCACCATTATTCGGATGGTCTCACTAACTCTTTATTTTATTCTCCTTACTCAATGCATTCAATCTCTCTTACTTTAAGACTATCCCCCTTACTCATTTTTATGCTTTATAACAACTTGTATCAAAAATTGTCTCTAGTTCCTTAGGCTTTAATAGGGCTCTGAAAAACTTCTTTCCACTCCTTTGAGTTCTCTCTAACTTCTTCTCAACCCTACTTAACTTCTCAACAAAATCCTCATAGTATACACTACCTCTTACTCTATCATATACTCTTCTTGTACGAACTCAAATCATCAAATCAACCTCATTTATGGATATCTTGTAATATTTTCCATTTATTCACAAAGTTCCAAGCTTTGGTTCATCTATTTTATTACCTTTTTTGGCTCTTTCTACTCTCAGATTAGGTCTTTAGGTTTCCTTTTACCCTATCTATCACAAAGTCCTCAATCATCCATACTTATCCATACTTACACAGCTTTAAAACATTATATTATCTTTGTTCATGTTAAACTCAAACTTTTCACCAAATTTCATGAATTATTAACAGTTACAACTCCTTAAAACTCACTTTGAAAGTATAAACCCTAATACAAGGTTTGGACTTGTTTCACAAACCTGAGAAGGGTCAAAATGAGATTTTAATCTTCCAAAGGTGTTTCCAACGACTTTGACTATTGGATTAAGTCTGATTTGACCCTATGCACATTTTTTAGGTGTTATATTTCCCTTTTTAAGCTACAATAGATTGACTTAACCAAATTTGAATAGACTGTATACTCAGTCATAGGTCTATAGTAATTTAAGAAAAGGTTATTTATTCTGATTTATTCCAAAAAGGGTTATAAATCAACATTAAGGTTGAAAATCCTATGCACAATGTTTACAAACTTCAAAAAATCAATGCCTTCCATCTATAACACTCAATTTTCTAATTTCCATGAGATACCACTTTGACTGTGTTAAGTTTCTTGATGATTACAGGACTATGTTAGTTTTATTTTTGCCCATCCAAATTTATGAAAGCTAATTGAAAAACTATAAGACTTCATGATCATATGAGAATCAACTCACCAACATATACATTTTAATTTTCACTCCAATACATGCATATACCTTCTCACACAGATGTATACTCAAAAATTTTGCTCATAAAAGATAGGGTTGTATTGTTTAACATAGAATGTCCTTAGTAGAATAACAACATACAATGTTTAAATACTATTAAGTAATTATTATGTCAATTTAATAATTACTCATACATTCCAAAATCCCACCAAATAGAATCTCCTTTTCCGTAAGACTCTAACCTTCACTCAAATTTCAAGGCATAGTTTGTAAAAGCACAAGGTATACAGTTTGTAATTTGAACATTCAAAATATTTGAAACTCAAATGAAAAATTCTATTATCACCATCAAATAAAATGTATTTTCAATTTACCACTCACAAAAATATAAAAAAATAACTTGTTACTAATCATGTTTCAAGATCATGCACACTGTCAACTATCTTTGCACATATTCAAGAAGATGTAGTGTTTATTTGCTTTCTTGTTTGCAAATAATCAAAACTTGTCTTTAATCACTTTTTTGGGGTTCTTTACATTCATCCTTTTGAATCTTACCCCCTCTAACTCTCTTTAATTTGACTCTAAATACAAAATAAGACATGGACAAGACTCTTATTACCAAATAACCACCAACTAAATTCTAACTTATTTTGTATGTTGAGAGTGTCCACACCAAAGTCTAATGTCTAACCATACCAAATTCAACATTGGACTTTTTGAAATAAGATTGAATTCTCTATGAAAGTTCAAAAATTCAAATGAAAGATTTGATAGGAAAGTCTAATACAATTATAATTCAAAATTGACACAAAACTAGAAACTTAGAAAGGCCCCTACAGACTTCTTATGACCTTGACCACCTTCTAAAGACTCTAAACATGTAAACTAGATCACTATTTATATTGAATAGTGTTTCTCCTGCATCACCTTATCATCCCTAATCATTGTTTCATCATACCTCATCATCTCTAATCACTCATTCCTCATCCCTCATCTCCCTTAATTACTCCCTCATTAATACTCACCATCACTCATCATCCCTAATCACTCACTCATCCTCCCTAATCACTCCCTCATTGACCCTCACCATCCCTCATCATCTATATTGACTCCCTCATCATCTCTACTCAATTCCTCCTCATCCCTCCTCATCCTTAATCACTCCATCCAATACCTTGATGGTGGTATTTTGTTGGCGTTTAACAATTTTAGAAGATACAAGTGGAGAGTTGAGTGCTAGCATAAAATATAAGACATAGTGATCAAAATGATGTGGAGGAAAATTTGAAACACAAATATTTGACACCTATGAAAAATATGGACCTATTAGAAATGATGTAATTCACAATTGAAAATCTACCAAAAAAAGAGAATAAAGTAAAACCACCATAGCACCAAAATGGGTAGTAAAAATATGAGGATCACCAAGCTATGCAATTTCCTGAAACCAATCAATTACTTTTCATATGAGGACATTTTATGATTTGAATAATTATATTTAAGGCATTCTATTTGTATGTATATTGATTGAGTCATCCTACTAGAGAGTGGAAAATAATTTTTAAATGATTAGAACAAGTAGTCCAAGATTGGAAAGTGGTGCTTAATTCATAACTTGAATATTCAATCCAATGAAGAGTGTCACACTATAAGATCTCTACTTGCACATCTGGAGAAGTGGGTACAAGTTATCTATCATTATAAAAAGATGGGTAGATAATAGATTATGAACCCAATGATATGGTCGGTACTAAAAATATCCTACTTCGCCCAACAAGAAATAATATGAATTAAAAATATTATTTCATTAATAAATGTAGATCAATGGTGAGATAATACACTTCATCATTTCTAATGGAAGTCAAAAGAATTTAATTTTTCCTAAATCATATTTTCAAAAATTAAACTTGAAATTTATACATCATCCATAACCATACACTAGTTTATGGTCTAGTGTAGGCCTTGAGAAATGGATCACCTAGTAGTGTCACTTGGTGTACAAAATCAAACTTTTTAAAGATGTAATACTTTGTGACATCTCACCATTATAGGTGTGTGATTTTTTACATGTGGTCAACCATGTATTTACCATTGACATGTAATCTATGAAGTAAATCCTTGAAATTTTATGATAGATTGTCTGGTTCTGAAATACCATATATCGTAGTTAGCTCATAAGCTTTCAGTCATTAGTACCAGGAAGTGCAAGAATATTATCAGTTTTAGTAAGAAGTATACTCTTAATGGTAAGAATTAAATGTTTAATGACATCCTTATGTCACCATATCATATTGTGGTTTATTTAAAAATAACAAAGACAAAATAATTTAACCATAAACTAGACGAATACAAGGATATCTCTTAGTCACCTAAATAAGTTCCTACATATTATACACTAAATAATGTTATTGATTTGATCCCTTGACTACCTCTACCTCAAACCTCTTTATACAACATATCATTTCTAGATAATTAATAGATCAGGTGGTAGATCCATAAAATCATGGATAATGGAGACATCATGCCCAAATCATTGCCTTATAGAAACCCAATTGTGTTTGTGCCAAAGTTGTGAATCAATTAAAAAAATATTAACAAGATTAATGTGAATAAATATTATCCTCATTTAAATATTAATGAATTTTTATGCCATATCCATGGTTTAGAAGTCTTTTCCAAAATTGATCTTAAGTTTGGGTATCATCATATTTATATTAAACTTTTAGACATTTGGAATATAGTCTTAAAAACAAAGGAAAGATTGATTAACTAGTTGATTATGCATTTTAGGTTAACTCATATAACGAATTCATTCAGTTCAAGATGTTGAGTGACATCCTTAGGCCCTTTACCTATGCCATTTTATAATCTACCTTGATGACATCTTAATCTTTATAAAACATGGGATGAACATCTACACCATGTTAAACTAGTGTTTCACATTTTTCAGAAACATATTTTTGTGATAACGTGAATAAATGTTCATTTTTCATGCAAGAGATAAAATATTTGGGACACATTACACACACAAGGAGTGTATGTGTGAACCTAACCAATATTCAAGTTATACAGGAATGGGAAACATTAAATAACTTTTTATTTGATTCAAATCTTCTCAAAATTAGAAAATTATACAATAGATTTGTCTTTAATTTTTATCTTTTGAACCAATCTACCAAAGATGGAACCAAATAAAGTTTCATTTATTTAGTTTCACAATAAATATAATTCAATTAACTAAAATTTAAACTCTATTTTGTGTTAATAATCAATTTACTTGACTATAAATTTGGAAGATTGTCCAATTCATCCAGTAATAAAATTGACTATCATAAATGGGTATTGACAACACAAGTCCTATAAAAGAGTTAATTTATATTATAATGGATTAAATAACATATGATTGGAATCAAATATATCTTTATATTATATACTTATACCAAATGATGAGGGAGCGATTAAGGATGGTAATGGATCTTGAGGGTCAATGATGGAGTGATAGGGATGGTGAGGGATGGTGAGGGTCAATGAGGGAGTGATTAGTGATGAGGAGGGATGAAGAAATATTGATTATGTATTATTAAGTATGAGAATTGATTGATTAAGGATGATGATAATAAATGAAGGAGTGATTAGGGATGATAAGCTTGAGTTATTAGAGATGATGAGAGATAACTAAGGTTAATAAAGGAGTGATTAGGGATGAGGAGGGATGAGTAAGTGATTAGGTATGATGAGGGATGAGGAAAGAGTGATTAGGGATGATGAAGGATGGGGAGGGAGTAATTAGGGATGATGAGGGATAGTGAGCATCAATCGAGGAGTGATTATGGATGATAAGGGAGTGATTAGAGATGACTAGCAATAGTGAGGGTCAATGAGGGAGTGATTAGAGAAAATGAATAATGATTAGAGAGTGATTAGGGGTGATGAGTCATGAGTAGGAAGTGATCAAGGATGAGGGAAGGACAATGAACAATTTAAAATAACACAAAGTGGTTTTTTGATGTGTGTAGGTCATCAATGTGACCTATGCTACCCCAATCACACCACTTTGCATTAATTTCAAAGTGAGTGGTTTTCAAACTTCAATTTTGACAAACCTAAGATTCTTAGAAATGTTAAGAATCAATCTGAAGGGTAAAAAAACCTTAAAAATGACTATATGTTTACCAAAAATGGATATCAATTGTAAAATTTATGTCTTGAAATTCCTAGGTTTAATACTTAGACCCTGAAAATGCCTAAGTACTGACCTGATTAGATTTTAAAAGACTATTTTTCACATCGCAAGGCATGCAACTCTGAGACCAACTCTATCAAATGCTAAGTGACCCTAATTTATTATATTTACTAAAATAAGTTTAAAGTATACTTAACATAAATGTAAACTTATACTTAACATTTATAGTAGTAAATATAAGGTTGTGGACAAAGTTGCCTTCATGTGCAACTCCCAAATGCTTGTGGAGTTGGTTTTGAACTTATAAAAAATCAACACATACATGTTTTATAATGCGTATGCATTCTATAGTACACTATATAATACGTACACATTTTATAATGCATATGCATTTTATAAAGCATATGCATTTTATAACGCATATGCATTCTATAGTGCACTATATAACATGTACGTGTTTTATAATGCGTATGCATTCTATAGTACACTATATAACATGTGCACATTCTATAGTGCACTATATAATGTGTACATGTTATACAACGTATATGCATTATTTGAATTTTAAATAATGTGTACGCATTATTGTTTTTTCAAAACTACATGTGTTGTGGTTCAGTAATTACTGAGCCATAATTTCAATAATGTGATCATGTTAATTAAATAACATGATCACATTATTTAATAATGTGATCGCGTTACCTAAAATGTCCATGGGATTTTCCCCCAACTCCGTGCACATACCCTAATGATTTTTAAACAAAACTCTAACCTAATCATTAAGAGTCTAGTAAAAGGAACCTTTATTAATGATTTGTTAACAAAAAAACTCCAAAACTCCATTTTACATAGCCTTGTAAGTAGATGGTGAAAATATTCAAATCCATGTTTCGATAAGAATCAAATGCATGTAAGATATCAAAAATATGGTTATAATATTGATAAAATGAAATGGTGTCATTTCAATTATACATCCATGCTTTACAACTCGAGGCCACCATTTCGCACTAGAGAAGAAGACCATGGATGTCGATGTAAGGAGTTAGGATGACTTTGATAACCAAATACCTAAGCCAATGCAGATCTTGAGAAGCATTGAACATAAATGATATGATGGATGTTTAATGTATATAAAGGAAAATGAATCTAATCTACAAATCAATCCTAGCTTGGAAAAGATAAACGACACTAGCCCTTCCGCTTGTTGGTACATTTGGATAATTGGGGTCATGACCAATATAGATTAAACAGACCTAAATAAGGGGTATCTTTCCACAACAATGTCACTAAAGAAGGTTCCAAAGCCTCTGGTTAAGCAACACCATGCAATAACCCTAGCTAGGTCATATGTTTTCTTATTTCACAAGTAAATAACAAAGTAAAGTAAAATCTAACCTAGTGTTCACCAAAGCTTGTGGCTCAAAATGGGGATAATAAACATAAAATTAAACATGCATAGAAGAGCTCTACTCAAGTTAATGTAGAAGTAATCTTAATTTATAGAGAGAAAAATATAATCTAACAAATGAAAATCTATCTACTTTAATAAAGAAAAGAAAGATTTAGGAATACTTAACTTTGAAGATGAACCCGTTGAGCCTCAATCTCTCCCTTGTCCAAGGTGATTCGTAAGAGTTTGGTGTGTATGTTGAAGAAAATAAGTATGGATAATAGACTATAATTTAGCCAAGGACTTCCTAATGAATCCCAAATTTTCACAAGACAAGATTCATATCTCCAAAGGAAGTATGAAACCCTAAGCAATGGATCCTCAAGTATAATGGTGGATAAGCAAAAGTGCAAATAATGATTTATTCTTTGTCTCTCTAATGAAAATGGCAAAAATAATGTGTATATATAGTTGGATCTAACCCTATACTCTTCCAAAGTTTTAGTCGATAGAGTTGGCCCATTCAACCTTGTATAGATTTTAATTAATAAAAGTGGATAGGTCCTAGATTGGGTTGGATGAGGCTGACCTAATCCTGTAACGTGCTCATATATTTTATGTATAAGGTCGACCTAGGTTAACTTTATTCGATAAAAGTCAAAAAGAGTTTTTAGCTTAGGTAAGGATTGTTTGAGGCAGTGAATTTCTTGTAGGATTGTGTAAGGGAGGTGTCAAATCTTAGGAAAATGTATAGGAGAGGTTTGTATTGGTTACAAGTGGTGGTATAGGGAACAACAATCTTGCAAAGCACCAATGGTCTGCCCACCTTTTTCTTGGTCCACCCTTTAAGGCATTCACTCAAATAAATTGACACTCGATAGGTTCTTGTAAGAGAGAAAGTATCATTAATTGATAAAGTTTAAAAATATTATCTATATATATATGCCCCACTCAAAACTCATCACTTGTCATATAGTTGTAATATGAGATGGTACTTCAGGAAAAGAACATAACAACACACAATGTTGAAGCTAATTAAATTACAATAAGTGAATAAGATAAATGAAAAGACATAATTAAAAAATGCATACCTTTATTTACCTTAGTGTTGTAGAAGAGGAAGGAAATGAGATAAATGTGAAGGTGTCCAATGTAGGAAACATTAGATGAACCTGTCAAATAACCAAAAAATTGAAATTTTTGACAAATATACATGTGATGTATGGAAAGATTCTCTATGATGTCTGGATTCCAAATCATCTTTTGGTTCAAAAAAATAACTAGTAAAAACAAAGTTATGGGCGAAAAATAGAATCTGGTCGAAAATAATTGACAGGTGAATAAATTTGAATAGTAAATATAGATATGGTGAAAATTAATTTATTTTTTATTTTTACTATTCTAAAAAAATATTACTCTGAGAGACCCAATTTGAACCTAGAGAGCGACCATGGTGAGGAGATGACATCTTCAATGGGGAGGACGCCTAGTAGCCATGGTGAGTGAAGCTCAAGTAAGTGATTTATTAATTTCAAATTTTTGATAATTTTAATTGAAACTAAGCTAGATATAAAAAATAGTTGTTATAAAAAATGTAGATACTAAAAATGACCCTAAATTTTTTTTAAAGTAAACTAGGGGTAAAACAGGGTAATGGGTAAGAAAGGATTAGACCAATAAATACCTAAGGCATTTATGGTAAATGGTTAAAAAGTCACCATAAACTAAAAACAAAGTCATATATGTCAACTTAGTTTTCAAAGTGATAGAAAATAAAGAGGATGACTGTATAGCACTGGGCTGATTTAGTATCATTGGGGGTGGTCACTTGCATAGTAGGGGGTTGATCTAGTTGGAAAATAATAAATGGCTGACATAGTACATTCTAGCTAATTTAGTACGTGATATATGGCTAATATAGTATGTTAAAGGAGGCTGATTGTGAGGAAAATGGATGATATAGTATGCTAGATATAATAAAGGGATGATTTAGTATCAAATGATTATGTCTGTAGAAATGGGTTGACTTTGTATCAGAGGGCAAATGTAATATGGTAAAAAGGTGATAAGTCTGATTTAGTATCAAATAAGTCGATTATGTAGGAAAAAAAATAATAATATAAATAGGTTGATGGAGTGGTTAATTTATAACTTTTTGAGAATATCTAAGAATGTATTTTATTATTATGACTTTGAGATCTAATACATTCTCTATTATTTGATATTTTACAAAGGCAATGAAGATTTTGGCACCTAGTATATGCGTCTTGGCTACCAAATTTATTGGAGTGGTTATCAGACATGGATCAACCTCTATTGGTTACCTTGGGATTTAGAGGCATCATGGAAATGAGGTGGATACCACTGAGTGTTGATCTCATTATCATGTTCTTAGGAGCATGGGAGTGACTGACCAACACTTTGCAATGGAAAGTGGATGGGGACATGATAGAGGTGGGCATCACCTTAGAGGATGTCCAAGCCTTGCTTAGACTTCTTATCATTGGGACTTTGATTATATATGATATGCTAGAGGTAGAGGATGAGATACAATCCCTAGCCTAGTGGGTGATAGGCTCGAATAGGATTTATCCTGGTTTAATTGTTAGCTTATTTGATGTTTATATGTCGACTATTTCAGATGTCTATAAGGCATTGATAGGGCTTGTGAAAACATGAGTGTTGTGTCACAAGTCAGATGGCAAGGTATAATTATACATAATAACATCGTGTTAGTCCATCCTAGAGCAGGGTACATTATACGATCTTGATTCTATCATTTGGGAACAACTCATGCATGATATGTATGGGATGTTGACATGGGGGTAGAAGACAATGGACCCCATTATTTTTTTGAGTGTGTGGATCTATGAGAGATTCTTTATGTATCATTTGGTTGGGTTGCCTCATATGGTCGATGATAGGTTACCTCAGGTTGTACGATGGAGGCAGGACCATGTAGCATGTGGCATGCCCCAAGTTCCAGCTTTACAAACTATTACATAAGGTCAGATAGTGTGGTAGCCTGACACTAACATTATTGCCATATGGCCATCTTGGGTGATTATTATGATTGGTTTGACACACATTCAAATCACAGGCCATTGCACTTCATGGGTGGAGCCATATCTAATAGCTCATGTACCCAAACAACTAGGCCTACCACATCTAGTGGCCCCTCATGCATATTGGGCATGACATGCTAGAGAGATGAGAGGGAGAGGAGGCATAGGGGTGCCTATCTAGATACCTATCATTAGGCCTTAGCGGGAGAGACCATGAACATGGCAGGTATGGTAGTAGAAGGTGGTGAGGCCTAGTACTAAGGATATTATAGATGTGGATGCTACATGTGATGATGCAAGAGTGGAGGCATAATAGGGGAGACAACAACTACCTCAATCTCATCAGAGATAGAGGCATTGTCAATGAGAGGAGACATAGGTGTGAGTAGTCACATAGGGTGATCCTACATTATTTATGGGACATAGTTGGTTGATAGAGAGGCCACTGAGGAGAGGGCCATGATGAGCCCAATTGGTGAATTTTAGTTTTGCACTTGTGTGAAGGTAGTAGATAGAGGAGGTATTTGGCAGGCAAGCAGATGGGGAGACCATGGTTGGTGATATCGGTACTGGTGAGAAATGTTTTGATTTATTATGTTTTTGATATAGATCACTAGTTTTATTGACATTTATGTATTTATTGATATATAGATGGATTGAGATATATATATATGTGGGATCTAATGTATATTTGGTTTATGTTTTTTAGGTATTGCATTAAAGGAGATCAGATAGGGAGCCATGATTGTGGCTGCACACCAAGATATTTTGGATGGGGTGTTGTCATATTATGAGTCATCCACCTTGGTTGATCCTATGTACCATCTACCCCAATTTATGTTAGTTTCTTTAGACTTGTGTGGGAGGATGCTCAATAGTTGAAAGCACGAGGAGATGGCTCACAACCACCTGTAGGAGTAGGATAAGGAGAAGCCCAAACCTGACAAGCATTGTCATAGGAGTGAGTTGTTCATATGGTGACCACTATAGCACTTAGATGCGTGTAAGCCCAAGTGGCCAACCTGTAGGTTCAAATTGATGGCTTGAGATCTCAGACTACCTCACTATAACTCACCATTTAGAAGGGTCAGTCACAATCATCCATGGGCAATGTGGCTAGGCCAAAGGGTAGGCATGATGGAGTACAACCTTAGAGCTATAGATATTGTATTTTATACTTGTATTATATAAAAATCATTACATATATATATATATATATATATATATATATATATATATATATATATATATATATATATTAGTTGATAATTTGTACTTGTATGTGGATGGATGTATGGATATATTTCCTTTCTAGCATATGTATTTTACTTTCATTGTATATGTTATGACAAATGTGTGATGTATGTTTTATTTTCTATCATTATGTGATACACATGCATGGTTAAAAAGAAAATCAAAATGATTTGGAAAAATATAAATATTAAAAACAAGTGTAATACACACTATATCATGATGGGAAACATGTAAAAACAAAAGATGAATAAACATAAGAAACCAAAATGGTAAAGTAACAGGTAAAAAATATTTTCAAATCATGTAAAATATTTACACCAAATTAAAACAAATAAAATTCATACTATATTAGTTTGGGAAGTATGAAAATTTGTAATAAAATGGAAAACATGTGAAAACCAAATGGT
This sequence comes from Torreya grandis, assembly GCA_037957365.1. Lineage (NCBI taxonomy): Eukaryota > Viridiplantae > Streptophyta > Pinopsida > Cupressales > Taxaceae > Torreya > Torreya grandis. The sequence goes on along the minus strand of JARHVA010000780.1, from coordinate 3,511,371 downwards.
ATATAAAAACAAACGAACAATAAATTTAATAGCTCATACTAAATCAAGATGGGAAGTATGAAAAGAAAAACAAAATGTACGTATAAATCAAATTAATCATACTAAATCAAGATGGGAACTATGATAAATTTAATAAAATGGTTGTAAACATGGACGCAATCAAAAAATGAGAAGAAAAAACTCAAGTGATTATTAAGCAAGCATAAAACATACTAAATCAATATGGTAAGTATGTCAATGACGTGTAAATCATAATGTAACATAAATTATCTCAAATTTGATGCATGTAATTTTATTTTGACTTGGTTATAGTATGAACCAGTTATTAGAATATTTTATGAGGAGGGCCTAGTCCTATCCAAGGTCTTACATTTCAACTCACAAAGGGAACACCAATGAGGTGGAAACAAATATAGTAATAATTAAAATATATTTTAATACAATAATTTAAGAGGAGAGATTAGTCCTATCCATGGTCTTACACTAAAACTCACAAAGGAAACCCCTAGGGGGGATGATCAATTAAAAAAACAATGTTTCTCAAGGGAAATATTAGGATTGTGGTAATGAAAGAGGGAATGTTAAAATCATGACATAGGCATCTATGATAAAACCTTAGTAAACATGAGGAATACAAGGTAAAAAGGAGAGACCTTAAGAGTTTAATGACCGTCAAAATACAAAGGATACATGCTCACAATAAGAACAAAGTTGTGTAGGTAAATAGTTAAGATACTAAGATCAACACATGAAGGTTATATGAACAAGGAAATTAAAATGGATCTACCTTCCCACAACATGTTCTCCATTCCTCAAGACCTCTTATAGAGTTGTCATTCTACTATGAATATTGAGTACTTGTATGAGAAAGTATGTAGCATTTATGTGTGTTTTTTTGCTCTCCTATCCCAATCTACTAGCCTACCACACCCCAATGGACCTCGGCTCTATCATGAGGCCAACTTCAGAGTTTGATCTTTTATTAGAAAATATAAGATGTACTATGAATCATGTCTTTTGGTGTGATTATAGTTTTGAATTTTATGTTGTCTTTTGAATCATTACTTTTGTTTAAATAATTTGGCCTTTAACTTTTTTATGGCTTTTATGAGTCCTCCATACGGATTTGGAGAACCAAATATGTGTGATAAAATTGATACACACGAATGAGATTTAGACTTTGGTTTAAAGGAGGCTAAGTAACCAGAGATATGACTGACTAAACACTTAGGCTTACATATGAATCAACATGTAATCTCAGGTTTCAACCATATGTATGCTTAGTATGTGAAAGGGTAATAAGGGAAGAAAGGAGATCCAAAATAGTTCGGTGTATGGTAGTAGTAAAATGATAAGTCTTATTTGCTAATTGATCATATGGTAGAGATAGAATACCAAGGGAATCAAGGTTGTATAACCAAGTCACAATAATAATTATCTAATTTTTTAGTGTAAAAGTTAGCAAATAAAAAGAATCCATGAAAGAAGTGAAATCGTAAAAGTAAGTTTGAATTCATGAGAAGAATGATAAGAAGCCATAACAAAAATGTGAAAAAAAATGAAACCATGCAAAACACATAAAACATAATATAATGGTCCATGTGAAATAAACAAGTGAAATCAAATTTGACACATTTCAAGTGTATAAGAGATATAAAAATGGATTACTAATCCAATCCAAATCATAAATTAGAACATTGTGAAATAAAACCATGTCATGTTCACAAATATTGATATATTTGACCACAAATATTATCCATAACATCCAAAACATCTCTATGAAGCTGAATTCTTATGTTGGTTAGAGTCTCATCAATCTTCATAGAAAGTTGTGCAAAGACTTCCTTCCATATCATCTCAACTGAAATGGTAGATGTAGTAGATGAGGAGTAATGCTCATGTGTATCTCTTGTGTGGGATACTTAAGGCAAGGAATGAATGTTTTGATGGGAATATTATATGTGGACCTAGAGGGAGGTGCAACCAAAAAAGAAGAATGAGCCTTATTGCATGGGTGACATGTATGAGGAGGAATAATTGGTGCTGGTATCAACTATGGAAAATCATGAAGATGTTGCTAGAGCACTTGACATCGATTGATATGATGTGTATCACACTGATACTAAAGACATTATACTTCCCTATATTTAAGAACATACTCTGGTAATAGCTTATGAGGAGGTATGATCTTTAGGTTGAGCAATGGTTGGGCCTAATGTGTCAATGTACTACCTAAGTTTTCAATAATGGGTAGAAGATTGGTTATTTATCCCATGAAAGAAACAAATACATTTATTAGTAGATGGTGGGGCTCTACTAGCTAAAGGGATGGAAGGAGAAGCTTGGGGTTGTTAATACAAATGGCAATCTTTGGACCAATGACTGACAACTTTGTGAATGTCATAATAACATTGTTCTACCCATTGTGTGAGCAAGGGATCAAATTATGGTAAGGGAAGAAGGCCATCACTAAGGAAGGATGGGGTTGGAGTAGAAACTAGACTACTCTCATTGGAAAATAAGGCTATCTATGTAGTGGGTCAAAGCACAATGGATAACATCTTTGGAAGAAGCAAACTATAAGGGTTATGGCATCTGGGAAAATGATAGGGTCCTATCATGGCATGATCCATGAGCATATTATTAAAGGGATCTATTATGACTGGAGGCATACCATGTGAGTGTTCCATCTCTACCCTATGAACAATATTGGAAAAACTAGTATTAGATGTTATAAAATAAGGAATGCTAGAATAAAAAGGAAAAGATTGAAATAAAGAAGAGTGATATCGAAGAATTTTAGCATTTCTAGCTTGGACAAATCTAGTTAATAATGGGTCATGGAAAGCATAACCGTCATCATAGTTAGGTGTATGCAAGTCGATGGTACATGTAGGAATGATTTTGTCATTGGAGGAAGCATGATGAATAGAGTGTCTAGTTTTGGTTAAGATAATGGGTATATCATCGAAATGTAGGTAACAAGATCGAGGTTGAAGAAGAGGAAGTTGGGCAATGATGTGAGGGGATAGATCAAAGGTTTTGATCTTTAGGCTTATCACATATAACTCATCATCATCGAAGTCTAAGAGGTTAGGTGGAATATTCCCAACTAATTTGGGGTGACCATTATAACCTCGAGTGGAGTTGACTAGATAGTTGAAGTGTTGGGATTCCTACAATGGGACACTATGTAAGGGTTCAAGGGTGGGTTTTTTAAAGACACTACATTCTTACAATTATTTAAAATTATAAGGGTTTGTGTCCCCTTGAATCTTGTAGATAGGTCCATTATGAGGGAATTTGACATATTGGCATGCGGATGAAGCGATTTCTCACATAAAATGAGTTTAAGGTCAACCGAGTAAAATATTGTAAGAAAGTAGAAAGTTAAAGATCATAACTTTCACATGTATAGTAATAAGAGGAATGGTAATGGGAAGCCAAACACAATAGAGGGGAGGGATTTTCCTTCTGTCATATCCTTGACATGTACTATATGTAGATTTTAGGTTGCATTCGTAATATCCAAGTGTCTTAATGAAGTCAAATGAGGTAACACAAGTGCCTAAACCTTAATCAATTAAAGTACATTTAACTTGGATATCACTGATTTAGATGCTAATGAATAGAGGAGGATCATCCGCATGAAGCAATATCTCTTCAAGAATCATGGAAGTGATAGGTAACTTAAGTGAGAGAGAAGTGTCCATTGTTTCATCAACATAAATGGACATCTCTTCACATTATTGAAGTATACATCTTCAGATCCAAATAGGGTAGATTCACAATGAAGGAGAGAGATAAAAAATTTGGTAAAAAGTAAAATTAATTGGTAGGATACAAGGTCAAACCAGTCAGTATTGTCTTGTAGAACAATAAATAGAATAAGTTATAAAAGACACAATCGAACTGGTTGACCATGTTCTGTAGATGGTAAACTAAGAGAGTATAAAAGACACATAGTTTGATAGATTAATTGTGTGTTGAAAAGAAATATAATAAGTAGTCTATAATATATTGGGTCGAATAGAGCGACTTTGTTCTATAGGAAAATAGAGATTGCAAGAGACACATTCGGGCAAATCGACTATGCACTGGAGGTAAAGACAGGTGTTGAAAATTATGATTGTAGATGATCTAGTGTTTTTGTGTAGAATACTTTAAAGAAACACACAAACAATTGTATTGATACATTTGATCTAGTTATGGCACATAACACAAACCTTGTACCAACATTGTCTAATACAAGTATTGCAATACAAAATAAAATTATCAGAGAGCAAGCAGTAAAAATAAAAATGTTAATCGAAGTGGTCATTCGTGAATTTTTTAAGTTATAATAATTTTTAAAATAAATGTGATAGAGATTTGGCTATAAGAAGGAACTATAAAAGCAATCTAAGAATGGTTTCAGGTAGTTGAGGTTGAAAGGGAGGTATATTGGTGATGGTATTGGCTTGATATTTTGGCCTACCCCATCACTTCACAATCCCATGGTGATAAGGGTGTTAGGTAATTTACCAATATATACCATCAACCATGTATATATACTTGGCCAAAAAACCAATTTGACTTCCCCCTTGGTGATGAAATTTAAGTAGGTAGAATTTTTTTAATGTTTTTTTATGTGGTTTGGAAGTGTGTGAAAAATAAAAATAATGTGACTAAATCAATAAATTAAAAATCTCCTATTTATTCTATATATGTCTCTAAGCAAGCAAGCAACAAAAAATAAAAATTGAATTAATTACTAACAATATAGGTTAATTCCTTTGTTTTGAAGAGTACATAGTCCATTTAGGCGACCCTATATGAAAACAATACATAATAGAATCGATAGGGTCAATGGTATCTATTGAAGCAAGAGCTATAATGATGTAGTTGAATGGGTCAACTGAGTCTTCTAGATAGGAAAGCAAGCTAAAGAACTGTGTCGATCCCATTGGCCTAGTTCATTATAAGGTCATAATTTTATAGAATGAAAATTATGAAAAATAGGATTGTAAATGAAGAATAGAAATGACTAAGAAGGTAAAAATAAACATGTCAGGTCCCTAGAACAACAAACATGCTCTGATACCAGTTGTAGGGGAATCCAAGAACAAACACACCTGTTCTGATCCCACTTGTTAGGATCTTGCTCCTCAGAAAGAGCACAATATGATTACCAAATATAAGCAATTAAACATGCAGAAATAACCAGAAGCACAAGTAACTAGAATTCACCAATAGCACAGAATATGAGAGACAATACACTATCTTGTATTAACACTTTACAAAATAGAATACAATAAAGAGCTGCCACACTCTTCCACCTTATAGAGGCTTCCCACACCTCAAGTGTACATTAATTCTTCTTCAAAACACTCTCCTACCAAAAATGGTCCCAACAACCAACTCACAAACAGAATTGGTGTTCACCTCTCCAACCAATCGGTGATAACCCTGCCAGTTCACCAAGCACTCTATAGCACTTCAAGTTGATCTCCCATGAACCTGCAATCTGCAATTCAACAGACCATACTCACACATGTAGATCTCCTATGAGCTTGCAACAACCTGCAACTCAATGATCTTACAATGGAAGGAACTTCCTTGCCTTCCTTATCAGCTCATAATTACAATACATGCCAATGGATTTATAAATAGATCCCAGACTTAAACAATAACTTAGACTCTTAATTTAGACAATTATCCACGCAGCTCAAGACTCTAACTGGCCTTTACATGCAAACACTTCGTTCACTTAACTAACTGTCCGTGAAACGAACAGTTCTGGAACACACAGGCGACCGACGTCGGTCCCTACTTGCCTGGTGCTACCGATGTCGGTCGACATCTTGCCATCGCCGATTGCCTTTTGCACTGGTCACGACCGACGTCGGTCATGCTGTCGACGCCGGTGCTTATCAAACTTCAGCTACCACTTTTTCTCTGTCTGCAAACTTGAAGCTTTTAGCTCCACACCCTAACAATCTCCCACTTGGAGATAAACAGCTGCAACTTGTACATGTACATGTACTCTATCTAGTTTGTTCCCTTGGCTTTGTATCCCTCCTCAAGATCACTCTTGAAGACCAACCACCACAAATACCTGTAGTGTAAAACCTGTCATCCAAATCACCTGCCACATCCACATCTACAAACCATGTAGAAAATAACTTGAACCTGCATAGCATGTGCACCTGCTGCTGGTCCCTCTAAAAATCCACTGAACTGCCCTTCAGTACTTCTCTCCCGAATTGGCTCCTAACTTGTGACAACTCTCACTGCTTGGGAAAACTCAGGTTTAGTACATACCATGCACTTAACCTCATTATGTGAATCAAGAACCTATTCTGTGAACTGTCCAACCATCGGCGTGCTAACCGGTCTCACACAATCATTCTGAAACAAAGTCAACATATGACCTTCCATGTCTCTAGAACACACTCATGCCAAAGAATCTTGCTGCTCCCAGATTCTCCATGACATCCCTCTGAACTAGCTTTACCTTTAGTTCAGCAATACCCTGTATATGTAATCCTGCAACAAGCACATCATACAGTAATAGGATAATGTAGCTAATATTATCCAACTTGGTAAAGAGAAACACAATGATCAAACCTCCATTGCCCTGCAGCGTATACAAGACCATATATCCTGATCTTTCGTCTCACGTATCCATTTTCGCTCTTCTTCATCCTGAACATCCATTCGTCTCTCAGTGCTTTCTTCCAGCTGGCAACTCTACCCAAAACACCTGTTTGGTTCTCCCCCAAGGAATCACATCCTCCATCTATGCCAAGCTCCCACTATTTCCTGGATCTACCTGTTCTGCTTCTTTAACAACTTCCTGGTTCTATACCATAAGTGAGCAACAAGTAGTGTAAAGAAGGGAAATGACGAATTTAAGAACTTACTTACACCTTTAGTCCTTCATATGGGCGCTTGAGACTCCTTGACAGCTTGTTGTCCACCCAAAATTCGTCTCAGTAACCGATGTCAGTCACATCTCAGTCTGCACCCGACCGATGTCAGTTCCGTGCGACTGCCTCCTTGCCGACGTCGGTTCCCCCTGGCCGACGTTGGTAGTTATCCACCCTGAGGCACCGACGTCGGGCTGCACATAGCCGACGTCGGTCCCTATCTGGACGCCGACGCCAGTTTTTCTGCCGACGTCGGTCTCTATGTTTTTCTAGTGAGAACTGACTTTTTCCCGCAAGCTCTTTTTGGATCAAACCCTTGTCCAAATTACCCTTGCTCTGCTCAAAATTCTTCTGCCCCTTGTGCTAAACTCTATCTGTCACCTTCTCCTTGAAAACCAAGGCTTTCCTACTCTTGTCACGAACATCAGATTCCTCAAGAAACGTAACCTTCTTCTTCTGCATACAGAAATCATGATCCATGCCTTCCAAATCCGAAAGCATACCCTTTGACTCAAGAACATGCATCTCTTTCTTATCTATGTGACCAAGCCTATTAAGCCACATCTCTGAATCTATAGCTAAAGTAGATAACCCAGAAAGAGAATCAGTAATACAAGTAGATAGATAAAGCGTACCTAATTTTTTACCTCTAGCTACAAGTGCACTCTTGGTAACCTTCCAAGAGTCCGCTGTGAGAGTCACTGTGCAACCCTCATCACCCAAACTTCTTATAGAAATCAAATTTCACTCCAGAACTGGGACATGCATGACCTCCTCTAACACCCATGTGTTACCTGTCTACAATTTCAGCTTCACTTTCCCTTTGTCAACCATCTGACAAGGCTTACCATCCCCTACACAAATTTCTCCAAAGTCTCCCTGAACATATTACTTTATCCAAAGAACATCTCGGAGCATCATGTGCAACACAATCTGCAACATCTGCTTCTTCTTCATGTCCTTCATGCTGATCTGCACCCGATCTGCAATCTCTCTTTAAGTGCCCTTGCTTTCCACATTTCCAGCAGGTTATTCTGCCATACCTGGACTTGGATCTCCTGCCTATCTTCGACCTTGATCTCCCACGCTCTATCTTCTCTCTTTGCCTTCCTCTGCCTTCAACACTCAAAGCATTCCCTGATGATTCACCTGTGTTTTTCCTGTGTATCTCTTCATTCAAGATCACACTCACAACATCATCCAATTTTAAGACTTTTGAAGCAGACACAGTATTAGAAACTGCCATTACCAAACCTTTCCAACTTTCAGGTAATGAACACAAGATTAAGAGAGCTCTAATTTCATCATCAAAAACAATATTGACTAAACTTAACTGGTTTACCAAACCATGGAAATCACTAAGATGACTATGAACAGATCGACCTTCCAACATTTGCAAATTAAATAAACGCTTCATAAGAAATACCTTATTAGAAGCTGACGATTTTTCATATAAATTTGCCAAAGATTCCATCAACTCCACCGTTGTCTTACACTGTGATAAGCTGGAAATCACAGATGATGCAAGACTCAATCTAATAGATCCCAGAGCCTTCCGATCAAGAACCTCCCATTCTTCATCCTTCATATCCCGGGGTTTGCAATCAACCCCACCCAACGATAAGTACAAATCTTTTTGATACAGATAATCTTCAATCTGCATCCTCCATAATTGATAGTTCTTACCATTAAACTTCTCCATTCGTAGCTTACTATCTTCTGCCATTGCTCAACTCCTACTCAAACAGAAACCCTGTGAGTAACTTGTAATCAAAACACACTACCCAGATCTAATCCAATCTGTTAGTATCTCAACCAAAAGCTCTGATACCACTTGTCAGGTACCTAGAACAACAAACATGCTCTGATACCAGTTGTAGGGAAATCCAAGAATAAACACACATGTTTTTATCCCACTTGTTAGGATCTTGCTCCTCAAAAAGAGCACAATATGATTACCAAATATAAGCAATTAAACATGCAAAAATAACCAGAAGCATAAGTAACTAGAATTCACTAATAGCACAGAATATGAGAGACAATACACTATCTTGTATTAACACTTTACAAAAAAGAATACAATAAAGAGCCGCCACACTCTTCCACCTTACAGAGGCTTCCCACACCTCAAGTGTATAGTAATTCTTCTTCAAAACACTCTCCTACCAAAAACGGTCTCAACAACCAACTCACAAACAGAATTGGTGTTCACCTCTCCAACCAGTCAGTAATAACCCTGACAGTTCACCAAGCACTCTATAGCACTTCAAGTTGATCTCCCATGAACTTGCAACCTGCAATTCAACAGACCATACTCACACATGTAGATCTCCTATGAGCTTGCAACAACTTGCAACTCAATGATCTTACAATGGAACTTCCTTGCCTTCCTTATCAGCTCATAATTACAATACATGCCAATGGGTCTATAAATAGATCCCAGACTTAAACAATAACTTAGACTCTTAATTTAGATAATTATCCACGCAGCTCAAGACTCTAACTGGCCTTTACATGCAAACACTTCGTTCACTTAACTAACTGTCCATGAAACAAACAGTTCTGGAACACACAGGCGACCGACGTCGGTCCCTGCTTGCTTGGTGCTGCCGACATCCTACCGTCGCCGGTTGCCTTCTGCACTGGTCACAACCGACGTTGGTCATGTTGCCGACGCCGGTGCTTATCAAACTTCAGCAACCACTTTTTCTCTATCTGCAAACTTGAAGCTTTTAGCTCCACACCCTAACAAAACCTAATTTTTTTTGAAGATGTTGATATTGTTACTTTTATACTATGTTGTTTAGATGATGACTTTGATTATGCTAATAGAGTCAACTGAGTCGACAAAGTCTAAAAACTTGTATGTAAATAAGTGAACTGAGTTGAGTTGATCGATCCCTTATTATTGAAGATGACCTGCACAGAGAAATACTGAGTCGATCGTAATGACAGTGTGTTAAACATGCACACACAATATTAAATTATATCAACAGATTCAATCCAGTACTATAGAAATAAAAATATATAATAGATGATAATAAATGAAGGTGTAACGGAAAACCTATAAAGGTTAGTTCACGTCAGGTTCACCAGAATGTATACAAGGGAAAGTGACACTGATCTAATTCAATCCTAGCTCAGAGAAGATAAATCACACTAACCTTTAACTTGTTAGTACATTTAGACAATTGGAGTCATGATTAATATGGATTTGTTAGACCTAACTAAGGAGTCTCTTACCACAACAATATCACTAGAGAGGGTTCCAAAGCCTCTAGTCAAGCAACATCATACAATAACCTTAGCTAAGTCCTATGTTTTTTTATTTCATAAATAAATGACAAAGTAAAGTAAAATCTAACCTAATGCTCACCAAACATTTTGGCATAAAATGGGGGTAATAAACATAAAAGTAAACATGGATAGAAGAACTCTACTCAAATCAATGTAGAGGTAATCATAATGCATAGAGAGAGAAACATATAAGCTAACAAATGCAAATATATCTACTTTAATAAAAAAGAGCAAGAGTTAGGAATACTTACCTTTGAAAACGAACCCATCAAGCCTCAATATCTCCCTTGGCCAAGATGGTTTTCAAGAGGTTGTTGTGTATGTTGAAGAAACAAAAGATGGATGATGGACTATAGTTTAGCCAAGGACAACCTAGTGAATCCCAAGTTTTCAAAAAATAATATTCATATCTCCAAAGGAAGTATGAAACCCTAAACAATGGCTCCTCAAGTAGAATGGTGGATAAGCAGATGGGAAAATAATGATTTGCTCCTTGTCTCTCTATGAAACACAATCATAACATGCTCTCCAAAAGGAGCTACTAGCCTACGTTGACCAATCTATCTACAAAATTTACACTCACAAAGAAGAAGCCTTCTTAGGGCAGAGCTTATAGTCTAACATTACTAAAAATCGATGAGGCCCTGAGAGAAGACACACATAAAAATAATGAGATTAGATCCATACTTGTGATCACCAACACAACCAACAATTGAATCATTCAATCTCAAGACAGTTACTCATCAATTCAAAGTTCTCACACTTAAATTCTAATAGCACCAATTGGATCTTACATGGGTTGACACTAATCATAGTAGTCTAGTTCAACCCCGTACTCTGAGTTCTTGGTTTAACAAGCCTATAAAAAGAACAATAAAATATGGCTCCGGAGAATCTCCACGAACTAAAAAATAAAATTCTAAGAGTACGAGTTGGTTCTTATATTAGTTGACACTAATTATAATAGTCTAATTCAACCTCGTCCTTAGAATTATTGGTTTAACAAGTCTATCTAAAGGACAATAAAATACAACTGAAGAATCTTTAAAAACTAAATAATAATAACATAAAACATAGGAGTGTAAGTTCATCAACCTAGACAATCATATACTAATATGGCATTTTTTCAAGCCAAGGAATAGGTAATTATGAGATCAAATTTTGCAACTATTTTTGTTTTGTAAAGTGTCAGTTATCCAAGTATTGCCTCACAAAATCTACAAGAGTTAAAACCATCATAGTCATTTATTAAACAACCTTGACACACTTGTTAAGTCAAAGTTTTTTTTTTATTTTTTTATTGAAACTTTGTATTTACATAGATTAGGTGTACAGAATACTCCTTTGGTTTAATGTCAAAGATTGAAAGGTATCCATTCTACCAAATTTGTCTGGGACACAATCCCAATATCATCCTATATATATATAACCATCAAGAAAAATGACCCACGTCAAAAATTCCAAAGAAAATAAAAGTACATATTAACCACTAATATGACTGAAACAGGATTCAAGGCAACATATAAGGTTAACACACAAACAAAATTCCACTTGCAAATCATAAACAAGCTAAGGTGTGATTCCCTGTTACCCATTAATTCAAAGGATGGGCTTGATTATAAAACGATAAAATAATTCAACATACAATAAAAACATTATGATGTAAATCTTTTTAAATATATAATTATATACTTAAATTAATCAATAAAAAGTTAAATAAACAGAAGATTTTAAATTATTTATTAAAAAAATTATCCATTTAAAAAATAATAATTAATTTTAAATAAAATATATTTTAAAATTTAAATCAAATCACTTAAATCTCTCAACTCAATGAAAATTCAAAATGCAGTCATTGGATGCATTCCATCTAAACCCTCCATGCTTGCAACACTAATATCTCCCTAAAAATATTTATGGGAAATTATAAAATAACTTCTCTTATACTATTTTCCCATTTTGTATTAGAACTCAAGATTTTTGAAAATGAAAGTGGGCACTAAACATGCCTTTCCTCCTCTTCGAAAAGCCATTTGTACATAACTGAGCTGTTCATGGCTTTTCCCTTCCTTGCATCTATGTAATTGCCTCTTTAAAAACATGTTTCCTATGCCTATATATATATATATATAACAGTGCCATTATATATATATAGAGGTGTTATGCTCTTTTGGTATTTTTTAATCCTTAGGTTGTTTTACACAGCTCTATCTATCTATTATTATTAGATCTAATAATTGGGAAGATGCTTATAAGTTTTTTCCATCCCGAATTGCCTTGTGGGGCTTGCTGGGGCCATGCAATATTTTCCATTGTTGTGCCTTTGTATAATATAAGTGGATACTTTTTTTATATATAAAGGTTGGATATTTCTCAGATGTGGTTGGAAATGCCATAATAAATATGTATATATCATGTGGCATTTATAGAAATATGCCGATCATTTTAAAAAGGTATAAAGTTTAGAAGATATATTTATATACACAAATCTGTGTGTTTGTTTTTAAAACTTTGAATAAGTTAATCTATCTTGTGGTAGGGTCAAATCTGTCTTCTCAGGTTGCACCCTTGTCTCCTCTCCCATGGCCAACTTCCATAGATTTTCTGCCAAGATATATAACTATATCTAGTATGGAGAGGCCGAAGCCGTATGAGAAAAATGGTTGTTATTTTTATTTTATATATAAAAATTATTTATATATTAAATATTTATTAAATTTGTAGATAAACAGCCAATAATTTATATTTTTTAATAATCTAAAAACTTGTTAAACATTTTACTGTAATCTGAGTCAGGCTGAAAACTCGTTGACATTTTACTATCTTATTTTTATGCATTTTAAGAATCTTGAGTACTAAGGACCAACCCTTGTTCTTTCAATAATAATGAACAGTAATTTAGATATTTAAAATTGCCCACAAAGGGAATCCATCCCTGAACATTACCCAGAGCTCTTGAATTTGCAACCAGGATCTGATACAGTTATATTTTAATTTTATTTTAATACTCCTTTTAAAGATTTCTATTTTGATGTGTAGAAGTCTAATATTGTTATGAAAATGTAATTTTTGCTTCTTCCAGTATTTATTAAGTATTGGATATATGAAATTAAATTTTTAAAGCTATCTTATAACAACTTTCTAGTATCACTTAGTAGACATTAACCAATCTTTTTCTTAAATAATATTTCAAACACAGACAAATACATGCAAATTTAGCCACTTGCAGTGTCAAATCAAGGAAAATCCCATCTATGTTTAAAATAATCACAAACCTTCAAAAATTTCAAAAAAAACTGTTAATATTTTATCGTTTTAATCTTTAATTATAATATAGAGTTCTTTCTTAAAATTTTAAAAATTTAATTTGACAAAGTGTAGATAATGTTTTCATTATTTTAAAATAATTAATATATATTTTAAGATAAATCTTTTTAAAATATATCTAGAAATATGTAGTGTTATTTTCAAGATATCTATTCAACTTATATCACAAATATAATATAACATAGGTATCTTAAAAATGATATCTCTTTATATATTTTGCATAAATTTATGTAAGATATGTATGTTAATTATAAATCCCTTATAATATTTGAAAAGCGTCTATAATAAACAACATATCATGTTATATAATGAAAATAAAAATGAAAAATTATATTTTCTAACAAACACTTGGAGTTCTATAGAGGATAGGTACAAAAGTTTGTAATGGCCACTTATACAAAATTTCAAACATAAAATTTACCAAGATATCACAATGACATATTAATAAGCAATCATAATATGTAAGAGTAGTTCAAGTCGTGCGTAATTTTATTTTATATTTTGTTTTAATTTTAAAAACAGTAAGTAATAATTGTAGTCCAATTGGTGAGGATGATGATTGCTTGTATCCATCCACTAGGGTGCAAATCCCTCTAGATGCCCAATACAAAGAGTCAAGTGGTTAAGGTCGGGATCGTGTCCTAGATAATTTTGATCGTGTGGATGTCCTTTATTCGTGGATGTTTAATTAAAGGAGCTCACTGATTTAAATGTATGCTTACTCGGCATTATAAATCCGCTATATGTTTGTTTTTAAAACATGGACAGAAATGCCGAATGGCATCCTTATTTAATAAAGATCTTGTCGCATGTAAAAGTTAGGTTTTACATTTTATTTTTCCATTAATTTGAAGAACTTCCTCTACATTTTGAGAAGGAAATATTTGAACATTTTTCATTATCGTATCTCCTTAAAAAAAATTCAAAAGTTCGATATAAATTCAACATGCTTCTATCAAACCAAGAAATGTTATCAAACTGATAAAATGGTCTTCTATTAAAATCAATATAAAACTATACATAGAAAAAAATATACCTACAAATACATCATATTTATTCCGATAAAAAATAAAAAATCACAAAGTAATAGTGTCAAAGTCGCCAATGACATTTTCACTACTTTTTCTTTTCAATATCTAGTGTTGCCATTTTTAGCATGTTTAATTAATATAATTTTAAACATTCTCTATAAATGTCATGTCATTTTAATACCACAGTGTTCGAAAAAATATTTTATTTCAATTATAAAATGACGGTCAATTCAAACTCGCTCCACAATGTCAAGCATCCATAACCGTTGAAGGAGGTCATATGAAGAGAGAGCATATCCACTCTCTCTCAAATGAATTGCAGCGATATCGTTGTCAACATTAACAATGGGGAGGTACTTATCATAGAATGAACAATGTTATGTGGTTGCTCTTGAACGGAGTTAAGTGCAAACATAGACAAAATAAGCGGTGCACGTGGGAAGGGCAGTTGTGATTCCCCATCCATTATGGTCACATGGACATTAGTGTCTGATTTGGCCTACATAGAACAAAATGGCTATATATTTTTACAGAGAAGTGTGCACAACATTGAGCCTTCTGCATTGACGAATCCAAGGGAGTAAAAAAGCTAAATGTTTCAGTTTTTTTTTTTAGTCAAGCAAGTGTAAAGACATGGCTTTCTGTCTAGGTAAGTAGAATGTATGTTTATCACTCATGGTGTGTGCCCAATGCCCAACTAAAATCCACCTTTTATTTTCTACAATTGGGTATGGTATCATCTCATCTCCATTGGTTATGCATCACTCGTTTTATTCGGAGTGCCCACTACAACAAGGAGGTGTTTTAAGACAATATTAAAAATAATATTTAATTAAATCGTTTTAAGTTGAGATTTTTTTTAAAAAAATTGTGTATTGTCTTAAATATTGTCTCAAAACGTACGTCTCTAATTATCATCTCAAACAATTATCTCTCTGCAAATTATATAAAATAATACTTATTTTGTCTCTCAAGAGAAAATATCATTTTTGTCTCTCTAAAGATTATAGAATACTACTTTTTTTACTCTTGAGAGACTATCATTTTTGTCTCTCATGAGACAATATAACTTTAATCCTGACGATTATCTCTCTAAAGACAATAGGAATTTAATGAAATAAAAAAACACTAATTTTTTTCTAGTTCAACCAATGAATAAGTATCATTAATGCCACCAAGTGGGTTCACAAACATTTTATTAATATCAAAATAGAGCAAATACAAAAAGGTGCTTAAAGTCATTAACCCTTGACATAAAATGATACACTTATTTATTGAATAAGACGCCCTAATTTTATGTAGGTATCATCATATTATTGTGAAGCCTTTTTTAATCGACCCATTGCTAGAACCTGTTGGTATCCCCTTCAAGACATTGAATCTCAGTGTTGGACAAGGGTTTGAAATAGAACATAAAATAATTAAAACACTTTAACTCGCAAAATAAAATAAGATGTAACTCATAATATTAAAAATAACCGTTTAAGCAACTTTAAGTACAACTCTGCATGTGTGTGCACGCGCACACATGTGAGAGAGAGAGAGATTCCATACCCACACTGCGCAATTATAACATGATCACCTTCCTTCACACAAAACAAGGTGCAATATGTGTAGGTATGTTTGAAAGCCTCTTTTCATACCTGTGCCAACACAGATTAATCCTTTTGCTCTTTGTATAAACTAGACTATCAAAATAAATTGTTCATACCCTAATCGTACCTTCATTACTTACCACCCCCTACCCCAGGTCTTTCTCCAACAACATATGTTGTAATTTATAACAAAAAAATTAATGTAGGAAAACAAGGTATGAGAACAACTTTAATCTACATATTTGTTTAGCACCAAATTGGAAAAAATATAACAAAGGCCCTACACATTCTTTCCATGAAAATATGAATTCCTTATGAACACTTGGTGTAGTTGCAATAGAAAAATACATATGATGCAAATTTATTCACAACCCAGACCAACACTTTGAGAGGCAAAGCAACCAAACTAACTATTTAGCCCCATTGCCATAGGATTCAAATTACCCATCTTTTTTTTCCTTAATTTCTTTCCCAATCCCCATTCTTATACATAACCATACCTAGAAAAACAATGCCAATAAAGAACAAGCATGGACCAAATTTAAAAAGTAATAAAAGTAATACCCATAGCAAAGCTCCATCACAACCATCAGAATTAGGTAATTTCAATCCTTTCATCTTTTTTTCACAAAAAAAGACCACACAATTGTATTTAAGATCAGAGTTTCTAAGCACTAAGAGAAGGAAAGCCATTCCAAAAAACCACATAGATGCAAGTAGGAAGGAGAGAAATCATTTGAGAGCAATTAGACCCAATTCCCAATATGTAATTCCATGAAATAGCGACATAAAACCATGGTGCGAATCAAAACAATATTCTGAGTAAAGGCAAATGAGGGAAGATAAAAGAAATCCAAGTGATTGCCTATGAGTCTGGGGAACCTTTGCCTCCTTACTACACTACCTTAATCAGAGTTCCTCCTCCTCTTAATGCTTTCACAACTACTTGAGAGATCTCAGATAAAGAATGAACAAAGGAAGATGATAGAAAAAGCATAGGGGTGGGATTTCCAAGGCCTTCCCCACCTCATGATTACACCATTCAGGTCAATCTCATATAATGCAAGTAAAAAGGAGTCTTTATGTTCTAATAGGGAATATATGACTTTAAACATGAACCCTAGTTTAGGCATACATCATGGGATATAAGACACCAATTTAGTGAAACAAGTCCAAGCCATAGCTAAGTTTTCAACTAAGGAATCAAGTTAGATGTTAGTATTGGTCTCTTATCTAATATACAAATCATATACAAGGATAGTTTGACCTTTCCAATATCAAAAAAATATGCCTCCTACTAATCTCAAAAAATTATGGAGTATTTGATCTACTTGTTCCGATATACTTAGAAATTTTGAATATTGGGAACAATATTTGTGATAGGAATGAGCTCAATGATGGTCAGTTAAGTTGTGTTACTAGACATTATTGGTAACTCATCTAGATATGATATGATACATCTGTGGAAGCAGGTTCGTCGGGGATCCATAGGGGATGTATCTAGGGTACATCACTGGCCCTACGGATATGTCCTTGGACGTATCCAAGCATATCTGCAGGGTTAGGGCCATACCTTGGACGAACCCCCTATGAATATGCGCTAAAAAAGTCATTTGCAAATCAGGGCAGCACTGGAGGGGTTATGCAGTGGTGAAACCCTTATAATATGTAACACAAACTAAAATCATTTACCCTTTATCCACTTTTCTATCAATCAATACTCATGTTGTCTCCAAATCTTGCACCCTAGAAGACGTTGTTCAGGCCTCCTCCAGATTTGGGCAACGTTGGGACATTTCCAACCCTGTGAGTGTGCCTATAAGTGGAAATGAACCTCTAGGTTGAAAGGGCTAGCTCCATGTATTAGCTTTTTGTGCAATAAAACTGTTGTACCAATTTGTATGAGTGAAAAGAGTCAAAAGTTTGCATAAATGAAAAGCCTAGTCTAAGATGGTGATACACCAAGAATTACTATCCACATGTATACCCTATACTTATGCACAATATAGCAGAATGTAGTCTATAACTCAAGCCCTAGAAGATTCCAACATAAGTATTTCAATGTCGAGACAAAATGAATGAGATCACACAAGGTAAATAATTAGAAAAGACAATTTGTATAGTCCAGAAAAAGGGTTACACATTTGCAAAATCTCATACAGCTAGAATGCACTCTACATGCCCTATTGGATCAACTTTTTGCTCAAAAACATGAAGGACAGATAACAGAAGGATAAAACATCACTTGTCACTCTATGTCTCCTGCATGCCCAGACAAATGTATAGAACTTAGAAAGAAAATAAGCTTATGCTTCTTTGCTCAAAATCAAGAAAATGGTGAAACATTCCAGCAAGGCTTCGCCATACTATTTATGGATGATAAAACAAGAGCCCAAGGGTCGTATTTATAACAAAAGAGGGAGAGAAGATAGATCTCTTGGGAGCCAAAATAGAAGCCTCCAAAATGGTTTGCAGTCGCCATCTTGGTGAAATTGATTCTAGCTATTCTCTCATTCAGTTGGAGTTTGTCCTTCTCTTTGATTCACCCTCTTGAAATGATCAAGATCGCTTCAAAATCAATGGTGAGATGATCTTCCATAATAAATGGCTCGAATCATTACTGTGAACCTTAGATTCCTCTTGAAAGCTCTTGCATTTTGCACTATATACCCATTCGGGTTTTCCAAGTGACTTTACTTCCTACTTGCTTCTTCGGGCTCTTTGATTGCTTCTACTAGTAAAATTTATAAGTAAAGCTCTTTTGAAAACCCAATTGCTTGTCAGGTTCTTCGATTGATTTCACTTATAAAAGTCATAATTAAAGCTCTTTTGAAACCCTGATTTGCAACGTATTTGCTTAAGAACCTGTCGAGTTCTCTGAATGGCTTTACTCCTTGTTTGAAGACTTTAGACATGAATTTGACATCCTGTAACACGTCATCAAGCTGCACCCCAACAACTAGTTGGCCACCTTAAATTTAACGTCTTGCGGCACGTCGTGTCTTTTAATTCCAACGGCTAGTTGGGCAACTTGAATTTGACAACCTGTGGCATGTCATGTCTTTGAATTCCAATGGCTAGTTGGCCACCCTGAATTTGATGTCCTACAGCACGTCATGGGGATCCATGGGTTGGGTTTATTGTTTCAAGCAATTTTCCCAAAAAAATTCTTTCGAACAATTTGTCCGAAGGAATTCTTTTGAGGATTTTACCCGAAAGGCAACGGCTAGTTCCTTCGGGCACTTTTCCCAAATGACACTTGGGAAAGTGTCCTTCAAAAAAGTTCTGAAGGACACTTGGGGAAGGCATAGGTTCCCTTCAAAAAAATTCGAAGGGTATTTCTAAATTAAATGGCCCTTCAAAACTTTTTCGAAGGGTATTTCTAAAAGAAATGGCCCTTCAAAACTTTTTTGAAGGGCATTTCCAAAGACAAAGTGCCCTTTGAAAAATTTTGAAGGGTCACTTGGACAACAAAGTGCCCTTCAAAAAAGTCCGAAGGGACACTTGGGCTAAAAAGTGCACTTTGAAACTTTTTTGAAGGGTCACTTGGAAGAAAAGTGCCCTTTAGAAAAGTCCAAAGGGACACTTGGGCTAAAAAGTGCCCTTCGAAATTTTTTCAAAGGGAAAAAGTCCGAAGGGTCACTTGGACAACAAAGTGCCCTTCGAAAAAGTCTAAAGGGACACTTAAACTAAAAAGTGCACTTCAGAACTTTTCTAAAGGGTCACTTGGAAGAAAAGTGCCCTTTAAAAAAGTTTGAAGGGACACTTGGGCTAAAAGGTGCCTTCGAAACTTTTTCAAAGGGTCACTTGGAAGAAAAGTGCCCTTCAAAAGAGTTTGAAGGGTCACTTAGAAAGAAAAGTGCCCTTCGAAAAAGTCCAAAGGGACACTTGGGAAAACAAAGTGCCCTTCGAAAAACTCTAAAGGCACACTTGGGGAGGAACAAGGCAAGAAAGGCCCTTTGAAAAAGTTTCGAAGGGCCACTTTCGAGAGGCAAGAATCAAGACCATTTCGGGTTTTTTAATCATTTTTGCTTATAAAAGTCATAAGACTTGCTCCTTGGAAAACCCGAGGTCATGCATCATTGAAAACCCACAAAGCATTGGAAGCAGTAATTCGAATTCGTAAACCCAAATTACTCCTACTCATGAAACTTTTATAAGTCAAGTCATTCAGAGAACCCGACTTGGTCTTGAGGAGTAACTCGGGTTTATGAAAGGCCAAGACTTGACTTATGAAGAACCCAACATACACTACAATGGAGCCAAAACACTATAGCATCCTTGACTTAAAATTTTGGACCTCTAAAATGCCCTATTTTTGCAACTGTTGTTCGGCTGTTCATGAAAATGTTTAAACAAATTGTACTAAGGTGAAATTTGATCAACATTCTTGGCAATTCTGAGGGGAGGCATCCCTGCTATGTCAAAGACCAGTCGCTTAAATCCTTCCATTAGGCATGGAGTCACGCATATAGGCACTTAAAAGAGAACTGAACAAGCTTTGGTTCAAAAACACACTAGCTGGGTTGATTATACACACAACATTGAGACGCACACCAACAAAGAGAAGGAAAACACACCTGTGCTACAAAGCACTTAGGGAAAACAAACACAACAAAGAAAACACACCAAAAGAAAGTATATATAAGACATGGCCGACAAGGGTCAAAAGTAAGGCTTCAAATGGATTCCATTCACTAGAATAGGCAACTTTTCTCCATCCATTTTGGACGGCTGAAAGGATTTTCTTTGTTTGCACTTGTTGATGATGTAAGAACCACTTCACAAGGTATCAAACTTTGTATGTTTGCCTTTTTTTGCTCTATCTTCATCCCATTTCAAGACCAAGTCACCTTATTTGAACACTCTTAACCTTGCCCTTTTGTCAAAGGATTTCTTCATAAGATCTTGATGGTGTTCAAAAGCTTTGTGTGCATCATCTCTTGCCTCTTGCAGCTGCATTAATTTTGTCAATCTGACCCTCATGGGAGTGTTTTCAAGTAATTTCATTTGTTGTGCAAGTTCCAAGGTAGGTAGCTCTTTTGATATGTGTTGACGCAGTGGATTGCACCCGGGGTAAGAGGCCAAGCTCCTACCTTCCACACGTCAAAATGGAAACTCCCCTCTCCCCTGTGGGATTGGCGAAGCTGGTGGGGAGAGTCTCTAGGTAAGGGCTAGCTCCCTTTGATGCATCTGAGTTGTTCCAATAAGTGCTAATACATATGTATAGATATACAATGGGGGGGATGAAAAGGGAGAAGGATTGCAGGAAAACAGAACTACTCTAAAAGAGGTGATGCACCAAATGATTCGACCTACTCACACTCACACTTGAAACCATACAAACACATACGTACACTTTAAACTGACAAAAGGACCAGGCTGCAAGAAACTAACAGAGAGGCTTCAATGGAACACACAGAAAACAGGGACTCACCATAGCTGCTGTGGAAAGAGCACACTGTATAGTAGCTTCTTGTCTCTGCGCTTCCAGGTGCAGCTCTCCTTGTCACTCACAGGAATGGCACCTTATAGACACTAGGTGCGTTGGTGTTAATCCTGTGAAAGCATTAGAAAGCAATGACTAAACACAAAACTGACACTCAGACACACAGAAATATCTAACCAAAATAGAGGTAAAAATGCGTTTACTGATTTTAGGTGAAAATTTACCAAGGCTTCGCCTTACAAATGTGATAGATGTTTTTCTAAATGACAAGTCTACAATATATAGAGGAAGAAAGGAGGCCTTTTGGCACCCTTTTTACAAATGACCAATGTGCGTTCTGATCATTGGAAAGAGGAAAGTCGCTCCAAGGTAATGCCATGTCGGCCCCTTGCTTCAAGGTGAAATTATGGGCCGCGTCGTTTGTCTGCAAAACACTGCTCCTTTAAGGCATTTCGCAGCTTGCCTACTCATTAATGCAGAATGGAAAAAAATGAGTTGCGTTGTTCATTGCATGTTTGCGCCTCTTGGTAATCAATTAGCGGACACTGTTTCAACTGCAGATATATCTCACCTCCTTTTTTCCACCTGGGTTGCCTTCTCGATTTCTGCTCCATCTCTCGGGTTACATCTGCTAGTTCTTCGGCTCTCCAGACTTTAGTCTTTGAATTCCTTCGAACTCACGCCATTTGTTTGAAAACCAACGGTTATTCATTCTTGCAAAGTTTGACGTCTGCGCGCCCGTCGCTTTGAAACTCATAAGGTGCTTTGAAATGTGGATGTCGACGCATGGTGGCTTCTGCTGAGTTTATGATGGGACACGTGTCAGTATCCACTAAATCTATAGAAGCTTCAAACACCTTTGGAGAGTATTGCGAAAAATGACGCATGGCAGCGTCCGCTCTCTTTAGCAGTTGGTCGGGGCCCACCACTTTTCTTTGCAGGACAAGAGAGAGACCGCGGATATTTGACATTTGTCAGCTTCCGCTGAGACTTGCAGGGGACACGTGGCATGTTTCGTTGCTCCTAGAAAAGCATTTCAAAACCTTCCGTGGTTGCCACTTGGCGCCTTCTGCGCTCTAGATTTCCTGGTATAAAATTTGACGTTCGCGGGCCCGTCACAGCTTGAAAACCAACGGCTAGTCTATCTTCTTAAAGTTGACGGCTTCCAAGACGTCACTGTCCTTGGCAAATTCCTTCAGCCTTTTCTACGGGCTTTTATCTCGGATAATTTTTTGCGAAAAAAAAGTCTGCGAGAATTGTCTCAGTTGCTTGTTATTCCTTCGGGTTCTTTCGCTGCAGCTTCCCCGAATTCCTTCGGACTTTTTGTCCGAAGGAAATCCTTCGGACAAAAGTCTGAAAGAATTCATGACTTTGCATTAACAAAATTTTGAAAGATCTTAGCCGCTTCTTTGTGACCTTTTTGAAGTGCTCCCTGCCCTCTGCAAGGGCTCTTGAACCTGGAACTACCCTCTGCAAGGGCACTTGTCCTTCGACTTTGTGGACGCTCCTTTGAACTGCTCGATTGAACTAAGCCGTTGAATCGATCGATTGAACCAAAAATGGTTCAACAGTTCAACACTGCACGCCACTCATTTGTTGAACCAAACCTTTGAATCGAGCCGATGAACTTTGCAGTTGAACCGAAGCGTTGAACTCTGTCGTTGAACCAAAGCGTTGAACTTGAGCGATGAACTTGAGCAATGAACTTGCCGATTAAACCAAGGCATTGAACCAAGGCGTTGAACCGGTTCGATGGTTCAACGGTTCAAAGGTGCTAACTCTTGGAAAGATTTCACCATTGAACCACTCTTCCAACCTTAAGGAAAAGTGTCTTTGAACCATTTTGGCTCTCTTTCATTATGAATTTCTTCAGACAAGAGTTCGAAGAAGCTTTGTAAAACCTTGCACTCTCTAAATTGGTTCTTCATCTGCCAAAAGATTACACCTGCAGAGTTCATAGAAAAACTCACTGCTGAGTCCGTAGAAACCCAAGCCCTGCAGAGTCCGTAGAAATAGACCTGCAGAGTCCGTAAAAAAATAAGCCCCGTAGCATCTGTAGAAAATTCCTAGACTTGTGCAAAAATCAAAAAAAAAAAAAAAAAAAACTGGTCCTAAAACAGTAGGGGAAGAAGGGGACCGATTTTTGGCTTGTTAGACCAAAAAATAGTCAACAAATTGGCGACTCTCAGGGGAAGCATGCATGTTATGCTTAGAAGCCAGTTGCCTCAAAATCCATTGGGCATGGGGTCAAATTACAACTCAAAGATCAGCAATAGCTCTGATAAATTCTAGAACCAATCACGAAGATTTACCTCAAAAAGAAACGAAAACACACACAAAGCTAAGAAAACTACTAACATGTGCAGAAAGCACTTAGGGAAAGCAGGAGAAAAGCAAGGGAAATATATACATGACCGAAAATGCTTAAGATGTATCCCATTAACTGGGATATACAGTTCTTCACCGTCCAACTTGGAGAGTTGGAATGCATTCTCTTGCTTGCACTGAATAATTACGTATGGGCCACTCCATAGGGCGTCGAACTTCGCATGCTTTCTAGGCTTAGCTCGGTCCTCATCTCATTTCAAGACAATGTCTCCTTGAGAGAAACCTTTTGATGAAGATTTTCTGTCAAAGTGTCTCTTCGTTTGTTGTTGGTGACTAGTCATAGAAGCCATAGCCCGGTCCCTCGTCTCTTGGAGCTCCATTAGCTCGCATAGCCTAACCTCCATGCTATTTCCTTCTTCTAATTGCAGCTGGAGAGCGAGGTCCAAGGCTGGCAATTCAAGTGAAATGGGGAGCCTAGCGTCCCTTCCATAGACGAGCGTGTATGGCGAGTTGCCAATTGCCCTCTTCGGGGTGACCCTATCCGCCCACAGGGCTTTCAACTTGGCATGCCAAGTCCTCTGATTCTCCTCCATGGTTTACTTGATGATCCTGATCAGGTTCTTATTTGTAGACTCAGCCAGCCCATTCCCTTGTGGGTAGTAATTGGATGAAGTGCTGAGATATATACCATATCTTAGTGCCCATTCACTTGTTTTGGTTCCCAGAAAAGCTAACGCATTATCTAAGATTATGGTTGCTGGAACCCCGAACCTTGTCACTAGGTCCTCATAAAAATCCAGGACCACACTTTCATTGGCCTCCTTCAGAGCAACAAAATCTACCCATCTTGTGAAATAATTTGTGGCGATCAGGACCCACTTGTGTCCAGCACTGGAGGGAGGATTAATCATCCCTATGAAGTCCAGGCCCCATTGCATGAATCGCTGCTCCACCTAAATACGCTGTAAAGGCATGGCAGCCAACCGTTGCTTTCCATCAAAAAGCGTGCACTTTTGAGACTTTCATACTCAGGGATGGGTATCCTTGAAAAGAGTAGGCTAAAAATAGCCAGCTCTCATTATTCTTACTGCAGTAGCCCTAGGAGCAAAATGACTGTCAGGTAGCCCATCATGGAACTCAGACAGCACCCTGTCAGCCTATCCTACGTCTAAACATCTTAAAAGGACTCTTGAGAAATTCTTTCTGAATAGCACTCCATCAATCAGGATATAAGGGAGACACTAGAGTCTGAAATATCTCCTCTTGGTCCTATCAAGGCCCTGTGGACACTCACCAGTGAGAAGGAAATGCCTCACATCTGATGTCCAATCCTTCATGACAGATGGTTCTTTAGTTGTAGCTACATCATGAATTAGTTGACAGTCCTCCTTTTACTGCTTAAAGTCTGCAGCGAGGTGTTCACACAGTTCTCTCCCTCTTACCAGTTTGGTGATCTTGATATCTACATTATATTCCATCACCTTAGTGATCCACCATGCTCTCTTCTCATTTAGGTCTCTGTTGATCAAGAAATCTTTGATTTCGGGATGTGGAACCATGAGGTGGATTCTGCTATTGGATAGCATGTGTCTGAATTTCTTTAGACTCCGTATGACCGCCAAAACTTGCTTTTCCACATATGTGTATCTCACTTCAAAATCTTCTAGGCCTTGACTCAAAAATGCAATTGGTTGCTCAAGGTTATCATCACTTGCTTGGGTAAGCATGGCGGAGATTACCTCTTCATTGCCGAAGGTGTAAAGGTTGAAATCTTTGGTGAAGTCAACGCTGATCAAAGTAGGAGCCTGGGCTATGCCCTGCTTGATTTCTTCAAAATTGTATTTTCTCAGTGCTGTCCATGTGAACTCCTCACCCTTCCTCAGCATAGAGGTGAATGGCTTAACCATCCTCACAAAATTCAGGATAAATCTCCGTATGAAATTTATCTTGCCAAAGAAGCTTTGCAGGCCTTTATTGTGTTTAGGCAAGGATAGCCCCAAGATGGAGCGAACTCTTTCTACGTCAATAGTCAGGGTTTTTGAAGAAACAATGTGACCAAGGAGCTTTCCCTCGTAGACAGTGAACATGCATTTCTTAGGATTGAGAGAGATACTGAACTCTCTACACCTCTCAAAGATTTGCCTGAGGTGTTTCATGTGTTGGCTCGCTTCCTTGGAGAAAACTGTCACATCATCAAGATATACCAGCACAGTATTATTTATCAGGTCTTGAAAGGCCATGTCAATAGCTTGTTGAAAGGTGGCACCAGCGTTAGACAGTTCGAAGGTATTTTCCTGTAAGCAAACGTTCCCCACTTGGTTGTGAATGCTGTCTTGTGCTGGTCACAGTCTTGCACCAAGATCTGGTTGTATCTTGAATACCCATCCAGGAGGGAGAAACGTTCGCTGCTTGTCACCATTTGAAGGATCTGCTCCATGTTTGGGAGAGGATAATGGTCTTTTAAAGAGACTGTTAATATCTCTGAAATCGACACACAGTCAGATCTCCCCATTCTTTTTCCGAACAGGAACAAGATTGGCCAGCCAAAAAGAGTGTTTGATTGGAAATATTATCCTAGACTCAATCAACTTGATGAGCTCCTTGCGCATGAGAGGCTCAACCATTGAGTTGACAGGGCTCTGCTTCTGCTTGATTGGTTTGGCACCTTCTTTTAGCTCAATGATACTCTGAGCCAAACTTGGGTCAAAACCCTTCAAATCACTATACTCCCAAGCGAAGATATCGGCAAATTCTTGGCACAACAAGATGAAGGCATGCCTTTCACGGTCCGTGCACACTTTCCCAAGTGCAAGCAGCTTATCCTTGAATATTTCCACCTTCTCATGGTGCTCCTTCTTTGTTGCAATGCATGCCTTGTCGCTTCTCAATTGGTCATCTCCATTGAAAATACTCTCTAGAGTGACCAAACCTTTGGGGAGCTTATTGTTCTTCCGCTGAAGAATTTGGCTACCATACTGCTGCTGCAGCTTAACCTAATTTTTCTAGCAAACTCGGCGTCTTTCTGCAAGAAGAGTGCTATTTGTTGATCATTGTTGAAGACCTGCCAGTTGGTGATGTCATTAGGCACAGAGGGCCGGATCACTACCTTCAAGTGACGTGAGTTGTGGTCTCGGCCTATCTCTTAAGGGATATCGAACTAGGCACCAACTGCTGCCAGCCTATCTGCTTGTTTGTTTCGCTCTCTAGAAATGGAGGAAATATTGAAAGCAAAGAAATTTTCCACTAAGTCCCATACCCTATATTTGTAAGACTTCAGTAGAGAATTTTTCGTCAAATTTTGGCCTCTTACCTGATTGACGATCAGCTCACTGTCGCCAAAGACTTGCAGCGCTTTGACTCCTTTCCTCGCCCATCCCAAACAGTGGATGAGGGATTCATATTCCACAACATTGCATGTGCAGGAAAATTAGAATCGGAAGGCCGAAAAAAACCTCTCTTTTGAAGGAGAGACCAACACCGCTCCACCAGCGCTCAACTTATTTTTTGAACCGTCAAAGAACAACTGCCATAAACCTGAGCTTCCCTGGTTGGCTTTCATCAAATTTGGTACAAAAGTACCTTCTTCATGCATGTAATAAATTCTGAGGCCCACCTCCTCTATTAATTTGTAAGGATCATGCTCAAAGTTATCGCTTCCCCATTCATCTAAGAGTAGGTTTGCAACTCCTTCAAGGGCAGAGGATGGAGATTGGTCTGCTTGGGACTCCTCTTGGTCAATGATGGCGTAGCTGACATTTGTTGCCTTGAGCGAGTAAGATTCTAGATGATCTCTGTGGAGTGGCCCAAATTCAATCTTGACTTTAGTCCCATACTTGGTTCTAAAAACCAGACAAGACCAATCCGCTGCTAAGTAGCCACATATCTTGGATGTAAAATCCCTGGATGAGCAGATGGCAAAGTAAGGAGGGACATCTGCCACTACCACATCATGAGGAACTAAGAAGGTCAAGCAAGCGTCCAGTGTCAAGCTCAGACCTCTTACCACCCCAACTGTCTTTGCTGGGGTTCCATCCAGTTGTAGGACTCCCTTAGTCATTTCTTCTTATTTCAAGCCCAGCTTGTCAGCTATGCATTTTGGCATCACCAAGGTGCTTGCTCCACTGTCAATGATGCAATTGTGCACCAAGAAATATCCTATGACCAAGGACACATAAAAAGGAGGAACCTTTTCTTCTTTACGGGCTTGACCTGAGGTGGAAGGTTGTTCGTTCATTATCAAGACATTATCAGCGTTTGCTGGGACAACTTGTTCATTTAGCTCCTGCAATTCCCTTTGTAACATGTCTTTTTTCCTCGGTATTGGCAGCGAATCCCACAAGGAGATGTTCATATGCAGCTTCTTCATCTGGTCAACCACATTGACTCGAGGGTTGCCTTTCTTCAAATTTTCTTTAGAACTATTTACAACCTGAGGTGCAGGCTAAGGCGCTGAAGGTACAACCAGCAGTCTGAAACTTGGGACTTTTTGATTTACAAGTGATGAAGAGGGGATTGATGACATTTGGGCATCACCCTGAGCTTCTTCCATTTCTCTCCTTTTGAATCTTGTGTTGGCTACAACACGGTCAACCTGATTGTCTGCAGCACCCACATAATTCACTGAATAGAATTCTCCTTCCAGATGATTCATGAGAGTAGAATCAAGCTAGGTGTGGCTGCTACTCGTGCTGGGTTGCATTAGAGCCTCAAAGACTTGGGAATGGGCAGCTCCCTGATTGTATAAACAACCTGCTCCTAACCATATCTCATGGTTGAACAACTTGGCTATTCTTAAACCAGATTGTTTTGAACGGGCACCATAGCCTTAGATGATGAAGGGGCCCCTGGGTTGTGACCTTGAAAGGGTCTGGTCTGACTGAATTGACCCTGTCCTTGATTGTAATGTTGGAAAAGGGGTCTAGGAGCTTGACCATACTGTTGGTATCTTTGGTTGGGTCTGTTGCTTTGAGCTTGCTGCCTTTTAATAGCCACAAGTTCATTTGACATATTTTGCAACAGACTCTTGACTTCATGAAGCTCATTGGATGGAGTAGCAACTAGTTTTTCTATGCTAAGTAAAGGAGCTAATGTGGGAGCAGCGGTTTGAATTCGAGGCGGCATTTCGAAGAAAAGTGGCATATGGAGTCTAGGAGCTATCTTTCCAGCATGCACTAAGCAATTTTTAACTGCTATAGTTATGTCATAAGCGGCATGCAGCATATGCCCTCCTATGGACTGTATCATAACAGCGATATCGTTGTTCAATGCTCTTAAGTAATACAGGAAAGCATAGCTAGCAGTCGGTCTTACCAGAACAAGAATTTTATCCCATGTCTTCTGAAATTGAGTGTTGAAATCCTGCATGTATTCATGTGGGGCTCTTTTCATGGTAGTCAGTTGCTCAGCAAGTGAGAGGTGGTCGCTCTTTTCCCCAAAACGGTCCG
The DNA here is from genome assembly GCA_037957365.1 of Torreya grandis. Classification (NCBI taxonomy): domain Eukaryota; kingdom Viridiplantae; phylum Streptophyta; class Pinopsida; order Cupressales; family Taxaceae; genus Torreya; species Torreya grandis. Next base: position 3,481,989 of record JARHVA010000780.1, on the reverse strand, counting down.
TCAAGTGAGTACCCAATTCATTCCATGAACTGATTGAATTTATAGTCAAAGTCTCATACCAGTCAAGAGCTTTGCCCTTGAGAGACAATGCCAGCAATCTGATTGCAATATTTTCCTCAGTGACATTGTGAATATTGCAGAGGTTAGCAATATTTCTAATGTGGTTGATGACTGTAATGGGCCCCTCTCCATCAAAAGAATGCACACTTTTGAGGGCTGCTCCTGGAATTGAGTCATAACGGTGGAGATTCAAAGGACTCTGACCACGAAAAGTCACAAAGGGTAATGCCATAGCTATGATAGGATGTAACCACGGCCTTTTTGCGTAGGTATTCTTTATAGCAGGCTTTGGAAAGAGGTTTGTTGAATAAGGATGGGTCCTCTCAAATCTCAATCGCTTTGCTGATTTCAAAGGCAATTCGATAAATTTGAAAGGAACACCCTTAGACGCAGACCGTGTGGTGACCTTAGGCATAGGAAGTCAGACTGCTCTTTGATTAGAAAAAAAGAATTTCTTTCCAGTGGAGTCACCAGATGCTAAAAATAGTTGATTTGTTGTAACAGGACCAACATCAATCCTGAAACTTTACTGAGTGTAAAAAACTGAGTCCCACCAGGTGTGCCAAAAACTGTTGGCGCAGTGGATTGCACCTGGGGCAGGACGCCGAGCCCCTGCCTTCCACACGTCAAAATGGAAACTCCCCTCTCACCTGTGGGATTGGCGACGCTGGAGGGGAGAGTCTCTAGGTAAGGGCTAGCTCCCTTTGATGCATCTAAGTTGTTCCAATAAGTGCTAATACATATGTATAGATATACAATGGGGGGGATGAAAAGGGAGAAGGATTGCAGGAAAACAGAACTACTCTAAAAGAGGTGATGCACCAAATGATTCGACCTACTCACACTCACACTTGAAACCATAAAAACACGTACGTACACTTTAAAGTGGCAAAAGGACAAGGCTACAGGAAACTAATAGGGAGGCTTCAATGAAACACACAGAAAACATGGACTCACCATAGGGGTTGTGGAAAGGGCACACTGTATAGTAGCTTCTTTTGTCTCTGCGCTTCTAGGTGCAGCTCTCCTTGTCACTCACAGGAATGGCACCTTATAGACACTAGGTGCGTTGGTGTTAACCTTGTGAAAGCATTAGAAAGCAATGACTAAACACAAAACTGACACTCAGACACACACAGAAATATCTAACTAGAATAGAGGTAAAAATGTGTTTATTGATTTTAGGGGAAAATTTGCCAAGGCTTCGCCTTACAAATGTGACAGATGCTTTTCCAAATGACAAGTCTACAATATATAGAGGAAGAAAGGAGGCCTTTTGGTGCCCTTTTTACAAATGACCCATGTGCGTTCTGATCATTGAGAAGAGGAAAGCCGCTCCAAGGTAATGTCGTGTCGGCCCCTTGCTTCAAAGTGAAATTATGGGCCATGTCGTTTGTCTGCAAAAGACTACTCCTTTAAGGCATTTCGCGGCTTGCCTGCTCATTAATGCAAAATGAAAAAAAATGAGTTGCGTCATTCATCGCCTATTCACGCCTCTTGGTAATCAATTGGTAGACACTGTTTCAACTGCAGATATAACTCATCTCCCTTTTGCCACCTGGGTTGCCTTCTCGATTTCTGCTCCTTCGTCTCTCGGGTTACCTCTGCTAGTTCTTCGACTCACCAGACTTTAGTGTTTGAATTCCTTCGGGCTCACGCCATTTATTTGAAAACCAACGGTTATTCATTCCTGCAAAGTTTGACGTCTGCACGCCCGTCACTTTGGAACTCATAAGGCGCTTTGAAACGCGGATGCCGACGGGTGGCGGCTTCCGCTGAGTTTATGATGGGACACGTGGCAGTATCCGCTAAATCTATAGAAGCTTCAAACACCTTTGGAGAGTACTGCGGAAAATGATGTGTGGCGGCTTCCGCTCTCTTTAGCAATTGGTCGGGGCCCACCACTTTTCTTTGCGGGACAAGAGAGAGACCGCAGATATTTGACATTTGTCGGCTTCCGCTGAGCCTTGCAGGGGACACGTGGCATGTTCCACTGCTCTTAGAAAAGCATTTCAAAACCTTCCACAGTTGCCACTTGGTGCCTTCTACGCTCTGGATTTTTTGGTGTAAAATTTGACATTCGCGGGCCCGTCACAGCTTGAAAACCAACGGCTAGTCTATCTTCTTAAAGTTGACGGCTTCTGGGACATCACTGTCCTTGGCAAATTTCTTCGGCTTTTTCTGCGAGCTTTTCTCTCGGACAATTTTCTCGCGGACAAAAAGTCTGCGAGAGTTATCTCAGTTGCTTGTTATTCCTTCGGGTTCTTTGGCTGCAGCTTCCCCGAATTCCTTCAAACTTTTTGTCTGAAGGAAATCCTTCGAACAAAAGTCTGAAAGAATTCATAACTTTGCATTAAAAAAATTATGAAAGATCTTAGCCGCTTCTTTGTGACCTTTTTGAAGTGCTCCCTGCCCTCTGCAAGGGCTCTTGAACCCAGAACTGCCCTCCGCAAATGAAAATGCCATGCTCTTTGATTGGTTTCCAACGTCCTCTTGATGATCTTGATGAGTTTCTTGTTGGTAGACTCAGCAAATCCATTACTTTGAGGGTAGTAGTTGGATGAGGTACTCAAATGAACTCCACTCTTTGCTGCCCAATCAAAAGTTTTAGCACTTATCAAAGCAAGTGCATTATCTGAGATGATGACATGAAGAGCTCCAAACCTTGTTATAATGTTGTCATAGAACTCCAAAATGGCATTTTCACTTGCTTCTTTCAGAGCAACAGCCTCTATCCATCTTGTGAAGCAGTCTATACCAATCAATATCCATTTATGTCCAGCACTTGATGGAGGGTTGATCATGCTAATGAAGTCAAGGCCCCATTGCATGAAACGCTGGTCCACTTGGATAGGATTCAATGGAAGGGCAACAAACTTTTGTTTGCATTATCTGAGATGATGACATGAGGAGCTCCAAACTTTGTTATAATGTTTTCATAGAACTCCAAAATGGCATTTTCATTTGCTTCCTTCAGAGCAACAGCCTCTACCCATCTTGTGAAGTAGTCTGTACCAATCAATATCTATTTATGTCCAGCACTTGATGGAGGGTTGATCATGCCAATGAAGTCAAGGCCCCATTGCATGAAAGGTTGGTCCACTTGGATAGGATTCAATGGAAGGGCAACAAACTTTTGTTTGCCCACAAAGAAAGCACATTGAGGACAAACCTTAGCCCAATGATAACAGTCCTTAAAAGGACTAGGCCAATAGTAACCAGCGCTCATTATTTTTGCAGTTGTTGTTCTAGGAGAGAAGTGACTGTCATTTGCACCATTATGGAACCTTTCTAGCAGCATATCAAATTGGTCATTATTAGTGTATCTTAGCAACACATTGCTCACATCCTTTTTAAAGAGAATGCCATCCACAAGACAATAAGGAATAGCTTGCAGCCTAAAATACCTTCTTTGAAATTTGTTCAAGCCATTGGGATACTCACCATTTTGAAGAAAACCAATGATGTCTTGTGTTCAACTTTGATTCTGCATTTGATCAATTGGTTGGTCTTGAACTTGATTTACCAAGGCTTGCTATTTTGGCTCTTGAAAGTCAGATGCTAAATGCTCACATAAACCTCTTCTTCTTACTAGGCTAGTTACCTTGATGTGAATGTCATATTTCATCACCTTCATGATCCATCCAGCTCTCATCTCATTGAGATCCCTGCTTAGGAGAAACTCCTTGGTGCTAGGATGGGAGACCATGACATGGATCTTGTTGTTGGAAACCATATGCCTAAACTTTTTCAAACCTCTAATGACAGTTAAAGTTTGTTTCTCAACAAAAGAATATCTCACTTTGTAGTCTTCTAAGCCTTGGTTGAAGAAAGCAAGTGGTTGTTCAACATCCTCGTCATTCTTTTGCATAAGCATCGCTGAGATTATGTCAAGGTTGGCAAAAGTATAAAAAAAAACTTTAGCAAAATTCAGATTCAAGAGAGTGAGAGAGGCTGCAATTGCTTGTTTGATTGCCTCAAAGCTGCCTTTACTTTCCTTTGTCCAAGTAAAAACTTGTTTCTTTTTTAGCATGGCTGTGATAGGGTTTACCACAGTTGCAAAGTTTGGGATAAACCTCCTTACAATGTTTATTTTTCCCAAGAAACTTTGCAGCGCTTTCTTGTGTTGAGGCAAAGACAAGCTTAGAATAGCTTCAATCCTTTCGGGATCAATAGTTAAGCCTTCTTTTGAAACAGCATGACCCAAAAGCTTACCTTCATGGACAGTGAAGATGCTCTTCTTTGGATTGAGGGATATGTCGTACTCTCTACACTTCTCAAACACTTGCCTTAGATGTCTCATATGATCAACAACACCTTTGAAAAAATGGTTATATCATCAAGGTAAACAAGCAAAAACTTATTGATCAAACCTTTTGAAGCCATGTCCATTGCCCTTTGAAATGTAGCTCAAATATTTGATAAATCAAATGACATCTTCTTGTAGGCAAAGGTCCCCCACTTGGTGGTGAAAGTTGTTTTAAATTGATCCCCTTCATTTACCAATATTTGATTATACCCTAAATAACCATCAAGAAGTGGGACACGTTGAGAACCTGAAACAACTTACATAATTTGTCTCATGGAAGGGAGTGGGTAATGATCCTTGAGAGACATTTTGTTTAGATCACGAAAATTCACACAAAGTCTGATTTGTCCATTCTTCTTTCGAACCAGCACAAGATTGGCTACGCAAGTTGAGTGCTTGATAGAAAAGATAATCTTGGACTCAATCAATTTGGTCAACTCTTTCTTCATGAGTTCTTCTACCTTGAGGTTGATAGGCCTTTGATTTTTTCTTACCGGTTTAGCTCTATGCTCCAACTCAATGGTGTGATGAGCTAGACTTGGGTCAAACCCTTTCAGGGCCTTGTATTCTCAGGCAAAGATGTCATGAAACTCTTTACATAATGCAATAAAAGCTGGCCTTTTCAACTGAGAATAAGCCTTGCTAATCTTCAAAAGTTTGTCCTTGAAAATCAGAACTCTCTCATAATTCTCTTCTTTTGTTGACATGTTCATTCTTTGATTTTTCTTTTGATCATCCTAGTTGAAGACACTCTCCAAGGTAATCAGCCCCTTGGGTATTTTATTTGTCTTCAGCTGTATAATCTGATCTTCATAATGATCATGCAACTTCTTTTGATTTCTTGAAGAGAAGCTTGCCTCATTTTGCAAGAAGTGGGCAATGTGGTCATCACTTTCAAACACTTGCCATGACACTTCATTATCCAAAATGGAAGGTCTCACAATGATCTTGATATGAGATTGATCCTTCTCTTGTTCAACATCAGCAACTGAGTCAAAACATGCTCCAATTGCAATCAATCTATCAGTGTGCTTGTTCAAGTCTCTTGGTATGGGTTGGATGTTGAAGGCATCAAAATCCTCAAGTAGATCCCATACCCTATGCTTGTAGAACTTGAGCAAGGGGCTCTTGGTTGTAGCTTGACTTCTCACTTGATGAATGACCAGCTCACTATCTCCATAGACTTTCAAAAGCTTGATCTCTCTCTTCTTTTCCCATTGGAGACCATGAACTAAGCCTTCATATTCTACCACGTTGTAACTGCAGTTGAAGTGAAACCTATAAGAAGAGTAGTAACAATTCTTTGATGTGAAAATCAATGACACCTACTTTGCTCCTTGAACCATCAAAGAACATTTCCCACACATCATCAAGCTCATGATCTTCATTGGTGAGTGAAGGAATTGAGATGTTTTTCTCATGCATGCAGTAAACTCCCAAATCAATTTCCTCAATGAAAGTGCAAGGATCGAGGCCATGTGTTTCAGTGTTGTACTTGTCAAGATAAAGGTTGAAAATACCTTCAAGAGGAGATGTTTTACTATTCAGGACTGTTTCTTCCTCTTTGTTGATTAGACAGTTTTGATTTGTCATTGTCTGCAAGTATGGCTCAATGTGAAACCTTGTTAAGGGCTAAGTCTTTATGGTTACCTTGGTTCCATACCTTGTCTTGAAAGCTAGAAAGGACCAATCAGTAGAAAGGTAGCCTCCTATCTTGATCGTAAAGTCCCTAGACAAGCATATAGCAAAGTGTGTTGGAAGGTACACCACCACAATATTTTGCATGATAGGGAAGCTTGGGCAGCCATGTAAAAGCACTTTAAGACCTTTGACCAATCCTACCGTCTTGGTTGGAGTTCCATCCAGTTGCAACATGCTTTTACTTTGTAGCTCATAGTTCAAACTCAGTTTATCAACCACTATTTTAGGCATAACAGTAGTGTTCGCTCCACTATCCACAATACAATTGTGGACCAACTTATCTCCTACAATGAGTGTGAGGCAGAAGGGTGGAGGCTTTTCAACTTTAGTGGAAAGCTCCAAAAGACGATTTGGAGAATTTGTAAGAGCCACACTATGATGCCTTTGACGATTGAAGAGCCACATGTATACTTGCTAACTGCTCTTGCAAAAGCTCCTTTTGACCAGGTATATGTAGAACCTCCAAAAGGGATATGCTTGTCTTATTACTCTTTAATGAGTCCACAATATTTAGAGATGGAGTATTCACTTTCCCCTGCATTTTTGACGGTAATAAAGGAGTTTCCTATTGTATTGCAATCTTGATAGAGGCATTTACATTCTGATTTTGTTGAGGAACATGGCTTGTAGAAGGTGCAGCACTTTAATTGGTGTTTTGTGGTCTTAGAGGGGCATCACTTGAAACTATTGTGGCTCATGGCCACCTCCCAAGGCTCTCTTCTTGGACATTGTATTAATTGCAATTGACATGCCTTGAGTCAACACAAAATCATCTTTTTCTTGAAAGTTCATCATCCCCACACTTGGGTTGTTGCCTTCTCCATGATTATCCCTTTGGCTGGGACATGCTTCTTCTATTGTCGTGTAAAGAGTAGCTTCTTCTTGTGTAGTCAAAGCATAGCTGGTTCCTCCATCATCATGTGCAAACTGACCTTGAGGCTGCCCCCATTGATCCACATGATCTTCTCCTTGCACTAAGTTTGCATAAACTGGAATATGCATTGGGCTACTTGTTGTAACCTTGTTGATTTTGTCCTCTCCCTTGATAATTGTATTGAGATGGAGCTCTATATCCTTGTTGAGAATAGTATTGTGCATTAGGAGGAGCACTTGCCTAATATTGAGCTTGTTTGAGCTGAGCTCTCAACAATCTGATTTCTTCATCCTTGTCCACAATGTTATCCACCTTCTTGGGAAAGGCTCTTGGCTTCACATTGGCATTGGGAACCTGAGACATGCTTGGAGCTTCAACTGAATTGTGGGACAACAAAGGCATGGAAACTCTTGGAAGGAGTCTTCCAACCTGAATCAGGGTATTCTCAGCCTCAATTGCTAGCTCATATGCACTTGAAAGAGTGAATCCTCCCGTTGACTGCAACATAACATCAGTACCAATCCCTTTGAGGTATGTTGGGAACACAAAGCTAGAAGGAGATCTCATGATTGGTGGCAGCCTATACCATGTTCTTTGAAATCTCTCAATGAAATCTCCAATGGATTCGTTTGGACCTCTTCTTATTACATTCAGTTGATGTATTAGGGAAGCATGATCACTCTTATTTTCTAATCTTGTCACCAATAGGTCTGTAAAACCATCCCAACTTGTAATGCAGCCCCCTTCCAACGTTCTATACCAGCCAAGTGCTTTGTCTTTTAAAGATAGCAAGTAGCCTAATGGCTATGTTGGCCCTAATAACATTATGAAAATTGCAAAAATTAGATATGTCTCTAATATGTTCAGATGGGGTAATAAGACCCTCTCCATTGAAACTAGGAAGATTTTTGGTAGTATTTGGAAGGATGGGGTCATATGCAAGAAGTTTTATTGGGTTTTGGGTATTAAAAGCAAGGAAGCGTTGACGTCTATCTATCTCTCCCCTTTCCCCCATTTATCTTCTTCCTCTATGATCCTCTATTTCTTCTTCTTCAACTTCCTCCTCCCCTTGAACTTCTTCAACCTCTTCTGCTTCTTCTCCAAAACCTCCTTGCCAAGGATTTAATAGGGCTAGGAGTGGTTCAAGGCGTTGTTCTTCATGAAAAGCTTTAGCTAAAAGGGCTTGGTCAGAAAATCTTAAGGACCTTGTGAGGACCATGTAGGATAACATATAAAACTTGGCCTAGAACCAAGGATTCACACCCTTTTATAGTCGTCAAATGCTGGGTTAGGGGTATTTCTACTACTTTAGACATGTCAAGACTGGCATTCGCTCGCAATAATTTGGGTCCCATCAGGGGTGCCAAAACTATTGTCTCCAAATCTTGCACCTTATAAGAGGTTGTTCAAGCCTCCTCCAGATTTGAACAACGTTGGGACATTTTCAGAACTGTAGGTGTGCCTATAAGTTGAAATGAACCTCTAATTTGAAAGGGCTAGCTCCCTGTATTAGGTTTTTGTGCAATAAAACTGTTGAACCAGTTTGTATGAGGGAAAAGAGTCATAAGTTTGCATAAATGAAAAGCCTAGTGTAAGATGATGATACACCAAGAATTAGTATCTACATGTATGCGGTATACTTATGCACAATACAACATAATATAGTCTATAACTCAAGCTCTAGAAGATTCCAACATAAGTATTTCAATGTAGAGACAAAATGAATGAGATCACACAAGGTAAATAACTGGAAACAACAACCTGTATAGTCCAGAAAAAGGGTTACACATGTGCAAAATCTCATACATCTAGAATGCACTCTACATGCCCTGTTAGATCTCTTTGCTCAAAAATATGAAGAACAGAGAACAGAAGGATAAAACATCATTTGTTGTCACTCTGTGTCTCTTGCATGCCCAGACAAATGTCTAAAATTTAGAAAGAAAATAGACTTATGCTTCTTTGCTCAAAGGCAAGAAAATGACGAAACATTCTAGCAGAGCTTTGTCGTACTATATGTGGATGATAAAACAAGAGCCCAAGGGTTCTATTTATAGCAAAAGAGAGAGAAAAGAGAGAGCTCTTGGGCACCAAAATAGAAGCCTCCAAAACGATTTGCAGTCGACATCCTGGGAAAACTGATTCTAGTTGTTCTCTCATTCAGTTAGAGTTTGTCCTCTTTGATTCGCCCTCTTGAAAAGCCCTTGATCGCTGCAAAATCAATGATGAGATGACCCTCCATAAGAAATGGCTCAGATCACTGCTACGAACCTTAGATTTCTCTTGAAAGCTCCCACGTTTTGCACTGTAGACCCATTCGGGTTTTTCAAGTGACTTTACTTCTTACTTGCTTCTTTGGGCTCTTTGATTGCTTCTACTTGTAAAAGTCATAAGTAAAGCTCTTTTGAAAACCTGATTTGCACTATCTTTGCTTAAGACCCTGTCAGGTTCTTCGATTGCTTTCACTTATAAAAGTCATAAGTAAAACTCTTTTGAAGACCCGATTTGCACTACTTTGCTTAAGACTGTCGAGTTCTCTAAATGGCTTTACTCCTTGCTTGATGACTTTAGGCATGAATTTGATGTCCTACAACACGTCGTCAAGTTGCACCCCAAAGACTAGTTGGCCACCCTGAATTTGACGTCCTGCGGTACATCATGGGGATCCATGGGTCGGGTTTATTATTTTGGGCAATTTTCTCGAAATAATTCCTTCAGACAATTTGTCGAAAGGAATTCTTTCGAGGATTTCGACCGAAAAGCAACGACTAGTTCCTTAAAGAACTTTTCCCGAAGGACACTTGGAAAAAGCACAATGTCCCTTCGAAAAAATTCAAAGGGCATTTCTAAAAGAAATGGCACTTCGGAACTTTTCCAAATGGCATTTCCAAAGACAAAGTGCCCTTCGAAAAAGTCCAAAGGGTCACTTGGACAACAAAGTGCCCTTCGGAAAAGTTTGAAGGGTCACATGGACAACAAAGTGCCCTTTGAAAAAGCCCAAAGGGACACTTGGGCTAAAAAGTGCCCTTCAAAACTTTTCCAAAGGGTCACTTGGAAGAAAAATGCCATTCAAAAAAATCTAAGACACTTGGGCTAAAAAGTGCCCTTCGGAAATTTTCCTAAGGGTCACTTGGAAGAAAAGTGTCCTTCAAAAAAGTCTGAAGGGTCACTTGGAAGAAAAGTGTCCTTCAAAAAAGTCTGAAGGATCACTTAGAAATAAAAGTGACCTTCGAAAAAGTTCGAAGGGACACTTGGGAAAACAAAGTGCCTTTCGAAAAATTTCGAAAGGACACTTAGGGGGATCAAGACAAGAAAAGCGCTTCCAAAAAGTTTCGAAGGGCCACTTTCGAGAGGCAAGAATCAAGACCATTTCGGGTTTTCTAATTGCTTATGCTTATAAAAGTCATAAGACTTGCTCCTTGGAAAACCCAAAGTCATGCATCGTTGAAAACCCACAAAGCATTGAAATGAGTAATTTAGGTTCGTAAACCCAAATTACTTCTACTCATGAAACTCTTATAAGCCGAATCATTTAGAGAACCCAACTTGGTCTTGAGGAGTAACTCGGGTTTATGAGAGGCCAAAACTTGACTTGTGGAGAACCCGACATACATTACAATGGAGCCAAAACACTTTCGCCTCCTTAACTTGCAATTTTGGACCTCTGAAATGCCCTGTTCTTGCAACTATTGTTCGGCTTTCCATGAAAATGGATGAACAAAATGTACTAAGGTGAAATTTGGTTAAAAACTCATTCAGCGCTCACATGGTTGTGAAGCGCCATTTCTTGTTCTTGGATCTTTTGCTGAGATTTATACTAATTTTTTGCTTGGTCTCTGTTGGCTTGGTGTATCAGTGTTCCCAACTCTGAGTTGAGTCGGATGCTTGTAACCATGATATATGCTATAATTGTTAGGCAAAAATGATGCCAAGCTATATAGAACTATCAGTGGGCGTTATTTCACCTTTTGTTATGAACTCTTGTAAAGCCTTGCCAGGCACATCCGAGGGTCCAAGAAGAATCGGTCAACATGGGTGGTATCTTTATAACCGCAATTGTAGTTGAGTAGTTTTGAATGAGGCAGATTCAAATCTCTTCAAGGTGGAAATATTTTCCAAAATCGAAAATCCTGTGGTACAATCTCCATAGACATCAATACACGACCCGTTAGTTTGGGTAGTTGTGAAGAGAACCTCAAGTCAGCCTTGGTAGCCATCGAGAGAAACTACTTTGTTTTTTGTCCCAGTTAAAAGGCAAGGCCTAGGAATGGCTAATTCTTGTTTCGATCTGTGTATATTTTTAGGGACGGTTGTAATAAGAACTATGATAAGCTAGCATCTAATGTATGTTATTATTGGGTGAAAAAATCCCCCATCAATAAAGCTAAGGAGATTGAATTTAATTGAAGAAACTAAAGTTTTATCCCCTTTCTAAACTAGTACTCATTGGTCTAATCTTACGGTAGATCAACAATTTGTAAGATAAAAGTGCTCAAGAGGATCATTTTTTTAAGAACAATGTCTATCCAATACCTAAAGCAAGGATTTGAAGAGTCCATTAGGTCTATAAAGGAAGATGGCAATTCAAAAATTTCAGCATTCCATGCTCGATAGAAAGACAACCAATGATTTGATAATTCCCAACTTCAAGCTAAAAAGGGACATATTTGGAGGCTCATAACAACTTTAAGCTGAAAAGGGACCCTGGTAATGAAACCAGGCCTTTAAGGAAAAAAAATTGCCCTGTAAATATTGGATAAATTCAAAGGTGGTTACAATACCAGTTTGAATATTAAGACTAAAAATTACACAAGCACACTATTACCTTTATCACCACCTTTCCACATCAATAACAGAACTGTATTGAAGTTAAATTTTACTATTTGGCTTCCCCTTTTTTCTCTTTCGCCCCAGTAGAATATTCCTCTGTCACTTCATTTGTTCTATATCTATGGCCTTGTTGCAAACTAGAATCATAGGTTCCACTTTCTTCTAAATTTCTTGAACAGGAAGCAGTGTGTGTTCCATTTAGCCCTTTCTCTTTAGAAAACTTACCACCCTGCTTAGTTGAAGAAGGCCTGGGACATACGGCGTGTGAATTTTTCTGACCAACACTGCCAACAGAGCTTCCCTGGGCCTGGGTCATGCCTTCACCTGAAAAAGGCATTCAACTCGGGAGTTGCACAAACTTAAAGGATAATCAATGAAAACAGGAGTTAAACTTATTGTAAGCAAATAACCCAAAATACAGGAGAATTTTGTAGCTCCTGGAGAAAAGACTAATACAAGCGCTCACTTTTTACAATGTCTTGATTTTGGAGCCTGAAAGAACTGAACTATCCGCTCTTCCAGATGCATCCCCACTTTCTTTGTTAGCATTTAGAAGGCAAATGTGACAGGAAATCTTTCGAACTGCATCCATCAAATAATCATTGCATTCTTGCATTCTATATGATGAAATCACAATTCTTTCATCATGCATCAATTACTAGTATTCTTTCTTAGATTTTATTAGAATGTTATACTCAGTCCTGTTTAATAATATATAAACATGTACAAGAAATGACTTATTAAGATCAATGTTTGAAGGAAAGGAGGGTGTTATACAAGATACTTGAAACCTTGGTAATAGAGAATCCTTCATGTTGTAGAGTTCCTCGCATATTTGCAAATTAAGGAAGTCAACAACGAAAATGAAAAACAAGGAAACAATAAATTCAGGGGATCATCTATATGCACCTCCCATAGATGTTGAGGATCTTGGCAAAAAAGCAGAAGGTTCCATTCCCCAAATGAAAAACATAGAAAAAATAAATTCAATGGATCATCTATATGTACCTCCATAGATGTTGAAGATCTTGGAAAAAAAGAAAAAGGTTCCATTCCCTGACTACTGTAACAGATAATATCATCTGTCTTTCTTGCAAACAGAAAAGAACAACAATAGACAGGGAAGCTTGAAAGATCAAGTTTGCATTTTGGTGTCAAATCATTTGTGTTAGTCCTATTCAGCTACACAATGAAATTATGTTGATGTATAATGTATAACAATTCAGTTTCAAAAAGATATAGACCATGGTGCTTTAGCAACATATACCAACGAACATTGCTACAAATAGATATTCACAAGGACACCATATAGAAATACACCTTACCACAGGCATTTTCCAAACAACCCATCCAACCAGCTGCTTCAGCCAATATAAGCAATAACTGCTTCTCCTTAAAGTTTGCAGGTCCAAGCTGCTGAAGATTCACCACACAAAATCTTAGAAACAAACTAAGTACCTATCCAAAGCCACCCTGCATACATACAATCTATCATAATTAAAATCTTAAAATCCAACAGCTAGCGGTAACATATATTATCAAAAAAGAAAGGAACAAAAAAGCAGTAAAACATATGCAGTAACAAAATAAAATCTGCGAACATAGTTGTAATATATAGTTCTCCTTTGGTTTTGCATGTCCAGTGACTACATACTTGATGCAGACGTGTTTTGATTTGGCTTCTGAACTTTTCTCCTGCTTTCCTAGTTGAAATTTTATGCACTGCCTTTATGGTCATGAATGAAAAGCAGTAACACTAATTTGGGATGACCTTAGTCCTTGTGTTTTCTAATTCCATAGTTGAAATTCTAACCACTATTCTCATGCTTATGAATGCAATACAACAACATTAATTAGGTCTTATCATACACCTGGCGCTCCTCATTTTCCAATTGAAATTTTAACTATGTTGTGAAGAAAATGCACCAACAGTATTATGGTTGGCCTTGGATCTTCTTTTCCTAGTTTTCTAACTGAAATTATGCCAACCAACTTCATGGTTACCTAGAAAATAGACTTTGCTCTCCTCGTTTTCTAATTGAATATACACCCATTGTCTTCACGATTATGATGGAAATGCACAAATACTACTTCGGGTTGGCCTTAGATACTCTTCTCCTGGTTTACTCATTGAAAATTTACCCACTTTCTTCGTGGTTCTACTAGCTTTCTAATTGAAAATATACCCACCATCTGGCCTTGAAGGAAATGAACGAACACTAATCCGTGTTGCCCATAAATTTTGATCAGATGGTTTTTTAACTGAAATAATCTCCACCTTCATGGTTGTAAACAAAAATAGATCTTGTTCTTCTGATTTTCTAAGTGAAATTATACCCACTCTCTTAATATTTATTCGGGAAATGCGGAAACACTAATTTGGGTTAGCCTTTGACCTGTTGTCTTCCTTTCCTAATTAAATTGTTTTTACCATGTTCATGGTTGTGCTTGTGCATGAAATCAATCCACCACACATAATACTGGTTTGGCCTTAGAGCTTCCTTCCCCTGCTACATTGTAATAGAAACTCTGTCAAGTTTCATGTCATCCACCGTTTAATGGCAATGAACAAAATGGTCTAGGACTAAATTATAGGTTTGCCTAATGAATTCTGGGAATTGAAAATATCACATAAAGCGAGCAGTTAAAAACAGCTTTTTGGTGGTTTATTGGGTTTTTGTGATTCAGCTCATTTAATATCATTAAAAACAGCTTTTGCAAATATTTAGACAGTGAAATGACTGGTTGAGCTCATTTAATATCATTTGCACTGTCTTTACAAGGGTTTAACAGGGAGAAGGAATTTGAAGCCACAATTAACTTAACTAATTGAGTCATGCATTAAAAAGTATTGGAGAAATTATAGTAAGTGCAAGTGGAGCTTCCACTAACAAAAAAGGTCGATAAAAGGTGGACAAGAGCTCGTGAATTTTGACTGATGCCTGTCGCTTATGCTTTTTCGTCCTTTTCTGAGTCTTTTTCTGTTGTTTTCTTTTGCATGCAACTGTCGTGAAGGACTATTGGCTTCTTTCGTTGGGGATCAGGCCCTTTTGCCTTGATGTGCCCCCTCATTTGTCTTTTTTGAGGGCATTGGGACATGCATCGATCCCACGCTGACCTCTTTCCACGTTTGCCCTCTTGGGCCAACATGTGGGCTCTTCAGTTTATTCCTTTTTTGATTATGAGTACCATTCAACAGGGTAATGCTACGAGCAAGGAACCAATGGGTAAAATAGATGCTGTCAAACCAAGTTTCCAAGAAGCTCTTTGGGGGGGATTCGAAAATCCAAATGCCTGGAAGGAATATTCAAAAGCAACCTTTGAGGATGCCAAAACCAGATCCCAAAAAGAACAAGAATGGATACATGAAAGCAACTTATGGTACACTGGTGCAAAGATAATATTAATAAACTGGAAAATCAAGGTTTGATAGTTAGGTTTTTGGGTTTTCGCCCTTCATTGGCAGCCTTCAAAGATTGGGCAAAAAAACCCTAGAATACTAAAGGTGAGTATACAGTCTCTGTTTACCCAAATGGATATATCTTGATTTTCTTTTCCTCAGTTAAGAGACCGAGAATTTATTTTTCAAGGAGGGCCATGTTTTTTTGGACGAGCGGGCTTGTTCATGAAACCCTGGCACCCTCTGTTCAAAGCAAACGAAGAACTGCCTTTTGTAGCTCCTGTATGGGTGAGTTGTTTGGACTTCCCTGTTGAATATGGAATTAAACTGTCTTTAAGGCGATCGACAACACTCTTGGAACATTTATGATGATAGTCGATGCATCCTTACAGCTGGAACAAATGATTTATACTCGTGTCTTAATGGATCTTAGCAAACCCTTGCCATCAAAGATATCTTTGATTGTGGAGGAGACATGGGACCAGGTTCTGGGCTATGAAAACATTCCTTTCCGATGTCGTATTTGTCATGAATATGGTCATCAGTTCAGGGATTGTCCCTAAAAAGTTCTAGAACCGCATATGGAGGATAAGCCCTAGGATGATTTTATCGTTCCAAAGAAGAAGAAATTAGTGAGGAAAAATGGCCAAGAACACACAGAAGGAAGTAACAGTAATAAATATGCAAGTTTACAATAGGAACAGCGAATAAAGAATTGGATGATCTTATGGAGTCACAAGTTCCAAAGACACAAGTGGACAAGCAGACGGGGGTTTCAATCAGCCAATGGTGGAAGACCAAAATCAGCTTGTTGTATTTCAAGCGCCACTAAGCCAGGATGCAGTTTGTACCACTATTAAAAGCTATCAATGTAAAACTAAGTACCAAGACCAACTTGTGAATAAGAATCAGCAACCAAGAGAAATGGAAGGGATGGAAAAAGCTCTGGTTTTGATGGATAGAATAGTATGAGAATATCTCTCGCAAAGTGCCACAAGCCAATCCCACCCCATTCCCTGTGCACCCCTTAAGGCATGCACTCGTGAGATTCAATGCACCGATGAGCCCTTGTGAGAGAAAGTGTCAGTAAATGATAAAGTTGAAAAATAATGGGAGTGGCATTCATGATTTTGTGGGCAATCGAGATGATTTATTCTAGATTTGAATGTACATCTTGTCTTTGAAGTAATGAATGAATGAATATCATATATTTTTAAGTGTTGTATCATTTATAGACAAATATTTTCATACTATGTAGTTTCAAGTGTTTTACTAAAAAAATGAGTAATATATATATATATATATAGACGTACCCACGACGTATCCAAATCAAGGTTTTTGAAAAATGACATACCCGCGTACCCGAGACGTCCCTGTATTTGTACCCGTACCCAAACAACATAGATTCTAAGGTGGATGCCCAACAATTCTTATTCGTTAATGTTTATGCCCCTACTGATCTTGAGGATAAGAGGCAACAATGGCAGAATATATCTTCTGTGATCAGATCTTTTCCATAGGCCCCAGTTATTCTTGAGGAGATTTGCAAACCCTGTATTTTGTATGGATTGTGAGGGTATGGTGTCTACTCCATGTCATTTCACCTATCGCAGCTGAATGCTGCATGTCCCTTCTCGTGTTCTACCAAAAGCACGAGAATTGGTTTTGAAATTAGGGTTGAACATGTGGGTTGTCTTCGATATGTATCTTCAAACATGTAAAAATGTGCTTTGAGTGAAAAAAAATTAGGAGGCGTGGACAAAAAAAAGTGTCGGAAATGGGTCTTGCAGCAAAATATTGGGCCAACATTTACAT